>CP139508.1:420393820-420993820 GCA_021014915.2 Artemisia tridentata subsp. tridentata | reverse complement strand
CTGCTATATTTTCATTTGTGACATGATATCTTTTAGTTTTATAAGCTTCATTTGTTTCTTATTACTATATATATAATACACCGTTTAATATGGTGCCGTTTTGATGCTGGGCTTCCCGCAATTTTTTCTGGCCTGCTAAAGGTGATAAGCCCCGATCCATTACGGTGAGGCATTAAAGCGAGAGGGTTCTAGATTTCTTTGGCACATACACATACCATCATCTTCACCGATTGACAACCCTCACAATATCCGCAGACTTCCATCTTCTCACAACCTTTTTCTTTCCAAATTCATGTTATAACCGGTCTCTTCCTCATCTTTTAACATAAACCACAGATCCAGAAGTGTAAATTAGACTACCTTTACTCTTTCCTAGGGTTTTGGTAGGTAATTCAATCTTTTTAATTATTATTAAAAAAAAAAAAAAAACCAACTTCTTAGGATTGTTGATCATATTTTGTTGTTCCCATGGTGGTAAATTAATCTTTAATTCTATGTGATAGTTGATTTGATTATTGGGGTTTATGTAAAATTGTTTTTACATATATATATTTTTTTTTGTTGATTATGTTATTAGTTTTTATGTAAAGTTTTGATTTTTATGTATTTTGATATGGGTATGTCTTAATTTTGGTTTATGTTATTGTTATTGTTAAATTTAGTGGTTTAATTAAGTTTTCTTTAATTATTTTATGAAAAAGTTGTGAACTTTATGGTTTTTGGTTTGTATTTGATTATTTGGGAGTGGTATAAGTTGTTTTGGATAGAAAAGGCAGTTGGAATAAGCAATCCTGAACACCCTCTTAGTGTTGTAGTTTTGTGTTTTTTGAGGATGTACTACTACTGCCTGATCTAAACTTTTTTTTAGGATAATTCACATATCAAAGAAGAAAGTTTTAAGCAACATGAATACCAGCTTGGTACTGTGGTGTCAAAAGAGTATGAAGAAAAATCTTAGCTTGGAGTTGAAAAGCCTAGCTGTGAGTAGGGGTGGCAATTCGGGTCAGGTTCGAGTTGGCGGGTTCGGGTTGTCAGGTTGGCGGGTCAGAAAACCCCAACCCGAACCTGACCCATTTAAATCATCGGGTCAGCTATGTCAACCCTAACCTGTTTACACATAACCCGAACCTGACCCATTTAACCCGTATATATACTTGGGTTAGCGGGTTAAATAGGTTACACGGGTTGAAAATGTTAAACGGGTTTTGGGTTGACCCATTTAACCCGTTTTTGATACAAAAGTTGTCACATTACACGAGTTAAATAGGTTAGACGGATTTAATGGGTTTGTACGTCGACCCGTTTAACTCATTTAACCCGTATAATAAAATATAAATAATTTTTAATTTAAGAAAAAAATCTTAAACGGGTTGACGGGTCGACCCACTTAATTTATTCACAACCCGAACCTGACCTGTTTAATAAACGGGTTAGATGGGTCGACCCAAACCCGACCCGAAATCTATTGAGACTCAACCCGAACCTGTTAATTTTCGTGTCGGTTTCAGGTTGGGTTTCGTGTCGGGTCAGAAATTGCCACCCCTAGCTGTGTGTATCTCTTCTATACTTGGATATATTTTTGGTTAGATGGAATTTCTAGAAAAAAATCATTAATTTTTTATTTGTTTCTCCTTTGATACAATATACATCTGATGACATATGTTTTTTGCTTACAGTTGCTCACTACTTACTTGCATATGATTGAAGAAAAAGAGTCATATGCAACGCATCTTCATTTATGTGATGTATACTTGAGTTTTATTTCTCTGCAGCCAATTGTTGGAGGAATTGTACAGATCCCAACATCAAGATGAGATATCCTTATTTAAGGTTTAATTTCACGAACTTTGATAATATTTGAAGTTCTAAACAAGTGGACACAAGAGGTTATTTCCATAATTATTGTTTCAGGTCTAATAAGTATCATTATTTGCTTCTTATATATGCAGGTTAAAGTAAATACCCAACCTGTAAAAAGGTATCCATAAAAAGGAAAAGGTGAGTGTACATGATGAGTAATATACAGGATTAAGATTTTTGGTTTTGGTCTTTGTTTGGAAAAGTAGCCATTTGTGCGAAAATGCTCTGAAATTTTGTAATTGGCGCTGCGTTTTTGTATTCTCATTAGTCCATCCAAAGCGAAGCTCAATGTTTTCTTCGTTTGCAGTGGGTGGGTGATTGGTAATCGAGGAGACCTGGCGAAGGATATAATTGCAGGGATTAAAACCAGAAAACGGACAGGTAATAATTTGATGTGCTTTGTGTAAACATCTTGAAACACATTAACATTTGATAAAAGTAAGTGCAGGCAAGGGGGTATAAAAGTAACTGCAAATGTTGCCGCTTACCTATAACATTTGAAACACATTAACGTCACTAAACTTTCGAACAATTTTTGGTATAAAAGTAACTGCAAATGTTGCCGCTTACTATTTATTTTTGTATATGAGACCATTATATTTGTTTGAAATAATCGGGTTTTTCTTATGCTAAACGTGATCGCTTAGTTACCCTCTCTTTGTTTATAATTTTAGGTTCTCTAAATAAAGCTTTGTAGGATGCTAATCCTTCCTTCAATATACCAAATTCTCATTTCTTTGACATGTTATTCCTTTCTGTTTCCTGAAGTGTACCATATCTGTGCAGGATCCATCTTCTTCCATTCATTCATCACGTGGCATATTTTGTACCCCGCACATTGAATCTTCGGTCAGTCAGTGCAATTGGATATGACATGGATTACACTTTAATGCACTATAATGTCATGGTAAATGCCAATCGGTACTTCGTATTGAGACCATATATAAACAGCTTTAATGTTCAAGCAGTCAAATGAAATAAGTCACACGCCTTAAATATACTCTTCATTTAGTTTCATATGTTGTTCTACTCTTCCATTTTCACAAGTAACTTTGGTTTTATAAACTTTTGCAGGCTTGGGAAGGACGTGCTTATGACTATTGTATGGAGAATCTAAAAACAATTGGTTTTCCTGTTGATGGACTTGGTTTTGACCCTGACTTGGTAATTCTTCATCAGTTTCTCCACTGATGAATATATAGTAGATACTCACATAACCAGCTTCTAAACAGAATGTTGAATACCCTTAAACACCCAAAACTCTGATTCAAAATAGGTGGTAGGACACAAACCTCGGTTCGCCGAACTTCGGGACTTTTCCAAATTCTCCACCGCGAACAGACGTCAATAACCTTGTATGAAGAGCAACTTAAAAATAAAAGGGGCAGGGTCTGGGGTATAAAGCCCACTTGCACGTGCAAGTCACATCACCATTTTTAGTAGGCTATGTTTGGCGCGGAGCTTTTTGGGGCGATAAATGGTGAGTAATGAGCTTTTTGATTTTTATTGTTCGTTTAGCAAATGAGCGGTGAGCTTTTCGATTTTTTTAGGAATGCTCATTTTTTCAATGCTTCTTTAAGAAGCTGTGAGCTACCGCTCACCGCTCACAGCTTACTGCTCACTGCTACTTTTACCAAACACACCATTTGCCTTGAATTACATCCCCAGCCAGCTATAGTCATATAGTATTATATCTCGTTATAATGAAAATCTTCCTAAAAATCATTTATTTCGTAAAACCAAATATGATTTGGTGATCGTTATCATTCGATTATACATTTTTTGAATCGAATATAGTCCTAAATTAAAATTTTACATTATTTGGGTTGTAAATTTGTGGAGTCGTGATCATGTAAATCTAAATTATGCAGCAGACCTATCGTCAAGACATCTTTTATGTATTCGTGTTTTGAAAGGAACATGTAATATCATTTCAAATACTTTAATTAAAAGTGTGTTTTTGGAGTTTAATTCTTGTTGTTATACCGGTTAGGTCGTATTCTTATTTTAGCACATATTTCAACTTCGATCTCTATGTTACCATGATCGAGCATGTTTGTTTCATTTTTATGTTACGACAGTCATTCTCTATCCATACCGAACAAAAGAATACATTTTTTAGTCAATTCTAGCACTTCATTCTCCACTTGTATCAAACAGTTGAATACTTTCTCTATTTTTGAAGTCATTCTTTTTCTTTACAATTCCATTCTCGGATATATTTTCCATTCTTTGTGACATTCGTACCAAACGTGCCCTAGGTCTCTTTATCATTACTCTTTCAAAAATAATTTGCAAATATGCATGGTATATATTTTGGTTGGTAATTTGTTTTGAGCCATTCATAAACCGATTAAATTAACTTCGCTGTAAAATATCCATGGTAAACACACTTGTTTTTTAATCTGATTATCCAGTATGTAATCCAGAACTTTCCAGTAATTTCCACACGCTAAGAAAAACTACTAGAACCCCTCTCTTTTTTCCCACCCTGTTCTTTCTAGAAACTGCTTCTTAACGCCTATATAAACTCACCATCACAATGTCCAATCAATCATCCTGTAATCACAAAAACATCTGATCAATATCTACTTTCGTTCTTCATTTGCTTTCAAAAAAATAAAATACTAATGGATATCTCTACTTTGTTGGGCTTAGATTCGCCTTTATTCCTTCACAACCTCCATCACATCCTCGACGACACAACAAACAACAAATCAAAAAACTCAGAACCAACACAAACTTACGTTCGCGACGCAAGAGCAATGGCGGCAACACCAGCTGACGTGAAGGAATATCCAAACGCATACGTCTTCATTGTGGATATGCCTGGATTGAAATCAGGTGATATCAAGGTTCAAGTTGAAGACGACAATGTTTTGGTCATAAGTGGTGAGAGGAAACGTGAAGAGGAAGAAAAGGAAGGAGTAAAGTATGTTCGAATGGAGAGAAGGATTGGTAAGTTTATGAGGAAGTTTTCGTTACCCGAAAATGCGAATATCGAGAAGATTTCGGCTGTTTGTCAAGACGGAGTGTTGACTGTTACTGTTGAGAAGCTGCCTCCACCTGAGCCTAAGAAGCCCAAATTGATCCAAGTTCAAGTTGCTTGAGGAATTGTGTTTGTGGTGGATAATGTTTTTATGAATAACTAGTGTGATGTTATGAGAGTATGAGTAATGTGGTTTGTTGACTTGCTCTGCTTACTCTGTTTTCTAATGGTTGTTGCAATGATCAAATTTACTTTTGGTGATTTTGGTTTAATTGTTGGAGTATTTTGTTGGTTTTTTGTTTTAAGTAGAATGTGTTGTCGTGATCCAAACATTCAAAATTATTTATCGAACATTAAAATATTCTCTGAAATTTTAATTTGGTTCACATCAACTTCAGTTATAAGGGTGGTGCAGAAAAAACTCAGCAGTCATGCCTTTCAAAAAATTCATACCTCTCAAACCCACCAATAATATCATTCCACCTCATTCATACTTTTTTCATAACTCCCAACCATTTTTTAGTGGCAACCATGCCTTTTTCATACCTCTCAACTAATATATTAAACAATTTAATACACCATGCATTATTACTTGTACATCAAACATGACTTTGGCCAAACCGCTGCAGCAAACCATGCCGCTCAACCATGACTTTGGCCAAACCGCTGGGGGTGGCAGCGGTGTTCACCGGCGGTTTGGCCATACCGCTGGGTGAAACCGCTGCCATTGCCACCACCCTAAGGTCTCGTGCAGAAAAAACTCAGCAAGTCCTAACTCTTGATTAAATCACCCGACCCAATTGTGTTCTTTTCATCCTTTGTCATTGGTTTTGGAGTAAGCTATGACCAAAACTCATACATGTTCTACATTTAGCCGATTTCAATATGCACCCAACTCTAAATTTCATGATTCCTATTTTTATAAAGGCATCATAATGCTTATCAACTTAACCATTATAGCTTATATGATCTAGATAACCATTTTTAGATAAATAGCTCCATTTTACTTGTAGTAATAAGACTTTGTGTCAAATAAGTTGTTTATCTATTCAAAAATAGCTTTTTATGTTTTGCAGTTTTGACATTGTATTTAAAATCAACCTCAATCTAGAATTTTGATTGCTTTTTATGTTTTGCAGTTTTGACATTATATTTAAAATCAACCTCAATCTAGAATTTTGATTGCTTTCAAAATTATTAAAATAACCACTCGGGCCGAACCAATAAATTAATCCACTAACAATAATTTCATGAACTATCATATAATTTACCCATGAAATCACTATAACTCATTATATAATCTCTTAAAACGATCATAAATGAAAACCCCATAATGGGTTTAAGCTATAACATGAATTATAAAGATTTTCATGAATTCATACTTTACTATTACTTGATTAGGGCACTAAATCCAACCTTTCAATACTTCTAACTCCGATTTCCAAGCACTTAACTAATCTTGGATTATGTTAAGCTTCTGATTGGGGAAATCGTTTTGTCTCATAAACACATAATCACCTCCCTATACACGTGCGAAATGAGGAGGGAAAACAATCCGTGAAGTAGTCTAATAAGGCTTAAGGGTATATTTGCCATTTCAACTATCATAACTTCCAAGGTTAGTCTTCATTAGTCATTTCATTACGTGCAAGATCCTTTTTCGCTAAGTTATTTCATGCAAGGTGCTTCTAGCTAACGGAACCTTATAATTATAACATGAATAAAGATTTAAACTATATAATATGCTTATAATCATTACCATAAAAGTTAGCTGTTACAACTCTCTCTTGCTTATTCTGCTTGTGTCATCATAAGGCATTTTCGATACAAAGTTGGGTAATACTTGATAGGCTCATCCTCTCGTTCCCATGTGTACTCTGATTCTTTTCTATGCTGCCATCTAACTTTAAAAAGAAGAATTTATTTATTTCAAAGCTTCTTGACTTTTGTATCAAAAACCTCTACTGGCTCTACCACATAGCCTAACTCTTCATCTATCACGATCTCTTCTAATGAAACATAAGTTGATTCGTCCACCAAACATTTTCTAAACTGAGACACGTGGAAGGTATTATGAATACTGTTAAATTCATTTGGCACGCAACTTTCCCAACCGGAGTTATTACTCCCTCCATCCCAAATTATTAGTCCACTTTGCTATTTTAGATTGTCTCAAAATTAATGTCCAATTTTAATTTCAACAAATTAAAATGCTTTTAAGTGGGTGGGAATGAAAATTTATTTGTCAATATTGTAAGGGGCCCACTTTTAATAAACTTTGTGAAATATGAAAGTGGATATATAATTTGAGACGGAGGGAGTATCTTGAATGGGCCTTTGTATTGTGGTCAAAATATAAAAACGTTTTTATATAATAGCAGGATATATTTTGGGTGGTAATTTGTTTTGAACCAGTATGTAATGAAGAACTTTCTGGTAATTTCCAGAAGCTACTAGAAACCCCAAATTTATCCCACCCCATTGTTTCTATAAACTACTTCTTAACGCCTATATAAACTCGCCATCACAATGTTTTTATCAATCTTCGTGTAATCACAAAAACATCAGATCAATTTCTTACTTTCATCCTTCAATTGCTTTCAAAAAAAACAATACTAATGGATATCAGTACTTTGTTGGGCCTAGACTCGCCTTTGTTCCTTCACAACCTCCATCACATCTTCGACGACACAACCAACAACAAATCAACCAAATCCGAACCAACACGCGCTTACGTACGCGACGCAAGAGCAATGGCGGCAACACCAGCAGACGTGAAGGAATATCCGGCGTACCTAATGCACACTTGATACAGATAACCAGCGATAATTAGATACATTATTTTCTCTTACAAAAAAAAGTCATGAAAACAATCTTAAACAACAATTGTTATAAATTAAATCACATATACATGTAGTAATACATGGAGCTGATGCAAAAAGTATTAATGCTGAACATTTACGCATAAAGGGGTGTTTGGGATTGCTTATTTAAACTAATCATAAAGGGGCTGTTAACTACAACATAAGTCATCAACCACATTGAAAATGCATCAATTTTATGTTGTTCTTTGTCATTTAAGCATTTCATCAAATACTTTGTATACACTGAGTACTTTACGGTAATCAAATACACGTTCTGCCAACTATGCAATTCATTCAAACAATCAAGTCAAAACTAAAGCCTATAAGCATTTTATACAAAATCTCAAACATATTAAATTTAACTCATGCATCGAACATATTTGTGCAACATATAATAAGGTTGACAAAATTTTCATAAAATGAAAAAATTTAATCTATATAATAAGATAAAAAAATAACATAAAATTTAAATCGGTTGTATCAAGACTTGATTTTTTCTTGCTTTTTTTAACCATCTTCAAATTCATAAACGATAATGGGTTTTAGCCTCATCATCCATGGATTTATGCCAATCCACAATTATGATAATGATTCGGCACACTTTTTAGTTAGGGTTTTGTGATTGGGATTATAATCGATTATGGGTACAGATTAATCATTTGTTATAGAACGGTATCTGAAATCTTGATTTAATTTGTATAGATCTACTATTGATTTTGTGTTTTTCGTTTAGGGGTTTAGAAAGGGGATCTAGACAGAGAACGGTATGTGTTTTTTCAGATGGGTTGTAGCAAATGACAAAGTTTTTAGTGATGCCGCCAAAACTTTCTCCCATTCAATGCTCGGAACACATAGTGCATTATAGACCATCGGATGAGTTTATTTTCCACGTGGCAATTGATTAAGTATTTTGGGGGGAGAAATAAATAGGACAACCTTGTCTTATATATATATATGCATGGTAGAGATACAATGAGAAGGATCTTATAATAAGAAGGGTAGGAAGGATTGGGGGAGTGACATGTGTCATCCCCATGCCACATCATATGACACATCATACGACATTTGTCACCTACCCCCCCCCCCCCAAAAGAATTTTTTTCCCGCCAAAAAAAAATTTTAGGCCAAATTTTTTTTTCCCGCCAAAATTTATACTGCATCACATTTATAAAGTTACTGCATCACGATTATGATTTTACTGCATCATGGTTACTACATCACAATTATGATTTTACTGCATCACGGTTACCGCATCATGGTTACTGCATCACAATTATGATTTTACTGCATCACGGTTACTACATGCACTAAAATCATAATTGTGATGCAGTAACTTTATAAATGTGATGCAGTATAAATTTTGGCGGGAAAAAAAATTTTTTGCCCAAAAAACAATTTTTTTTCCGGAAAAAAAATTCTGGGGGGGGGGGCGGTGGGGGTGGGGGTGACACATGTCATATGATGTGGCATGATGATGTGGCAATGTGACACATGTCACTCCCATAATCCTTCCTAGACTTTTTATTATAAGACCCCTTCTCATAATATCCCATATATATATATATATATATATATATATATATATATATATATATATATATATATATATATATATATATATATATATATATATATATAATATATATATATATATATATATATATATGCAACCTTGATATATACACACACACACTAGTGTCATGGCCCGCCCGGGCGGGCATGACTTATAAGCCCTCCCGGGCATATAAGGGCGGGCATGACTTAAAGTTATCGTTGACATATGTTTGTATAGCGTAAGAAGAGTTTTAAAGAATGGTTGCAAAAAGTGTACATCCTAAAACCAATTTATCAGTGGATTTGCACTGACCAGTTGCAGGGTTGATAATCTTGAGCATCACGTTACGTGCATTGGCTAGAAGCTTAAAGATAGTGTCATGATCTTCAGTAGCTGACAATAATCAAACATAAGACAAGGTAATTTGAACCTATCATCTAAAAGTAAAATAATTAAAGTTTATGGAATGGGGAAATGAACCAACATAAGATCATCAACCTATACTCCTACACTGGTATTCTGTTATTTAGTTGCGTTAACACTATGCCCCAAAAGTACAAAAACTATATAACTATCTATGAGTGACTAATAAATTCTTAAAAGTACAATACATACCCATGCTGTCGAGATTCTATTCCACATAAACTCTGGCCTGCAGCGTGCACATAAATCTAACGGCAACAGTAACCTCAAGAACCTGAAAATACTAAAGGTGTTATGTTAAAAATTGGTCTCATATACTTGCTATGATTAGTAAAACTTCGAGACTAATATTTGACAATCCAACAATATAGCCATTTTAAAAATGGAATTGACTCTTTGTTAATGATCGATCCCGAATCGAGCTATAAAAATCCTAGCTTGAACGCAATCCCAAACACCCCTAAATAATGACATAATTTTGACCCAAACCCATTTTGACTTGTCACTCAACCCGTTCATGTTGGCACCTCTTCTTACAATGATCAAAATGAAGTGGTTTCAGTTTCGGCTTTTTATATCTAGCAAATGGGTTAGATTTGGGTTGTATTCAGTCTCAAGTAAAATATATATATATATAAAATAAAAAAAAATAAAAAAAAAAAAAAAAAAAAAAAAAATTATAAAAGGGGAACGGGTCAACCAAGTTTGGGTATAACTTCTTAAATGCATCCTTATATCGATATGTACTTTTAACCAATAGTTCACAAGTAACCTAAGACATTATTTATATCTATATTAAAACAGTTAACCTATAGTTTCGTAATTAATCTTAGGGTATTGTTTTGCAGTCAAGAAAAGTAGCTACATTATCTATATATGGCAGAAAATACCTCATTAGGGGTACCCCACAATCTTCGAAGGTATAAATCAGACTTGCGCTCAACTAAATCGGAGGTGGCCTTTTAGCTCCTCGAGGATTATCGGGATCCCATGTCTGCATTACAAAAGCTATTAAACAGGAATTGTTAAAACATTAGCCAGATTACAAACTCACCTATCAGGTGTTTCAATGTACGTGTGGCCTATGTTAACAACAACCTTAACAACAACAGTAAGATGTTCATGTTCAGCTCCCATAGCCTTTGCAGCCTCGACTCACTGGGCTGCAACCAAGCTAGCCATAAAATATTGGTGACAGTCAAGTTGGCAAGAACTACATGTTCTGCTGATATCACAGTATCAAAAGCATGATTGTACTTCATTACTTTAATAGGACTCCCATGTATCTAAAAAAAAAGAAGGTCCAATTTAGTTTCGGTTCATTACTTTAACATGACCATCATGTCATAGTTGGGCACATCATATATTTTGACAAACACGTCATTATAAATAAATAGAACTTCCCCGACCACACACACACTATTGGGAATGTCTAAACAGCATAAAATATGTGTCATTGTCAACATCACTACACCATGGACAAGTTTATATATCGTTTATTATGCCAAGGTGATATTTATGAATCTGTGCTGCTCAAAATATCATATACGTAGATATTCATCTTCATTGGTCTTTGGTTAAATTAGCCAGGTTGCAGTTGCATAATTACAGTGAGAAATTTGGGCAATGAGGCAGCAAACTCTGCTTAGCTCTTTTTTTATTATTATTCTGGGAAGATTTATATGTAGCAAATTTTTTGTCACTACGGTACTATTACTTGTTTAATGCAGATAAATCTGGTTGTGAACAAATTCACATTTACAATTTTAAACTTAGCTAAACATATTCGTGTGGCTTTAGCCTTCCAACATATTAGATTTAACATAGCAAGAATTTTCAGACAGCTTTCAATTTAATGTTACCAGTTTCTCTAATAAGGGAAGATTGGCTTCACATCTTCTTCCATAGGCCAGTGCAACAGCCTTCCTGGTCGCTCCTACCTTCAAAACAATGAAAATATGAGCATGTGTAACTTAACTGGATGTAAGATGCCGAATCTTATAGACGAAGAACATTAGACCAGGGATCTGAAAGAAGAAATAACCCATAACAAAAACTACACAAGCTCAGCTATCTTACGGACTTCGATAATGCATACCTTGCATAGATCAAGCACTGCTGAAACATTATGGCTTCTCAAACTGATTTTTTATTTAGCAGGCGTCACGGAAGAATAACTTACATTCATTTATGTGCAGCGTAGTGTAAATAGGCTGTCATCTGTAGCTGTCAAACGAATAATTTGTTTATGAAACAATTGTTACTGTAAATCAAAGTAAAACTTACCATCGTAAAACCAGGCTACATATTCCTGCACTCTGTGACAAACGGAAATTTTCCCCCACTAATATTTTAATAATAAATGATAATTTATTATTACCTAACTGATAAATTAAGCATTCATGAGCTTGCATAGCTATTTCGGGCAACAAACCCGCATGCTGTAGCATACAGTAACTCACCAAAACTATTTGATCTTATCAGAAGAGGTGAATTTTCCACTTTCTGACATTTACAGACCTCGGCATAACAAAAAAGAGAGGTTATCTCGTTTTTCCTGAAAAATGACACCACACGCGTACCGATACCTCATTTGTAACGGTTTAATCTCATGATTTATTTTAGAGTCAATAAATTGTATTTTTATGCCAGTTTTATAAAAACGTCTCCAGAATTATATTTTTCAATTTATATGAAACCGGGGTAACACGCTGTAACACCCCCTAAATTTTGAGTTAACAGCGGAAGACTAATTGGGGTATTACGGGGAGGATCATAGTCATAATCATAGAAAATGGCTCAAAAAGAGGCGTTTTGAAAGTAGTTGTCATTCATACAATAATTCAGTTACAAAAGTGAAATATCAGAGTTGTGAAATCCCATTAAAGGAGATAATAGTTTGAAATGAACGACATAATTTATTTTAACACCATATAAAAACTATAAGTTTATTGCCCGCTCCGTGCCATGTCTGCTCCGCTAGTTACCTGAGATAAACATGCTAAAAATCAACAAAATTGTTGATTGAAATCATAGAGTTTGTAATTATAATCAGTTCGAACACAAGTGTAGGATTGCATGTGAAATACAATCATTTGAAATGGTGATATTGCAGTTGTATATATTGCCCTAAGTCTCATGACACGCAAACGTTAACAGAGTACCGGGATACGGTGGGGAACACACCAATTTAATGGAGTGAGTTATGGCCCTCGGATAATAGAAGATTGCCATCTTCCTATTTCATTCAAATATAATGCATTGCGACTAATCCGACTAGCAACTAAGGCTATCCGTCAGGCATTAGTGGAATAGGCAGTCAGCCTCCAATAGATCTATTCACTATATTCGCGTTCACTCGCAAGTGATTAATGGTTCATGATGTAAGGGGCTTGTGGAAATAGTGGTAACTTAGGCAATATCAATCAGGTGTAGCATACATAAAATACTTGTGTTCTATTTGTAGCATGTTTCTCCCCCATGGAGTGTAAAGTTGTTAAATGAGTGAAAGTGGGGCTATGACTCACCTTGAGTGTAACTGGTACAGGTGAAATGTGAATTCGAGTTACGGGAACGGCTCCAACACACGACCTGAATAATAGGGAAGTCTGAGATTTTGACTTAATATGAATAGTGATTGTGAGAATGAGTAACGGATAACGACTCGATTGGTGATGTGAGTGTGTGATATGCTTAAAATGCTTAAAGTTTAAAAATAATATTATCTTGTTTTTATGTCATTTAATCCAATAAATATCGTTTTCTCGAAAGTAGTTGAACGAAACATTGAGTTAAATCGTTAAAATTCGTTATTTAAATATAACGTAACGCGATTAAACATATTTGAACAAATGGTAAATATGCACGTGATTGTGTGAAAAAGTGTAAAATATGAATTAGAATTGAATATGATATAAAGTTACAGTTTGGTCCTTGTACTTATACCAATTTTACACTTTTTACCCTAACGGAGTTAGTTTTGCACCGTTAGTCCTTGGTTAGTTATATTTTGCATTTTTAGTCCAAAAGTTTCAAAAATGACATTTCAAGCTCCCTGTTTATTGGATGTTCATTTTCTACCCTCAAGTTACTAATTTTAACAGTTTGCAACATATTTATAATAATTTTACACTTTTAACCCGCATAATGAAATATTTTGCAAAACTAGTCCAAAAATCACAAAAAAAATATGAAAAGTTTTTCGAGAGCTTTTATAACTTTAAAAAGCTTATTTGAGTCAATATCAACTGCTTATTAGCCAAAGTGCTTATTTTTAAGCTTAACGGGCTTTAACGATTACAAATAAAAGCCCATTAAGGTTTTTCGATCCCAAAGGTTTTAAGACAAAGTGGGCTTTTCTTTAGGCTTATTTCAGGGTCTTAAAATCACAACAAAAGAGCTTATTCGATCAGCTTATACATAGTGCTTAAAATTTGCTTATTGGACTTAAAAGCCCAACCGAATATATATGTGTTTTAGAAACTGTTTCATGTAGTGATTAGATTGTGGTTCAAAATCGAACTTTATGAGCTTGTTAAGAGTGCTTATTTCAGTAGCTTATTAGTTTAGTGTATGGAGAATTAGTATGAGTAATAAAAATAAGATGTTGTGTATATGATTTGGATTTTATTGAACCATTTCTAGTCGAGTAAATGAGTATGTCCAAAAATGAAATATAACTTTTAAATGTGTTATAAATTTATACGGGTAACATGTAATAAAAATGAGGCTCGATAAGTAAATAAATGAAGATGTATGTGTCGTGTGATGGTGTAGCATGATTTTCTAGCCTTCCATCAATAGGAGGCAATCATGTTTTGCATAAAATAAATACAAGAACTCGAAAAAAATAAATATAAGTAATTATATGTTCGAACGAAATATAAAACAATGCATGGTGATATAGGAAACATGATAATGAGTAGGAAAAAGGGTTTAAAAGACTTACAACACCAAAAGGTGGTGTGTTTATATGTTCGAATGGACTAGAACACGGGGAGAATTTATGTAATACGTTAGAACTATCACCAATGCTTCAAATAGGACTCGAATGACTTGCAATGGGGCTCGAATGATTATGGAAATCCTCCTGGTCTTGAGGCTCTTGGCAAATGAGGGAAATGACTTAGAGAAAAATGAGAAATACTTGTGTGTGAATGAGAGTTAATGCAAGAATGCATATGTGTGTATATATCAAAATTTTGGGACACATATACAAGTTTTATTGTTTAATATTGATCTCAACTTGCTCGATCAGAATATGGCAGAGATTTGGTGAAATTGAGGAGATTTGCACTTGAGTTCTAGGAACTTTAGAAGGGCTTGTGTGCGTAGGAGTGGTTGTGAGTCGATTTGGGTATATATACATATGTGTCGACATGCTTTAAAGTCCAAAACAACTTTCCAACGTGTGATATTGTGAGACAAAGTGCGAAACAAACTTCTAAACTCATAATCGACTAAAGAAAATAAAATGTGCTAGGTAAAAATAAGTTGGGATCGATTTGGTTAAAAATGGATATAATTCTAGTGAACTTGAAATCATGTCGAGGAGGATTTACTTTGGATCTTGTTTAGTGTTCAAACATTCGAATGAGGGAGTGAGAGTTGTCAAACTCGATTCTTTGGTGTGTGAGGAGTTAAATAATGTAAAAAGTTACATAGTTTATGTGTCAAAATCAAGAGAAATCGTGGCCAAGTGTGGTGAGTTTAGTCGAGTGATATATATGAAATATTAAAAATTATAAGTGTTGGGTTGGGCTTGTGAATAGTACCAGGCCAGAAATTGGGCCGAGTATTTGTATAAGGATCCGTTTGGTGTTTTATTCATATAGGTGATGATCGTGGTCCGTGTGTGAGCTCGTTTCCAATATTTGGTGAATCACGCCTCAACGTGTTTGAGTTATTATAATGTAATAAAAAAAAGTTTAAATTTTTCCCATAAAAATGGTTACTAGGGAATTTTATAGATTGCTACACATGCTTACACCTTAGCTCAACGAGACACGGGGTACGCCAATCACACTCTATTATAATAAAACAAAGCCTGATAATAAAAACTTATATATTCCACTCACTCCTACACAAAAGGAAAAAAACGTTATCCTTCTCTCTCCCCCAAAAGTCCTCATCGTTTTCCCCTCCTCGACTGTATCTCCCACCTCCAAACACAAGAGTACAAATTCAGGACTGATCCATCACTCTCATCCTTTCCCTCCTTCCTATGAAAAATCCCGAAGGGGCTTTGAAGAGGCAAAAGGGATAGCGAGCAGTGCTCACTATGGTCATCTCCAAGATCGAGAGCAAGAAAAGAAGGTCAAGATGTTCCACATCTTCTCCTTTATAGCCCACCAAACGAAACCAATGCGACACCATCTCTCAACACTTCACTCACAAATCAAAGAGTTTGGTGTAGTGGGTTGCTTGCTCGGTTTTGGATTTGGGTTTGATTGTTTGAATCAGAGTTGGGTTTTGATTGTTGACCCCTTTTCATTCGACACATCTCTATTGTAAGAACTAATCTTTAATTCCTTTTGATATTATTTTGGTGGAAACAATTTGTATGCAATTTACTTTCTCAGTTTTTTTGAGTTAGCGATTCTAAGTTTATCATTGTTTCGTTGGTTTGATGAAACGACTTGTTGATGAAATTTCTTTAGTGTTAATATTTGTGTGGTAAACCGAAACCTATAATGATTTAACTAAGAAACTAAAACCGGATTCATAAGGCTTGGACTTGGAAGTGTTGTTGTTTTAATCTTGAATGTTTTGCGTCCTTGCGTTAAATCTTTTGTTGTGGATTTTGATAAATGATTGAGTATACGATCTTCAGAGGCATTAAAAGTGTTGTCTCGGGTGGGTATAATTTAGATGTTGATTGAGTCGAATTATGCTTAGTTCTTGGTGAGCACATCCTGGATTTTTGTTTCAATTCATCTCGTTGACTGCTAAAGTTCTCGTGATAGGTCGTCCAGTTTTGTCCCTTACTGGACAACAATCCAAGTAGGGGTGTTGTGCCCGTTTGTCTCGAAACATAAGTGTAACACCCAGTGAGGTTCTCCTTTGGTCTTATGTTGTAACTAAGGTCGCCTTGGGTCTTGTGTCTCAGTTTGTAGTGTGTGCCAAGAGCCTAGGGGCCGAAGACTGGTTAGGCTCGATTTAGTTATTGGATTTGCATTGGTCAAATTTTGGTTTGTTTTGTAACGTCTTATTTAATCTCGAGTCTAGCTCACTTAGCTTGTTGTCGTCGTGTTACTTTGGTCTCGAATAGTAAGAAACCACTAGGGCTGTGACATCTAATGACCCACAAGGGTCTGTTTTGGGTTACGGTTCACGACCACACCCACGTAGGGTGTTGGTCTTGTATATGTGTCACAATGGTTAACAACCCAAAGTGGGTTCTATTTTGAAAAACCTACTAAAGTTTCATAAATTTATAAAACGGCCTTTACCTAAACATATATTTTGAAACTCATAGTTACCACGAGAAACCAACACACATACACGAGTCATGCCCGAATTCTATAAAAATAAATATGCTTATTATGTTTTTATCAAGATTGACAAATGAAGCATTTTATATACAACATCTATAAACTAGCTTCTCAAATTACAATCATATTAGATAAAGTCATTACTTACAAATAATTGTTCATACACTTCTAAATATATTATTGGCATGTATTTCAAAATAACTATTTATATACTTCTGTAACTACTATTTTTACATATCTTTAACAAAAATATTTCCATATCCCGACAACGTCTAGTATTATTTGTACTCACTTTTCGTACATCGTCTTTCGGTTATTGCCAAACCAGAATCGCATTCGACCTTGATATTTTATCCACTTATGCACTTCTAAGAGCCAATACCTACAAATGCTTAGAAAAATGTTTAAACTTAAATGCTACCACACCAGCAACAATAACATAAACACTTTAAAACTTTTGATTTAAATTATGTTGAGTCTTAAACTTAGACTGTGAGCTAAACATGCCTTACTAATCTAGGTCGCGTGTCAGTGCCGAACACTATCTGCTTTATTACACCATCTGACTACTATTTACTAAGGTGAGTTTATAGCCCCACTCTATATAAATTTGTTTTACATTTGGGGTGAGAAACATGCAAAACTTTTTATGGACCAACACTATCATCTATGCTATTACGTGGTTTAACCTAAACTATATTATGTCCCACTATGCCTAACTCATGAACCGTCAATTCCTGCTGGGAAGCGCGAATGTTATAAATAGATCTATTGGGAGTAACATTACCGTTCGGATTGACCGGATAGGCAAACGAACGTATACCATGTTGAAATACAAGTGTCTGGGATAAACACTTGTCGGGCCTTTATATTTAAACATGCTTCTAGAGCATGCATACTGTTATAGCTTCGGTTGCATAAACTTAGTGCTAGCGTAATAGACTATTTTTATATGACATTATATGCATCGTAATGTTCATATACAAAACTCAAGGTCCAAACTATTGATTTTACTGCTTACATAAAAACCTGTGAACTCACCAGCTTTTTGCTGACTTTTAGCATGTTTTTCTCAGGTGTTTAAGCAACTCATCATCTACAAGGCGTGGCAAGGCGATGGTCACAAACTAATTACCGAAGTGTTTTCATACATATTAATGACTTGTTTTTATGGGACCACTAAACTCTTGGGCCTAGCTATTAAACTTAAAAACTTAGATAAAATCTTGATTTAATCCAACTGAATGTATTTTAACAGAGTATGTATTCCGTTCTTTATTAACTTGTGTTTTGATTTCCAATTCAGTAGCATCCCATGACCCGAATGCTTCCGCAATACCAAATTTTGGGGGTGTTTGACACACACACAAGGCACCAAACATATTGTTGGGGCTTTGGAAAACTTATTTCCGTACCTTATTATTAGAAAAAAAGGGGAGCAAGCCTCGAATATAACTTGGTTGTTCCATATATATTACAACACAATTAAAAACCATATATAGTTTTTTTCAAGAAAGAAAACATGCATATATAGAAGATCGATGAACATACCTCTATGTGAACCATAGTTGAACCGCAACCATATGTTGTTGCTGAAGTAGCGATTTGATTCATGTCAGACGATGTAAAACTGAATACGATGTAGAAGAGATACTGAATGTAAAAGAATATAACAGGTAATATGTTGCTGTAGAATGTGCCCGATGTCATGTTTGTATTGTTTTTCCAACTCGACTACAAAATAAAAAGTCCACGATCATGGCTGAGGAAGAGATGAAATTAGGGTTTGGAGAAAAAGTGTATTATGAATGAACCGATTTACAGGTTGTCACTATAATTAAGGAATAGATATGCTATATAATTTACAGGTTTATGAATATCTATTAGGGAATGCAGTAGTTATTAAAGCATGACATAATTGTTTTCAATTATCAAATCACATTAACTCACATGCTCCACTGGTTGACACGCTTGTGTGCGGATGCCAAGACCTATGTTCGAATCCTGCAAGTGTCATTTTTGAAAAATAAATCCAAAATTTTAATAAATGGCAAAACTTGGCTTGCTTAGGTGGCATGTATTGCTTAGGTGGCCTTTGACGTGGACTTATTTGTGATGATGTGGCTTTATCTAGTCATGCTTATCCTGTTTTATATATATATATATATATATATATATATATATATATATATATATATATATATATATATATATATATATATATATATATATATATATATATATATATATATATTTTGTTGGGAATTAAATGTTCTGAAGATTAAGTATTAAGAATTACAAGTATTGAAGGTTAGTACTGCTGAGAAGAATACTCTAACAATTCCAACTGCTAGTGTATATTTTAGTACTGCTGAGAAGAATACTCTAACAGTTCCAACTGCTGGTGTATATTCTTAGGACTGTTCAAGTTATAACTAACCGTACTAACTGAAGTTAGTACTTGTAGTTATAAAGAAGGTACTGCTAGTCGATACTGCTGAGTGGATAATTGTCACATATACCACTGCTGGTTGGATAAGTATTGAAAAGATATTTGTGTACTAAAGTCAAGTATATACGGTAGATAATATCTTTTAACAAAGTGATCAATAACAAGTTGTGTACTCAGATACATGTTGTATCTTATGTACTGACACACTCAAGATAAGTTAGCAAGTAGTTTGATAAGACTTAACAATATTGTAAAGATCTTTTCTTAACATATAAAAGAAAGATCTTAGTTTAGATATATGTGTGTCTAATAGTGTGAAAAAGTTGTTAAGTGTTTTTAGAATAAAAACTCTCAAGAACATAGAACACAAATATCACAAGTTGTAGAAAACATAAGATTCAAGGTCTTTGTAACCCTAGTGATAGTGAAGATCACTCGTATTATCTTGAATAATATTGAATCGTTTTGGTGATAACATTGCATGTCCTTTGTTCTATATACTCAAGCATAACTGTTCCATTTCCATAACACAAATAACCTTCTAAGTGTGATTAAGTAAATTCCGCGTACTTGATCATATTAACTCAACATATCATATACACAAAGTACAAAAGGTTTAACCACCTTAACAGTGTATCGATCACCCTCATCAATTGGTATCAAAGCAAGGCTGATATAGTTGATTTAGAAGAAGAAGAAGAAGAAATGGACGTTGAATCTATTCAGACCAATGTTGCTGCTAAAATACCCATGCTCAAACAGAATGAGTTTGAGATGTGGAGGCTAAGGATAGAACAATATTTCCAAGTGCAAGACTATGCACTTTGGGAAATTATTGAAGATGGAGACTCTTTCAAGCCTACCACCACTACATCAACTGTTGACGGCAAAGTGCTGACAACTCTGCAGATGAAGCCAAAATCTGCAGAAGAAAGAATACTGAGGAAAAATGACTTAAAGGCAAGAAGCATGCTGATGATGACCATTCCCAATGATCAACTCCTAAACTTCAGCAAGTTCAAAGGTGCCAAGTCATTATTTGAAGCTATTATTGCCATGTATGGTGGAAATGAAGCCACCAAGAAAACCCACAAGACACTGCTCAAGCAGCAATTTGAAAACTTCTCCTCTACATACAATGAATCTCTTGACCATATGTTTAATAGGCTTCAGAACATTGTGAGCCAACTTGCTATTCTTGGGGTTGAAATACCTCAAGAAGATTTGAACTCAAAATTTCTGAGAAGCCTACCAGAAGAGTGGGCTATGCATGTTGTTGTCTGGAAGAATAAGCCAGACCTTGATATAATGGAGCTTATAGATTTGTATAGCAACTTTAAGATTGTGGAGCAAGATTTGAAGAAGAATGGAGGTACTAGTTCTAATACTGGGAACATGGCTTTTATGTCAACTCCTAGTACCTCAAAATCAAGTGAAGAGGTGAAAGTTGTTGATGGTGTTGGTACTGCTAGTTCATCAAGCAATACCATAGATATTTTAGATGAAAAGACTTGTTGTGCATTTCTTACAAGTCAAAATAATGGGTCCATGCTCACCTATGAAGACCTCCAAGAGATCCATGAAGATGATCTGGAGGAAATGGATCTAAAATGGCAAATTTCTCTTCTTAGCATGAGAGCCAAGAAGTTCTATCACAAGACGGGGAAGAAGCTCGTAATCAGCAACACTGATGCTGCTGGTTTTGATAAGTCAAGGATAGAGTGCTATAACTGCCACATGATGAGTCATTTCTCAAGAGAGTGCAGAAGACCAAGGCAGCAAGATAGCAAGAACAAAGGTTTTGGAAGCACATCCAAAACAAGGGAGGTTTCTGAGCCAAACTCAAAGGCTATGGTAGCCATTGATGTGCTAGGTTTTGATTGGAGCTTCATGGCTGATGAAGAAGAAGATTCTTCACAAATGGGACTCATGGCTTTTTCTACTTCTGAGGTACAATCTCATAAAGCTTGTTCAAATGATTGTACTGCTCTTAAAGAATTACACACTTTAATCAAACATTATGATGACCAAAAGAAAGAGTTAAGCAGAACTTTTCAAGAGTTAGTAGATTATAAGTGTGGATTAGCATCAACAGAAAAGCAGATTTCTTATACTACAAAGAAAATGAACTTGCTTTTTCTGATGACAAAGCTCTTCTAAGACAGGACATATTCTTTAAAGATGCTGAAATTAAGCTTTTAAGAGAGGCTTTTGATAGGGTCAAAAAGGAAAATGGAAACATTCACTTGACTACACAGACACTAGAACATGCTTCTAGAGGTGTGACTAACATGATAGAATGTCAAGTGATTAATAGAGCTAAGTCAGGAGTAGGATATAAGAGTGTCCCACCTCCATACAGAGGTATCCCTAAACCCCAGGGATTGACCTAGAAAATTTAGGTATCCCTGAATTTCAACAACTTGAGCTACAATATGGTGTACAACCAAAGACCAAGCTAGTTGTTGATGAACCTAAGAAAGTAAGTGAAAGTTTAAGTAAAACTTTACTTTCTGAGGACAAGGTGTCCTCTGATAGAAGATCAGATAGTGTAGTCATTGAAGACTGGGTATCTGATGATGAAGAAGATGAATAGGTTATGTCTAAACCTGAAGTAGTTAAGAAAGCAGGAACAAGGGTTCCTAAAGTGATCAAAAAGGATACTGTTAAGCCTAGTTCAAACATTAAACATGTTAGGCAACCAGTTAAATATTGTGAACAATATAGATCCACTAGCAAGCCCAGAGGTAACCAAAGAAATTGGAATGGCCTCAAGTCTAACCAATTAGGTGATGACTTTTTCTTTTATAATAAAGCTTGTTACACATGTGGTAGTTTTGATCATCTTGCAGCTTTCTGTAACAAATGGGTATCTGGGTATGAAAACAATAGGGTGAATTTCAAAAGGCAAACTCCTCAAACTCACTTTCACTCTAAGTCTAAGAGTATAAAACCCAGAGCAGTTTCGACAGCAGTTTCTACTGCTAGACCGTTCATGACTGTTAACCCAAGACTAACAGTTAAAAATGCAAAAAACAACTTTCAAAAATGCATCAAAAACTGTTACAAGGCCCATTCAATCAAAAGCAGTGGTCCAAAAACAAGTTTGGAAACCAAAGAGTAAAACTGCAAAGCCAGCAGTTAATACTGCTAGGCAAGTAGTTAATACTGCTGCTTGGAAAAACAGGGCAAATGCTGTTAAGGCCTCAGCATGTTGGATTCTTAAATCCAATGTTGCATCAACTGTTCTTAAAAGATTAAATTTCATTGATGCAAGAGGCAGACCAAGTCAGTAATGGCTTAGGTCCCCAAAAGAAACTGATACTTCTCATTACTGTGCAGGAACATTCAAATGATAAACAAGAGGATCAAGGATACTCAGATAGTGGATGTTCAAGGCACATGACAGGCAACAAGTCTTATCTCTCAGATTTTCAATCAATATATGGAGGCTATGTTACCTTTGGAGGAGGTGTTGGTGGTAAAATTTCTGGTAAAGGTACAATCAAAACTGGAAATTTAGATTTTGAAGATGTGTACTATGTACAAGAGCTAAATTATAATCTTTTTAGTGTCTCACAAATGTGTGACAAAAAGAACAAAGTTCTTTTCTGTGACACTGAATGTCTTGTACTTTCTCCTGATTTTAAGATGCCTGATAAAAGTCAAGTGCTTCTTAAAATTCCTAGAAAGGGGAATATGTACAGTGTAGACATGAAGAACATTGTTCCTAAAAAGGCTTTAACTTGTCTTGTTGCAAAGGCCACATTGGATGAATCAATGTTATGGCATAAGAGGCTTGGTCATATTAACTTCAAAACCATAAATCAAATTGTTAAGAATGGTTTGGTAAGAGGTTTACCTCAAAAACGATTTCAAAATGATCAAACATGCATTGCTTGTCTTAAAGGCAAACAACACAAAGCCACTTGTAAGCCCAAGATTTTTAACTCTATTAATCAATCATTGTTTATGCTTCATATGGACTTGTTTGGTCCTACAAATGTTAGAAGTATAATGCATAAGAGATATTGTCTAGTTATTACTGATGAATATAGTAGATTTACATGGGTTTTCTTTTTAGCTACTAAGGATGAGACACCTAGCATCCTTAAGACTTTCATTACTGAGATAGAAAACCTAGTAGACAAAAGAGTAAAAGTCATTAGATGTGATAATGGGACAGAGTTCAAAAATAGAGTTATGGATGAATTCTGCAAAGAAAAGAGTATTAGGAGAGAATTTAGTGTTGCTAGAACTCCACAACAGAATGGAGTTGCTGAAAGAAAAAATAGAACACTAATAGAAGCTGCTAGAACTATGTTAGCTGATTCTAAGCTACCTATAACTTTTTGGGCTGAAGCAGTTCACACTGCTTGTTATGTCCAGAATAGAGTTTTAGTTGTTAAGCCTCACAATAAGACATCATATGAACTTTTTAGAGGTAGAACTCCTACAATAGGATTTCTTAGACCTTTTGGATGTCATGTGACAATTCTCAATACCTTAGACCATCTTGGAAAGTTTGATGGCAAAGCAGATGAAGGTTTCTTAGTTGGATATTCTCTCAATAGTAAAGCATTTAGAGTATACAACTTAAGAACTAAGAAAGTAGAAGAAAACCTACATGTGGAATTTTTAGAGCATAAATCCAATGTAGTAGGTGAAGGCCCAAATTGGCTATTTGATCTGGAGTCTTTATCCCATTCTATGAATTATGTGCCTGTTGTTGCAGAAACTAATGATTTTTCAGGTCCACAAACAACAAAAGAGGCAGGGTTAGACAAGGAGACAACTCAAGATCATGTATGGATGCCAATAAGTACAAGTGTGGCTTCAACTTCAACCAATGATGACTCTTTTTCTGATAAATCAAAAGAAGGAGTTGATGATGAAAACAAGGAAGATGGAACTGAGAAACAAGACAGTCAAGTTAGCAGTTCAAAAGCAGTTTGTACTGCTGAGACAGAGCATTCTACTGCTGGCCCTTCAGACTCAACTGAAGCAGATTTCTCAGATAATGAGGTGGATTTGAGCAATATCACACCTAACTATCAAGTTCCTTCAACCCCACACACAAGAATTCACAAAGTCCACTCCCTAGAAAATGTGATAGGAGATGTACAATCAGGGGTGAAGACAAGGCAACAACTGATGTCTTCAGACTAACAAGGGCTTCTTGATGCTCTTTATGCTTCAAAACAGCATGAGTTTTCAAACTCTTGCTTGTTTGTATGTTTTCTCTCTCAAGATGAACCAAAGAACATTCTGAAAGCCTTAGATGATTCAAGCTGGGTAGAGGCTATGCAAGAGGAGCTTCTTCAGTTCAAGATTCAGAAGGTATGGGTGCTAGTTGATTTACCAAAGGATGCAAAGGTAATTGGCATTCGATGGGTTTTCAAGAATAAAAAGGATGAAAGAGGCATAGTGATTAGGAATAAGGCTAGATTAGTAGCCCAAGGGTACACACAACAAGAAGGTATAGACTATGATGAAGTCTTTGCTCCAGTAGCAAGACTTGAGGCAATTAGGCTTTTCTTAGCTTATGCTTCATTTTTAGGCTTCACAGTTTATCAAATGGATGTCAAAGAGTGCATTTCTATATGGTACTATTGAAGAAGAGGTTTATGTCTCACAACCTCCAGGTTTCATTGATCCTGACAATCCAGACAAGGTGTACAAAGTTGTAAAAGCTCTATATGGCCTGCATCAGGCACCAAGAGCTTGGTATGAAACACTTGCTTCCTATTTAAAAGCAAATGGATTTCAAAGAGGAAAGATTGATCAGACACTTTTCATCAAACAGCACAAGAAGGATCTTCTGTTAGTGCAGGTGTATGTGGATGACATTATCTTTGGGTCTACAAGGAAGGAAATGTGTTTGGAGTTCGAGAAACTTATGCATGATAAGTTTCAGATGAGTTCCATGGGGGAACTTACATTCTTTTTGGGTTTGCAAGTTAAACAGTTATATGAAGGCATATTTATTAGTCAAGATAAATATGTTGCTGAGATTCTAAGGAAGTTCAACTTTGCTGATTCAAAAATGGCTAGCACACCAATGGACTCTGAGAAGCCTCTTCCAAAAGATTTAGATGGAGAAAATGTGGATGTACACACTTACAGATCTATGATAGGATCTTTGATGTATCTTACAGCATCAAGACCTGACATCATGTTCTCTGTTTGTGTTTGTGCAAGATTTCAAGTAACTCCAAAGGTTTCTCATTTAACAGCAGTCAAGAGGATTTTTAGATATCTCAAGGGTCAACCTAGGTTGGGACTATGGTATTCTAGAGAGTCACCTTTTGACTTGGTAGCATTTTCGGATAGTGATTATGCTGGTGCTAGCTTGGACAGAAAGTCAACAACTGGAGGATGTCAATTCCTTGGGTGTAGACTTATCTCATGGCAGTGTAAGAAGCAAACAATTGTGGCTACTTCAACAACTGAGGCTGAATATGTAGCTGCTGCAAGTTGCTGTGCTCAAGTTCTATGGCTTCAAAACACTGTCATTCATATTGATAATAGTAGTACAATTTGCATTATTAAAAATCTAGTACAACATTCTAAAACAAAACACATTGAAATTAGACATCACTTTATAAGAGACTGCAATGAGAAAAGATTAATTCAAGTTCTTAAAATTGCTTCAGAATTCAACTTTGCAGATCTGCTAACAAAAGCTTTTGATGTTGGAAGGTTTCAATACTTGGTAGCAAGTATTGGTATGCTAAATCCTTAAGATTTTTAATCTGTGTGGTTTTTATATATATTTTACGTTTGTACTGATATCTTTGTAAATTGATACTGTTAATAGAACAGTTAGTACTGCTAGTTCAAATTTTGTTTAAACAGTTCATACTGTTGGTCATATTTTAAATACTGCTATAAGACAAATGCTATGCATTTTGTTTCTTGGTTTTGGACTAACAATTTCAGGTATGAACTTTGAACAAAAAGGAAATTTCAAGTGAAATGGAAGCAGCAGAATGATAATGTCAGTTGCTAACATAATAGGTTTATGATGGACTGAGTTTGGGAATTCTTAACAAAGATTAACATCTAAGTTAACTAATTCTTTAAAACTGCTTTCTTGAAACCTAGTTATCATATTTCACATTGAATTGATGACTTAGTTGATCAGAAAGTAACTGATACAACTCACTTTCTATCATTTATACTTTTAAGTATAATGAGCAAGTCTAAGGACATCTGATAGAAAGAACAGCTAGTAAAAGTGAATCTAACACTTGTGTTAGAGGCAACAATTACTATGAGCTGGAAACCCTGTCAAGAAAGCCTTTTGAATAGGTTTATCTTTACACAGGCAGTTATTTATAACTGAAAAACATTGGTTCTCACACAACCAGAGGTTACTTTAAACCGAAATTTTGATTAAGTGTCTGTTATACACTTAATCCCTTCAAAATGGTTGAAAGCAGTATGGTTTTTCATAATCAAATCATATACATACTGCTAAGGCAAAAGTTTCTTAAAAGGATTTTCAAAGAGACTCACAAAAACCATCAAATGATGGACCATGAGTCAAATGCCCCATGAATTACCTCTTATAGTAGTTAACATACCTAGAAGTGATGAGGGCATCAAATTAAACTCTTAAGGAATTGATGGCTTCATGTACAACATTGTCTGAAAACAAGTTCACATTGGTAGATCAGCTAATGATGGGATGATGGTGAGAGATCTTCCAAACAGGGGAGGAAATGTTATTTGCAATCCAGGGGAGATAAATGTCTTAGGGGAGGAAATAAATCCCAAAGAAGGTAGATTAACCAATGAAAGGGAGGAAAAGACAAGAGCATACAAGATGATGACATAGAGGTTGAAAATGACAAGAACAGAGCTAATTCTGGAGTATTATATATATTCAGAAGGGATGAAGCATTCCAAAGGAGAAAGTTCTATCTAGGTCAAACGAAGAAAAGTTTCAATTTCAGTTCACCACGTTTGTTCATCACTTGCAAAGGCATGCTGATAGATGATTTCACTTGTTGAAACAAGCATCCAAGATACACAGCACCATTGCCTCTTATAATTCCTCCATCCAAGGAAATTGCACCATCTTTTAGGTCATGTTTGAAGACTGAAGATGTGTATTGATATTGTTAAAGTCAAAGTAAATGGCAAATGAGCTACTGAGAAAGGTATTCAATCTCTCAGAACAGAAGAAAGTTCAGTCCAAGGGTCTGACTATGAAGTATTTGCAAGATCCTCACAATCATGATTTAATTCAGAAGAAACATGATGATTAGAGAATTCACATGTTTAGGGGAGGATTGTTGGGAATTAAATGTTCTAAAGATTAAGTATCAAGAATTACAAGTATTGAAGGTTAGTACTGCTGAGAATAATACTCTAACAGTTCCAACTGCTAGTGTATATTTTAGTACTGCTGATAAGAATGCTCTAACAGTTCCAACTGCTGGTGTATATTCTTAGGACTGTTCAAGTTATAACTAACCGTACTAACTGAAGTTAGTACTTGTAGTTATAAAGAAGGTACTGCTAGTCGATACTGCTGAGTGGATAATTGTCACATATACCACTGCTGGTTAGATAAGTATTGAAAAGATATTTGTGTACTAAAGTCAAGTATATACGGTAGATAATATCTTTTAACAAAGTGATCAATAACAAGTTGTGTACTCAGATACATGTTGTATCTTATGTACTGACACACTCAAGATAAGTTAGCAAGTAGTTTGATAAGACTTAACAATATTGTAAAGATCTTTTCTTAACATATAAAAGAAAGATCTTAGTTTAGATATATGTGTGTCTAATAGTGTGAAAAAGTTGTTAAGTGTTTTTAGAATAAAAACTCTCAAGAACATAGAACACAAATATCACAAGTTGTAGAAAACATAAGATTCAAGGTCTTTGTAACCCTAGTGATAGTGAAGATCACTCGTATTATCTTGAATAATATTGAATCGTTTTGGTGATAACATTGCATGTCCTTTGTTCTATATACTCAAGCATAACTGTTCCATTTCCATAACACAAATAACCTTCTAAGTGTGATTAAGTAAATTCCGCGTACTTGATCATATTAACTCAACATATCATATACACAAAGTACAAAAGGTTTAACCACCTTAACAGTGTATCGATCACCCTCATCATATATATATACACTAGATGTCGAAGCCTGCCCGATGGGCGGGCATGACTTGTAATTACAATTTTGATGGTGTCAGTTAATGGAAACTTATTTTTATCGACGTCGATTTCATTTAATTTTGTTATGGTATTAGTTTACGTTTAAAGTTTTTTTTAGAGAAGGTGAGGTTGGCGTAAAAGAATATTCGTGTTGTTATTTTTTAAGTTTAAATAATTTTTATGTTGTTACTTAACTGGAAATTATTTTTAAGGACGTTAGATTATGTATTTTTTTTATGGTATTAGTTTATGTTTAAAAAATTATAATAATAGGTGAGGTTGACGTATATTTTATTATTATTATTTTTTTATTAAAAGAAGATATGTTTTTATTTTTTTTTAAGTTTGTATTATTTTTTTTCCGTCTGTGTAAGGGGATGGTATATCGGCTGTTATTGGGTTGAAACGGTTAAATAACATACTGGCAGGAGTGTGTATTAAGCAGATAAAAATAGCATAAAATATTTGTAACGTAGTAATCAAATAATAATTACGTATGAACAATATCCATGAGAACGATCAAGCGTAACTTATAGGAGTCATGGTCTTTATCCATCATAGATTTAAGATCATCAGGAGTAACACAACGACTGCTAGGTGCAAAGAAATTCGTCATGTGGTACCTACAGTATCACATAAAATATATAGATTACAAAAATCGATAACAACAACAAATAAAGGAAGAATGCAATAAAGATTCATCGATCCAATATGTGTTTACTTCCATGGGCTTTAAAATTTATTCAGCTATGAACCTCATTATGAGATAAGAATAAAAAGGCTTACCATTGATAGCGTTGCAGAAGCCCCAGCATTTGCTTGTAATGGTTCAATATTGATCAACTGAATATTGAGAGTAGAGCAGCAACTTGTATACGCTTTAGTTCATCTCAAGCTGAGCGTGCATACTGCAGCCCTTTTGTTTAGCAAATGAAGATGAAAAAATAGTAAATATTAAATAAAGTGTCACGTTTGAAATACCTCATCAGTTGCATTGTAACACCAATGTCCTATTTCAGTTAACCCCGCTTTTACGTACTCACCATTACTGAATGGACAACATTCGCGCCTCAGCAGTAGGCTAAGTCCGATAACAAAGTATTCATTAGCAAGGAAGCAATCTACCTTCTATAAGTAATTTGTTTGGTCCTTGGCATTTCAATGGCAATTGTTTCTTTGAGCCACATGTTTTGGTGTGTCAATATTGTTTCAGGAGTCTTTCCATTCATGAACCCTAAAAAAGTCTGTCACAAGAGGATAAAAGATATCAAGATAAAAGGGGAAGCATATAAGAGAGTTAAAAAGATAATAGGATGAGAAAGTTATATTGAATCCAAGAGATTTTCATCTCATATGGCTCTTTAAAGGTCATAGAAAAATCTAACTGTTTATATTAATTAAGGGACACGGAAATATATCGGTATGGGATTAATATGCGCCGATGGAGCATCCCACACTGTAAAAGCACTTTCTGAATGCATCCATCGATTAGTCATCTCTGGGTAATGTCGATCTAACACATCTTTAAAACTCTCTATTATGTTCACCCATTCCAGCCACTTTTTCGTGTATACTTCTTCGTTGAAATCACATGTGAAAAATCTATCTGCTTTGAGTCTCCTAAAAAATCACAAGATCCATAAGTTAGATTAATATAGCTTGCTTGTTTCCAAACTTCAGTGCTCTTGCTATTTAGAGTTTTACCTTGATGCCATGATTATAAAGATAACAAAAGCAGTTTCGCTAATAGCGAACCCTTTAATCTCTTTCTCAGCCGCCATTCCTACCAACAAATCAAGCTGCTCCACATCATCATCATACACTTCACGCAATGTTTCAATAGCTTCTTGATCATCCGTTAGATCTTCCTATTTGGAGATCGGAATCAAGAAAAGTGACCTTCGAAACTCATTGTATCTTGCTACATTCCTTTCCCTATCCTTATAAACTGCACCATCATGTATACAAAATCCATTATAAAAGATCAAACCCATATAGATATAATCTAGCATGACTTTGATTTTGATAGAATGATATGATTACTTACTCTCATGCGAGGGTAAGTCGACATGATCAGGACGATCAGTGTCATCGACATTTTGTGGCACAACGTCCCTAAGCCACAATGGATAGTTCCATAGTTCAAGTGCGCCACTTGCTTGATGTCCCATTGATACCATTTGTCTGGTAAATCCGATTTCTGATAATTCCTTCTCCCCTCTCCACCCAATCAGATTTTTCATGTCAATCCTGTAATTTGATACATATTTATTCTCTATTATAAGAGCATGCATATTTGAGAATAATTATTAAAGTAATAAATTAATTTAGGTGCTAGAGATCTTTCTATTTTGCCACTTTTAGAGACTTGTTAGGGCCAGGTATTGATCTACCCCAATCCTCATCTTGCTGTGAAAAAATAAACCATATTTACTTCTTAGCTTAATAATCTATACTTTTGATAGTAAAGGGGCGAAATAAGAAGCTGTAATTACCTGTCCTTTAGACAAAGAAGGGAAGAGTTTAGCGACATGTTCAGTATCTTGTCAACATCAGAATATTCCATAAACGTAGGCCTCAGTTGTGGCTGTGCAGAGCATGTCACTCAGGCTAGGATTATGATTATCTCTAACAACTGCCCCACTGATTGACAATAGTATACAAATAGTTTTTATTGAATTGTAGATACGATGTTTATCGAATAACCATTAAATCAACTAATTTGTCTGAAGCAATTAAATCATCAAAATATCTGATGTGTGTAGAATAGATTCATAATTTTTTTCCATTTACAAAAATACATTGCCATACCCTATGTTAATAAATGGCTATAACAGGTTACCTTGCCACGTGGCTAAACGATATCTTTCAGGTCACCCTAATTTTGACCTGTTTGACCCGTATCCAAAAATGACCCATTTTTACCCGTTATCCAACCCCGACCAACTTGCCACTCAGTAACAGGTTAAAAGAAGAAAAACAAATAACCTATCAACGTATTGGTTCGTTCTTATGCATGTTACATTTTATTATAGTGAAATATGATGACTACTGCTATGTGTAAAGGAAAATTATAACCCATAGTTACCTAAAGTAAGACTTCTCTTCCATTGCGAATCACTGACAAATAAAAGTTATTGTAATTTAGATAAGGCTGTTGGTAAGTAATATTCTAAGGAAGAAACATATGTTAACCTACAGCCAAGGATCATACCAATTTGTTTTTGTTGAACGCCATCGTCATGGTTGACTCGAGCTCTGCATATTGATCGGTGTGAACTGCTTTTCTGCAAGTTGACCGGGGTGACCAGAGTGCATGCTGATTGGTGTGAACTCCTTTTCCATTACTTGGTTTAAACCATACCCGTTTTCACGTTTGTTGTGCCTTAATATAGGAGACTCTGTAAAAGGTAGTGAATTCCAATGCATTTCATTTAGAAAGTAAACAGATGAACATCATACATAGTACCCACAAAAAAAATATAATCCATAAGTAAAAACTCTTAGGTTTACGTTTTAATAAGTCTATACACTGTGTCATCATGCCTAGAGTAATTTCTACATTTAGGAAATATACAACAACAACAACAACAACAACAATACCTGATCCCTTTAGGTGTGCGAGGTATAGGGATTCAAAAATATACCAAGTAATACACCCAATAAGAATTAGCTGATTAAGATTTTGTTTCTTGCGTTTGTAATCTTGATTGAACTTTTTGCAACTTCGAACAGTTTGAGCGAAAGTCTAATAACCCCTGAGACCAGAACCCATAGATGAAACATATTTACTAAGTACACAATGAGTTGCTTCAAGGCCACTTGAAGGCCAAAGTTGTTATTGTTGTAACGACAGGAAAGGAAGGCCAAAGATGTTCTGTAATCCGGTATCATTGGTTTCTGCATTGTATTTATGTATGCAACCATTTTTTCTTGAATACAATCGAACCGAGATACTACCTCATGATAACTGGACAATAAACTTCATAAACTTGTTGGATAGTAGAACACATGCCTTTTCAATATTTTTTAAAAGCTTGTCATATCAGTAATCCCAAACACCCCCAGATTAACTTATGAACCTTGATTTATAATATTAAGAAAATAGTAACAAAATTAGATGTTACCTGTCATAGAAGAAATCATCATAATTTACTTTAGCTAGAAGCCTTCTGTGTGCTTCATCGAATACTCTCATTCCTGATCTGTTATCAAATATTCCATATTCTACACCATTTATTAAAAAAAATGATAATAATGTATAAATATATCAATAACAAAAAAAAAAGCATTCACTTCACCGTCTCCTTCATATCGAATAAACTCCATGAAAATGTATTGATCTGCTATAGAAAATACATGAAACTAAATTAACGCAACATGTAAAACAATAAATATATCAATTTTAACCGATGTTGAAAAAAAATCATTCACGGATAGACATGAATTCCAAGTAAATTGCCTTCTCGTAATAAAAAAACAACCACATCGTGTACTTTACTGCTTGCACCAGGCCTTCTTAAAACATTACCAAAAACAGGAATTGTTGTGACATATACCTGGTAAAAAATATCGCACCTACGCTAAGCCCAATGAGCACAATACTCACACATGTTATGTGGAATCCCTGCATGCATTAATATGAAAAATATAGTTGTAACCCAAAAAAGAGCTTCCAGAATTACTTACACTAAATCTGTTTGTGGATTCAACATGTCATCTTCACCTAACACAACATTATCAAGCACAATATGAATAACAATTGCATCATTCACATTAAAAAATATATATTATAACTAATGACACCAAACAGTCCAACTAATACAGGTTTTGTAAAAATATATAATGACCAATAAATATAGATCTTTACTTTTTTTAGAGATAAAAGCAGAAAACCATAGAAAGATCTTACCTTTGGTGTATGAGCAATAGTTTTCAACTTTATTAATCTTTCTATAACCCTAATACATGAACACCTAAAAAAGTCTGTAGATGAGCATTAGAAAAAAAAAAGAATTCGATTATCATTAGAAAAAAAAAAAATATAATAAAAAGTTTAGAGATTGAATATCGTGTGTGTGTGTGTGTGATAATGAGATGAATGAGTGATATTATGGTTTTGGGAAAAATATACTCCGTGAAATAAATTTATTTGTATTAATATTCTCTTGAACATTATATTTATGGTTTTGGCAGATATAACTCAAAAATTAAGTTGGTCTAGTGGTAAAAATAGTTATTACTATATTAGCAAATCCTAGGTTCGAATCCTACGCATTAAATTTTTAAATAAAATAAATCCGAAATTTATTTGTCAAAAATAAATCCGAAATTTATTTGTAAAAAATAAATCCGAAATTTATAAATGATAAAAGATTGCTTAGGTGCCATTAAATGTGATGATTGGACATAAATTGCTTAGGTGGCATTAATGCAAGATTACTGGGTATTATGTGGCATTAATGACGTCATACGCATTCTGTTATATATATATTGTAGATATATAACTTGAATTTTATGTTGGATCTAGATTAAATGTAATGTTTTATGTATTTAATATGACAATGAATTACGATTATAACTCGAATATTATTGAAATTATTGTATGGTTATTTGTATGATATTTTTATCAATTTTTAACTCGTTATATCAGTTTTGGATTTAAACTATTTGAATCAACAAAACACAAACCTTCTTCACCGCTTAACCTATTTAGTTAAACAGGTTAAATGGGTTACATGTATTATGTAGGTCTGTGTTAGGATTGAGTTTCTTAACATGGTTTAATAAACGGGTTGTGTTTGGCTAAATGTTATATTAACCTGTTGACCTGAATAGGTCAATCCAAACATGACTCATGAATAAAAGACACATGAATTTACCAAACCTAATAACATCCACATATTATTTAATGATTTAGTTATTGTTCAGTTCTCATGTTATAGTCATTTTTTGGATCTAACTCTCAAACTTTTACGCCAACAATATTTCAACATACAATTATTTTCCATGACTATTTTAAGTTGAAAGTGACCTAATATGTAATATTAATTCATTTCATACAAGAATCATTTAATCATAATTTCAAACTATAATTATTTGTTATTCTAAATTTCTGTCATTATACACAGTACTAGTCTAGTCAATAGTTATTTTATATGTTTCAAAATATTTAGACTCGCCGTAATAAGAGCTTGAAGACCTAGTCTTCAAGCAAGGAAGACGCGTCTTCATTGTTACGGAGCCCCCAAGAAAGTGTCTTAAATAAGAAAAATGAAAGTGTCGGTCGTCCTCAAGACCGAGTCGCGTAGTGTGTGTTATTGTGTGTGTATGTTTTAGTGAGGTATATTTGTGTTTAAGTTGTGAAGTTGGTTGTCTTATTATACTAAGTTGGTGATGAAATTGGCTGTAAAGAGAGAAAGCTGATGTGACGCTGAGGTGACGATGATAAATGCGGTCTAAGCGTCTCCTTATTATACCAAGTCTTAGAGGGTGTTTTGTTGGTCCTTTTTACCTTGAGCAACTCATGAATTAACAGAACAATCATAAACAAGTGACGTGTTGACATTGAAAGAAGAACAAGTTTATGATTCATGATGGGCAAAATTACAAGGTTACTCAAAAACCCACTTAGACACACTAACAACACTTGGGTGGCTTTTCAAGGGGATAGTTGCGGACGGCTATCCCTGTTGAGTGACAAATTGAAGTCACAAAGATTCAAGCTAGGCCTGAATTCTAAGTGTTGAGGATTCTAACACTACAACACTTATGTATTACACTTTGTGTGGAATTCTCACTTCTCACTCTTGGTGAATGCCTACATTTCTCTTCGTTGAAACGGCTATTTATAGCGGGGAAGTTACTATTGCTTCACGTGAGAATAGTGACATTTCCAACTGGTCGTAGATAGGCACGTGCCTAGTCTCTAGCTTGAATGTCCTTTTGGTTTACCGGAGTTGACAGTAACGAGTACCCGTGAGTTACTTTAGTGCCTTGGGAAGGAGCAATGGTTATCTCCCCAAGGGTTTTCCCGCTTAAGTGTGTTTGTATAATCCCGCCTAATTATTTGATCTTGTTCAGAGAGCTGAGAGATCATCAAGGTATTGCTACCCTTGACAATCCATAGTGCCTGAGCCAAAGTTCCTTGTACATACTGGCTGGCGTGCGTCAGTAATTTCTCAAGTTTACTTTGACGATATCTAATACTTGGACATTTGTTGAAGCTGCTTGATGACAGTCTTCTTTAATCTGTTCTTCAAGTAGTAATGTCTCTGAATCTTGAACCTTGATAAAGTTGCTCACTGTTTCTACCATCAACGAGACTCATTGATCAATTGATTTCTTCCATAGTTAGATGGGGTGTTCATTTGTCTTGTAAGAAAGGTGGTGAGGGATACTGAGACATTTGTCAGATCTCTGGGTCCTTGATGCTGCTCAGATACTTTCTTCACTGAATCTGCATTAGTGAGGTAAAGTGCATCCTCAGTTGGTCTTTTGACATCTTTGAAGCATGTTGTTTGAGCTTCTCCCTGTATCAGGAAGTGGCATACTCCCTGATTCATCAGAGAGTAAAAGTACTCAATGATTTTATCGGTGAGTGGCTTGGCTATTTTATGTTCAAATACTTGTCAGGGACATTTGGGTCAAGTATTGACCCAACAATCTCCCCTTATTTGAATATTAATATAGCATGAGTTTTGTCAGAGATAAGTGAGCATAACGGCTTCTTCTTATACTCTGATTTACAACATTGGTATAGTAGAAGACTATTGTTAGATACTACTTGTTGGATTTTATCAAAGATAAGTGAGCATAATGGCTTATTCTTATACTCTGATTTACAAGCAATGTTAAAGTAAACAATTTTTGTTTTAAGCTATATTGTTGATACCACTTGTTGAGATTGAAGCTTTGTCCTAGCTTCGAGATGTGATCTTGATCTTGGTTCTTATCTTCAATTGTCCGAGCTCTTCCCTCAGGTAGTGATGATTCTTCCTTTGATGATTAGTTTGAAGATGACTTCCTGAGTATTTTTCACTCAGGGTTTAGTTCTGCACTTAGGTTACTTTACATTGAGTCTTAGTATTTATATAGATCCCCTAAGTGTTTATCGGTCTGTAAGTGAGCAATGGGGCTTCTTCTTACAAACTGATTTTCAACAAAAAACATAAAACAAAAACTAGCAAAGTTAGGTTCTTTTGTTGATGTAGCTAGAGTTTCTGCTTCAGCTTGTCTGTCTGAACCATTTCTTCTTCTTTATGCTCAAGGTTTGTCCCTGATATTTGTTTTTTTCAAGCTACTTTTTTGATACCAATTGTTGTAAGTGAACTCAGTCCCTGATGATTCGTTCTCATCAGATTTACATTTCCCTTTTTTGATTGTGGCTTGACTTATATTCTCATAAATGCTTTCTCCCCCTCAAAAATTGTAACTTTAGTGAAAGTTTTTGGAGTTCTTGCATTTATGGTTATGGTTCAGGAAATAAGGACTATTTTCTTGTTGTTTGTCTATCACTGATTGAAGCTTCCTCAGTCTTTTGTAGTAGTACTTGGTCATGATATCAGATAGGTCTATGGTGTATATGCCTATAGCCCTTCTTCAATGTCCTGATAAGTAACTTGACTTCACTACATGTACTTTATCCAGATTGATAGACACAGGTACTATCAGAGAGTAATTTTCTCTCTAATAGCTTATTAGAGAGTGGCACACTGATGCTTATGAATAAGTTGTTTAGTGAGTGAAAAACTCTCTGATTCATTGAGAATCAGTGAGAAATGTTAGACTATTTACACTTGAATACATATATGAGGATATTAGATCACATTTCGATTCATTAATTAATCTCTCTATATATAGATATACAAATAGCCTAAACTAAATCAGTAGTAAGTGAGCAATGGCTTCTTCTTACCTACTGATTTTACATTAACGAATTACAATATTTTACATAATTAATTCTATTCATGTTGCTAAAAGATGAATAGACACTGAGACTTGATTCCTTTTTCTTCAGTTCTATAACCTTCTTGTCTTTAGTTCAGTGTCTTCGTAGTTCAGCAGCTAGTTTTGATACCCAGTTGAGTCTGTCCGGGTTTTAGATGCTCTGACTTTTAGCAACCACTCTGGTTAGAGACTTGTAGAACTAGGTAGTACTTGCTTACTACCTGGTTTGATGATGAAGCGAAAAGTGTACCGCTTTTAAGGGGTCATTTAAGCCCTAAATCGTATTTATTTGATCAAATATCGCCCTAAATCGTTCCTTTTGTCATTTTAGGTACTTTTGAGGAGAAATCTGGAAAAGGAGGCATTTTGGACGTTTTTGGAGCATAAAAGTGAAGAAAACGGCAAAGTCTCAAAAATCGGCCAAAAGTTACCTTTGACGGCGTCACAATTTACTCTGGACGGCGTCATGCCTTGGCAAGAAAAGGTGGACGTGAAATTTACTCATGATAATCCAGTGAAAATAGCATGTGAACTCTGACGGCGTCACGCTTTAACTTGATCAAGGGCGTCACGGCTTAAATCAAAGAGGGACGGTGTCACGTTCAAGGTTTGACGGCGTCAAGCCTTGATAAGCCAGAATGGATTTTGGAAGAGCTAAAGAAGGACGGCGTCAAGAAGGTCATCCGGGAACCCTAGAAGCGGCGAGGTGACGGCGTCACACTCCATAACGTGACGCCGTCAGATCCAAAAATCTATATATAGTTTTCTAATTTTTTGTCATTAGTGTGGAACTTAGTGTGTGGAATTTTGGGAGAAAACCCTAAGACGATTTTAGCTTCTTTCTCAAGGCTTTTTGCCTTGAGATCTTCCATGTTACATTGAAAGATAAGTTATCAATTAATCATTCAATATGTCTATGTGTTGTTTGATTCTATCTTATTCTTGTCTTTTGTTTAACATGTTAGGCTAGATTTATCTTGTGTTTGCTTAGATCTAATGAAACCTAGCTATTGATTATTGGTTATTAGTGTGTTGTTAGTTGTATTGGATGATTGTTTATCTATGTTAGGCTTAAGAAAACTGGCTAACTTCCTATTTGGTAACTTGCTTGAACGTCTTAAGAAACATGAACCAAATGCGTACTAAAGGTTTTTATGGTTGTATTTAATGTACAAGCGAATTCTAGTGATCCCATGTTAGGAGCTTCCTAGCCGGCTCGACATAGGAGTGAAGTAGGAGCTTGTAGAGTTGGGGAAGTACGTACGCCACCCCACGATTGGTATTAAGGAATACACCCGTCATCCACGCGACTAATACACACTAATCAACCGGTAAAAGATAGTTAGGGAGTAAGGAAATCTAAGTAAACACATTTCTCTACACATAAGTTTCCACCAAACTTTTCATTTTTGTTATTTATTTTATTTGCATTCGTAGTAATCTGGGTTAGTTGACTAGCAACTAATTCCGCCCACTCCTTCAAACCCGAGATTTTACTTGCTTTCATAAAAATTATAAAAACATAAAAAAGAATCTTCTTCAACCCTTAGACCTAATTAGAGTAGTCTTTCACACCTAACGAACACTATTCCCTGTGGAGAACGATCAATCCCCCGTACTTACCACTACACTATACTACATCGGTCAGGTACACTGCCTGGTGGGGTTGTAAGCCTCTTGAGATCCCTCGAGAGGTAAAACCTGTTGTAAGGTTACAAAACCACGCATCAAGTTTTTGGCGCCGCTGCCGGGGAATAGTTATTGTTTAGGTTGAATTTTTATTCTATTAGGTCTACTCACTAGATTCCTTTCTAGTGAGATTTTTATTTTATTTTTCTAGGTTTTCTTTAGTCTATCTTATTTCTTTGTACTTTTGTTTGTGATACCTTCCACTTACCTCATGAGTAACATTGGTCATTTGATCCCTGTTATTCGTGTTTTTCGCCGTGCAAATTTTCAACTACCCGTTCCCGCCCCCATAGTAGCAAACAACAACCTTTCACCCGACCACCACTTTGGTAACAATTCTGAGATGGAGGAGTCTGACCATGAGAATGACTATGTTAGTCCATTTTACTATTCAGACTCCGATGAGGATGCTGATGATGGAGAAGTAGTTAACGAGGAATGGGGAAAAGAGGAAATTGATCCCTTTAAGTATGTTGACCCTAGGACTAAGATCGAAAAGGATAGCCTCTTTAACATGCAATTTCCGTGTAAGATTGGTTATCATAGTTTTTATGCTTATCTTAACTTATCTTTGCCTATGAACATTATCTCTCGCGCTAATTATAATAAAATCATGGTAGATGAGCTTGAATATCAAGGAGATAACATTGTTGCTAGGATTAAGCCACTACACGTGTTCGTAGGAAGTTTTGTGTATTTGGTGGATTTTATGGTTATGGAGAACTTAGGAGAATTTATCGATGACAAATTAACCCAAGTCATTTTTGGAGAACCCTTCAAGAGGTTGACCAACCTTGACGAAAAACTTGTGGACGGGTTAATTACATTCTCGGATGGGGATGAAGATTTTGTCTATCAAATGCCCCGAGCACATCCTAGGTTTAAGAACTACCCCATTGAATCCTGCGATAGAATTATGCCTATCGACTTGTTAAGTGAGAATGATAAGGGTAAGGGGCTCAAATATCCACATGAGAAAAATAAGAGATATTATCATGGATGTTTGGAGCTAAATGATGAATACAAGAAAGATGAGGCAACAATTAGATGGCTCACACTCGGGTACGTGAGCATAAGCGACACTAGATAGATGGACTTTGAGTCTAGCTACAAGACTCGTTAATAAAGAAAAGCGCTTCTTGGGAGGCAACCCAAGCTTTATTTTATTTATTTGCTTTGTGTGTTTATTTGTTTGTTTGTTTGTTTGTTTTTATTTGTTTCCGTATGTATGTTTAATTTTTATTCTTATTGATTCATGTTCAAAACTAATTTGTGAAAATGCTTTATTTTGTTTTTAACTTCGTCTTAACTACATATAAAGGTATTTTGCAAAAGTTAAGTGTAAGGGAAATCTAAATCGGTTTGTTAGAACACAAATGAACATGAATCGTAATAATAATAAATTAACATACATATTCGTATTTGTTTGAGTCAAATGCTTGTATCGAGTCATAATGATGTTTTGCAGGATTTCCAGGAAGTAAGGTAAAGGTTTTTCCAGAAATTTTCCGGAAACTTAAAATGAAAATTTTTGTCAGGTCATTTCTGACGGCGTCAGGGTTTATAACCTGACGGCGTCAGATTTAATTTTCAGAAATTTTTGAAAGTTTTGTTTTCATAAAAAGTTTTTAGTAAAATCTCCAACTTATAATCTCCAGGAATCTGCAAAGTTATCATTCCACAAGCATTATATCCTTATATATAGATTTATCCCGCCGATGTTATGCAGGTTTTCGTGTTTGTTTTCTCAGGTTTAACAGGTTATTTTGGACAAGGAAATGTTTTGAATCAAGCTTGTGGCGATGCATTAGTCATGAAGCTTCAACATTCTCTTTGGAGGAAGATCTAACCGTGTAATTTCATTATCCACCGAGCGAATCAGGGGAGTATTTGATTTCATTCTTTTACCTTATTTACTTTTACATCTTGTTATTTGAACATTGGGGACAATGTTCATCTTAAGTGTAAGGGGGGTAAAAGTACGATTTTAGAGAATGCTATTACGCTTGATTTTTGTTTGTTTAATGGTAGATGTGTAATAAAACTGAGATAAATACCTGTTAGGGCAATTTTAGTGCCAAATTTAAATTTTTTTACAACATATAGGAGTGAAGCTTTGATCTTAATGAGCGTCTCACGGATAGGAGTTATATGACTAGCACAAAAAACCGTACCACTAAAAAATTTTCCACCCCAAATATGTGAGGTTCGCCCCTAGAATTGGTAGGAAAAGCATTTATGCTATGATGTGTGTACCGGTAGCACTTAGATTCTAGAACTTGCGTTAGGACCATTCCGAGGCCACAAGTGAGACTACATTCGTGTAGTTAGATTTACTACATGATAAGAGGCATTAGGATTAACCCGTTGTTTTACACCTGTGTTTTTGTTATAATTACATTGGCTACATTGGTCAAGTAATTCTCCCACACCCTTTGCGTTGTACTCATTTTTAGTACACGATACCCCTAGTACACCCCTCAGAGCCTATCTTTTCGTTTCAACCTTTAAGCATTTTACTTAAAGGAAGAATTTGTTACACCCCACTTAAATGTACACCCAAATCGCCTTAGCCTACCTTGTATGCACTCATTTTTAGTGCATTATTGTTACAACATTTGTTTAAACCCAAGTTAATTATCTAGTTGATTACATGGTTGCTAAGTCGAGTCATATCCTTGTACATATTGTTTTGGGACGATTGGGACTCATGGGTAAAGTACTAGTATAATGGAGTAATGGGGATGAACATCATTTATTACCCCCATATGTGCTAAATGTTTTAAAAGTACTCCAAGTTTTTCAATTATCTTAATTCGAGTCATTAGATTAGTATTTGTAAAGTTATGTAAAAGTTCAAGTGTAAGGGGGATGCAATGCCCCTATGATGTATTATTTTGGATGGTAGGGCAAAAGTGTATGTTAAAAAAAAAAAAAAAAAAAAAAAAAAAAAAAAAAAAGAGAAAATGAAAAAAATAGAAAAAACATACGGACTACCATCCCGTTTTATTTTATGTTTATGTTTATGTTTTGTTATTTTCTTTCATTAGCTTAAGATCGAGTCTAGTCTTGGCTTAGCAACATTGTATAGTACATGTAATTGATCAAGATCTTTAACTCGCCACCAGTAAAATATCCCGTATCCAACAAAACCGTGTTTTCCTTTTCCCTACACCTAACGTTATAACCCATTTAAAAGCCCTCTTTGATAGTTTATCTTTGGTGCTTACGCCTAGTGGAGGAGGTTTTCGATCCTTTCCCAAGCCTATGGTAATCTATTTGCTATGACAGGTAGTGAGAGATATTATCCGTTTTCATTTATGAGATTTATTTTGATGACACTTGAGAGATGTGAGTATCTAAACACTACTTGTGAGGTGCTAGTTTATAATCTCCGTGCTTATTATGATTGAAGTGGAACGATTATTTGTTGTAATTACTTTTATGTTTGCATTAAATGACCCCTAACTTGTATTTTGATTAGAATAAAAGCGCATTTGCTTGAGGACAAGCAAATCTCAAGTGTAAGGGTATTTGATGAAGCGAAAAGTGTACCGCTTTTAAGGGGTCATTTAAGCCCTAAATCGTATTTATTTGATCAAATATCGCCCTAAATCGTTCCTTTTGTCATTTTAGGTACTTTTGAGGAGAAATCTGGAAAAGGAGGCATTTTGGACGTTTTTGGAGCATAAAAGTGAAGAAAACGGCAAAGTCTCAAAAATCGGCCAAAAGTTACCTTTGACGGCGTCACAATTTACTCTGGACGGCGTCATGCCTTGGCAAGAAAAGGTGGACGTGAAATTTACTCATGATAAGCCAGTGAAAATAGCATGTGAATTCTGACGGCGTCACGCTTTAACTTGATCAAGGGCGTCACGGCTTAAATCAAAGAGGGACGGCGTCACGTTCAAGGTTTGACGGCGTCAAGCCTTGATAAGCCAGAATGGATTTTGGAAGAGCTAAAGAGGGACGGCGTCAAGAAGGTCATCCGGGAACCCTAGAAGCGGCGAGGTGACGGCGTCACACTCCATAACGTGACGCCGTCAGATCCAAAAATCTATATATAGTTTTCTAATTTTTTGTCATTAGTGTGGAACTTAGTGTGTGGAATTTTGGGAGAAAACCCTAAGACGATTTTAGCTTCTTTCTCAAGGCTTTTTGCCTTGAGATCTTCCATGTTACATTGAAAGATAAGTTATCAATTAATCATTCAATATGTCTATGTGTTGTTTGATTCTATCTTATTCTTGTCTTTTGTTTAACATGTTAGGCTAGATTTATCTTGTGTTTGCTTAGATCTAATGAAACCTAGCTATTGATTATTGGTTATTAGTGTGTTGTTAGTTGTATTGGATGATTGTTTATCTATGTTAGGCTTAAGAAAACTGGCTAACTTCCTATTCGGTAACTTGCTTGAACGTCTTAAGAAACATGAACCAAATGCGTACTAAAGGTTTTTATGGTTGTATTTAATGCACAAGCGAATTCTAGTGATCCCATGTTAGGAGCTTCCTAGCCGGCTCGACATAGGAGTGAAGTAGGAGCTTGTAGAGTTGGGGAAGTACGTACGCCACCCCACGATTGGTATTAAGGAATACACCCGTCATCCACGCGACTAATACACACTAATCAACCGGTAAAAGATAGTTAGGGAGTAAGGAAATCTAAGTAAACACATTTCTCTACACATAAGTTTCCACCAAACTTTTCATTTTTGTTATTTATTTTATTTGCATTCGTAGTAATCTGGGTTAGTTGACTAGCAACTAATTCCGCCCACTCCTTCAAACCCGAGATTTTACTTGCTTTCATAAAAATTATAAAAACATAAAAAAGAATCTTCTTCAACCCTTAGACCTAATTAGAGTAGTCTTTCACACCTAACGAACACTATTCCCTGTGGAGAACGATCAATCCCCCGTACTTACCACTACACTATACTACATCGGTCAGGTACACTGCCTGGTGGGGTTGTAAGCCTCTTGAGATCCCTCGAGAGGTAAAACCTGTTGTAAGGTTACAAAACCACGCATCATTTGAACAATACAGTCCACGAACTGAACAAGCTGATTCACTCTCTGATGCAAGATCAGGGGTCGTATCAAGATTGTTCAAAGAGCAACGATCAAGGACGGTTTTGTTTACTTGGAAAATTTACACCATGGGAGGACTTGGGTGGCTTTTCCCGTCTTCCCATGAGTTAGCCAAGTATAACCCAGGCTGTAAGCACGTCTTCTTGCTTACAAGCTAGGCAACAACAAGGATGGAAACATCTTTGATTTTCATCCTTTTTTGCTTGACGTCTTTAGGTGAAGTTTCTTGAGGATTATGGACTACTTTATGCAATGAATAGCCCCTAATGTACAATTTGTACCTATCCCTAAAGACGTATCCTCTTTCCTATTCTATCTCTCCCTTCAGATACCCCTGAAACCCTTCTTTTTCATCCAAGATGGTTGTTACTGAGATCAACCATGTAACACTCCTTTTTTCACCACTTTGATGGCCAATGAGAGCCTAATTGACAATGAAGCTCTCGCCATCTATATGACCTTTTTTAGATGAAGACAATTACACAGGACGTCATGGTCCAGGTAAACCTCCTTCTGATCAAAGGTACTTGAGATTCTTGACTTATAACATATTGTGTTAATTTTGTTGTCAAGAATCTCTTTGAGGGTGGTGGTGATAGGAGTGTCATGAATGAGTGGATTGAGGGTGGGTAGAACGAGCATCTCTTTGCACAAGAACGGTTTGAAATTAGCCCTTGTATTTGAAAGGACGCTCGAGGATGTTATGGAAGGGGATTTAAATGATGGGGATTTGTAGAGGATTGTGGTTGTAGGTTATTAGCCGTCATTTAAGAACGGCTATGTGTTATTAGCAATCATTTAAGAACGGATCTAGATCATGGAAGTGATCCACCCGCTCTGATACCACTTGTTGGTCCTTTTTACCTTGAGCAACTCATGAATTAACAGAACAATCATAAACAAGTGATGTTTTGACATTGAAAGAAGAACAAGTTTACGATTCATGATGGGCAAAATTAAAAGGTTACTCAAGAACCCACTTAGACACACTAACAACACTAGGGTGGCTTTTCAAAGGGATAGTTGCGGACGACTGTCCCCGTTGAGTGACAAATTGAAGTCACAAAGATTCAAGCTAGGCCTGAATTCTAAGTGTTGAGGATTCTAACACTATAACACTTTTGTATTACACTTTGTGTCAAATTCTCACTTCTCACTCTTGGTGAATGCCCATATTTCTCTTCGTTGAAACAACTATTTATAGCAGGGAAGTTACTATTGCTTCACGTGGGAATAGTGACATTTCCAACTGGTTGTAGATAGGCACGTGCCTAGTCTCTAGCTTGAATGTCCTTTTGGTTTACCAGAGTTGACAGTAATGAGTACCCGTGAGCTACTTTAGTGCCTTGGGAAGGAGCAATGGTTATCTCCCCAAGGGTTTTCCCGCTTAAACGTGTTTGTATAATCCCGTTTAACTATTTGATCTTGTTCAGAGAGCTGAGAGATCATCAAGTTATTGCTACCCTTGATGATCCATAGGGCCTGAGCCAAAGTTCCTTGTACATACTGGCTGACGTGCATCAGTAATTTCACAAGTTTACTTTGACGATATCTAATACTTGGACATTTTTCGAAGCTGCTTGATGACAATCTTCTTTAATTTGTTCTTCAAGTAGTAATGTCTTTGAATCTTGAACCTTGATAAAGTTGCTCACTGTTTCTACCATCAGCGAGACTCTTTGATCAGTTGATTTCTTCCATAATTAGATGGGGTGTTCATTTGTCTTGTAAGAAAGGTGGTCAGAGATACTGAGACATTTGTCAGATCTCTGGGTCCCTGATGCTGCCCATATACTTTCTTCACTGAATCTGCATTAGTGAGGTAAAGTGCATCCTCAGTTGGTCTTTTGATATCTTTGAAGCATGTTGTTTGAGCTTCTCCCTGTATTAGGAAGTGGCATACTCCCTGATTCATCAGAGAGTAAAAGTACTCACTGATTTTATGAGTGAGTGACTTGGTTATTTTATGTTCAAATACTTGTCAGGGACATTTGGGTCAAGTATTGAACCAACATGTTTCTTTTCCACATAATGAATGAGCCAAACCCTTATTTTCTCTTATTGTGAAAACCTCCAAAAACATCTCTCTCAAATAAATGGTTAAATTAAACATCACTCTTAAGTCTAAACCACTTAATTTAAAAAACACTCCTTCCTATTTAGATACTAGACGAGTACCCGTGCATAGCAACGAGATTTTAAAGCAGCAGATAGTTGTAGTGATAAAAAAGGTTTATGAGTTATAAACGAAAAATAATAAAAGTTTAAGAATTTGGAGATTATACATGAATTAAACTGAATGGAAATAATATGAGTTATGGGTTATAAACGAAAATAACAATAAAGTTTATGATTCAGGAGTTATGGACTATTAGGCTAGTCACTATGGTCGGTCGACCTCGATCGGTCGACTTCGGTCCCAATCGGCCGCCGCCACTGTGGCTTTTGTGTCTCGATCGGTCGTGGCTTGAACGAATAGACAATTGGGTCGTTTGAACGACCGAATTTAATACACGACTTTTTTCAAAAAATTGTTACCGTTTGACTAATTAAAACTTTTTTTTTAAACTTTACCACTTTACAACCTTATAAATACCATCCTTGATAACGCTCAAATTGTATATGTTTTTAGGAGTGTTATCGTTGATTTTATGCATACGTTTTGGTTCCTTTTATGAACTTATGGTACTTAATGAAGTATATTTTCTATTTCAGGTTCATGGAAGCTCACGTAACGGGAAACGATGAAAAAGTGAAGAAAACAAGCTAAAACGAAGAAATAATGGAAGACTCGTTGTTCCCGACACACCTTCACCATTTTGGTAATAAGTTGAGCATACGAACTCCAATTTATTTGATTCAAGCGGCCACGGAACCGGGAGAGAAAGTTCTACAAATTTGGAGTTTATCATTTTTGGCCAAAATGGTCCATCCGATCGGTATGAGCCCGCATCCGATTCGGATGTTGCCAACTTTTTAGCCAAAATCATCCTGCCGATCGGCATGAATCCGTAGCCGATCGGATGGACCAAACTGACCTCCCCAAGTTATTTTTAATGCATAATTAAGTGCCATTAAGCCCCAAGTCCAATCATATGGCCCTAATAACTCCTAAACCTGCTACTTTATGACACTTAGTGCCCAAGTTTCATACTTAGAGGCTAAAGGTTGATTTCTACGATATATAAGAGTGCTTAGGCTTGGTTTTCATTGTGAAATTCTACCCTCCACCCTCAAGGACGAATTTTCACCAACCTATCTCTCCCAAAAGACCATAAACTTTTGCCAAATTCGTGTAGTGTGCTCAAGGGCTGTTGAAGGCGTTTGGATATAATTTTCCGGCTTGGTAGAACTATTGTAATCAATTGGAGGCTTAAGGGTTGCTATAAATCCTTCACCTTTGCCTATTGTAATTCATACTTTGGGTAAACCTTGTTACTTTTATATTTCATGATGTTTATGATTACCATGATTGTTGAGATTTTGTGTTTGATTGAAATGACCATGGATTAGTTTTGTTTACTTGTTTGATTCATATGATAACTTGTGATAAAGGGATGTTTGGATATTTGTAGTGTTTGTTTGGATTATGTTGATAACATCATATTTGGTTAAATTGGAACTTGTCTTGTTTATTGTTTTGATTAATCATTGTTGAGTCTATGTGTCGAAAGGATTCTCAATAGTGGTTGATTTCAATTCATTAGTCGACGAATGTTTTGGTCTTGTACTTTGTGACGATTGTATAAGAAACTTAATAAACTAAACAAGTAAAGGTTTAATTAAGATTAAGGTCGAAAGGCATCTTTTGAATATGTGTTCTAATCATCTTTCAAGTAAATGGAACTTTACGAATTAATAACATCAAAGTCTATAGTTCGAAAGGATTCTTTTTTGTTGTTGGTTTAGGCATAAGGCTCATGACATGACCATTTGATTGAGGCTTATACATATTTGATTTATAAAACACTAAACTATTATTATTGGTTCTATAGGTCGAAAGCATTACCTTTGATAATATGTTTTCCAAACTAAACATCCTAATATCCATGTGATCATTTGTCCAAACATGTATGTTCTTTGTGTGCTTGTTCTCATATTGCTTTTCTTTTTGGTTTGATCCGTGACAATCATAACCATCAACTTGTTATTTGCTTAAATAAACAAACAACACTTGAGTGCAAGCAAGTCTCTTGGGACGACCTTGACTTACCAACCCCAAACTACACATGACTAGAGTATACTTGCCCAAATGTGTTCCTAATTAACCGGTAATTCATGTTTATAAATTTAAAGCTCGGTGAAAACACATCAAGTTTTCGGCGCCACTGCCGGGGATTTGGTTTTTGTTCTTAAGTGTTTGTTTGTTTGTTTGTTGAATTATTTGCTTGAAATGTTTGCTTGCTTGCTATGCTTGCTCTTGATGTTTGCGTTTGAATTCTTGTCTCTTTGCTCTTGTTTTATTGCTCTTGATTGCTTTCTTGTTGCTCATGATATTGCTTAATTGCCTCTCTTGATTTTTGTCTCAAAAAAATTTCTCATTTCTCATAATTGCTTAAATGATCTTGGCATCAAAATCAAGTTTTTGATGTTGGGATTTCGTTTCATGTGTTCTAGAAATACTCATTTAAAAGTTTGCTTCATAAGTGTGCTCAAAAGTGTTTGCGAAAAAACCACCAAAACTGACCTAAAACGTCTAGCCGCTCGGCTGGCAACTCCAACCGAACGGCTGGACCACCCAAACCACTCCAACCGATCGGCCACCACCCGTAACCGATTCGGTTGGAGGCTTCTGACCCCATTTTTTGTATTTTGCGTCTTTTTGTTTCGTGAGTTTTGTGTTTTATATGTTATGTGATCTCTTGCATGTCTCTGTGTTATTTGTTTGTGTTATTCTTGTCTAGATTAGTTTTGTATTAATTTTGAATAAGACTATCTTGTTTTAGATTTTCTTGTTTTGATTTGTGTTACGTGACTAATTGTGTTTGCTTGCGTCTATGTGCTTGTCATTTTATGTGATCGTGCTTTTATTTGTTTATGCGTATTTTTGTTTTAAGTGTTGTTTTATGTTCTTGGTGTTCTTCTAGTTATTATGTGTTTATGTGTTTTACTTGTGTTTATTTTCGTGTTCGTTACGTTATGCGTTCTGTTTTATTTTATCAATAAAATTTTATAAGTAAAACATGTTTAAAAAAAAAAAAAAAAAAAAATCTAAAAATCTAAAAATCTCCTCCAACCGATCGGTCACCACCCGTAACCGGTTCGGCGGGAAGGTGGGTCGCATTTTGGTTCATCCCAACCGATCGGTTAGATCCCCTGACCGATCGGCTAGACCAATCGGATAAAAAAAAGTTATTTTTCGTATTTTGTTTTTATGTGTTTGTGTTTAGATCTAATATGTTTTAGTGTCCTCTAGGATCATTCCTAAGATATTTGATTATTATTATTATCTAACCTAAACATGATTTTTCTATTTTTAAGTTTTTTTAAGTACGTTGTGAATAAATAAGTATGTGTTTCTAAAAATAAAAGTGTTTCGAACTTTGTGGGTGTGTTCACTGGAAACCATCACGAGACTTCACTCGTCCACTCGGGCCACCGAGGGGTTTAAAAGGCTTATTGCATACGCTAAATGCAACCGTGATGCCTACGAAAGTGAGTTTTAGAATTTTACGCGTTTTTATAGTTTAGTTTATTTTTGTAGATTTAATAAGCTCTTGGAGATTGGATTATTGGTGACATTATACTTGGTGTGGAGATGTTTTATGAAAGCGAAATCGATTGATCTCACAAGCTTATGCTAGCATTTTATCATATGGAGTTCGATCACGATTTCTTGGCCCGGAAAGTTTCTTTTCTCTTAGACTATTTATTTATTTATTTTCCCTAATTTACATACTTTGAAGTTAATTTTTCACATTGAGGACAATGCATAACTTAAGTGTGGGGGAAGTAAAATAGGAAAAACGAAACTGATAATTTTTAAGTTTCCGTATTTTTGGGCCAATTTTTAAATGTTGTATATTTGTTTGACCTTATGATCTAGTTGTTTTCACGCATATAGGTTAATATATTAGAATAACTAGATCAATCCACTGGTGAAATCTGTAATTTTGAAAAATTTGAGATGTGTCCCGATTAATATTGTAATCCATTCTGGGATCGATAATATTTGCTAGCGCATATTATAGCCCTTTCCACTAAACTGTGAGGATTTAAGCCTGTTTCAAATATAGCATACATCTTTTATGCTTGAATTCTTTTGCTATGAGTGTGCTGGTGATTTTATTTATTCTAGAACTTTTACTTGTAAATCATTATCAGACCGCAGTAAGATCGCATTCGTGTGATATAAGTGTATATGCGTGACAAAGAGGCACCTTAGGAATTAAACCAAATGGCCTTCCGTTTAAATCTAATGATATATAGCTAGCTACACTGGCTAGTTAACCACCCATATGGATCCATTTGTAACGCTCATCTTTAGCGCTAGATACCCTTAGTTACACCCTCCAAGCCATCCTTTTCATTTTTGTTACATCCATTAAAAAAGCAAAAAAATATTTTACACTTTAAACCTTAGCCTTGCCCCTTAGTCAAAGTCTAAACGGTGGATTGCTAGTTGCTTGGTTGTTGGATTGTTTTTGATAATTATTAGTTAGTCACACTTCACCATTCGTGTGTGCCATTCCGACAATGATGAAGATTGATCACCTTTATGTTTTGTATTTTTGTGGTGTATGCTTATACGAAGTGTGGGGGAGACGTGATGTATGAAAGAGAGGTGTTGAAAAAAAATGTAAAAAAAAATCATCGGAAAAAAAAATATATATATATATATATATATATATATATATATATATATATTGTGACAATTATAGCCAATGTGCTATTTATTATGTAGATGAAGGAAGATGAAGTATGTTTGAGATATCGATTAGCCAATTTGCTAAGACGTGATATACATGTATTTGGTTATCGATATTTGAAGAAGAGAATATTGTAACTATAATCATTTACGGGTTTGTGGTTTGTTCGGTAACTAACAACATGGGACTTTGATTTGACTTTAATTTTCTTTTAAAACTAATTTCATAAATATTCCCATGCCTTATCCCTACACTCACCAAATTACTTTATTCGTTGTTAGCTTTCGAGCATCCGGATATAGTAATGGCTTCGTGAAAATATCTAGTGCATTAATATTCTAGTGACCATCCGGTTTTTGAGTAATCAAACAACGCGCCAGCGATCTAAGGTATATTACTTTAGTGACCATCCGTTGTTCGAGTAAATCAAGAATTCGCGCTAGCGATCAATTATATTTTTGTATAAGATGTTTGAACATAAGCCTGGTATTAACCCTTAGCCTAAACATTACAACCCGAATAAAAGACATCTTTAGATGTTTGCACTTGGTGCTTACACCATGTCGGTGGAGTTTTGTTTCTTGTACAAGCCTATGGTAATAAACGGATCATGACTGAGCAATGAGTGTGATTTCTCTTATATATACTCCACTACCTAAATAAACGAGTGATTGAGTGAATTATACTTCGTTTCTTTTTCGTGAGGTGTTTAGAAATGTTAATCAAACAAGAAAATCTATGGGTATTATCGAACATCTTGGTTGTTCACCATTAAGCTTAAAAAGATGAATCTTATCTTGTACTTGTACTTTGATTTGCATCACATTTTTCTAAGTCATTCTTGTGCACCATGTGGATTTATTTTCTTTAATTCTAGATTTGCTTGAGGGCAAGCAAAGTTTAAGTGTGGGGGATTTGATAACGCTTAAATTGTACATGTTTTTAGGAGCGTTATCGTGGATTTTATGCATATATTTTGGTTCCTTTTATAAACTTATGGTACTTAATGAAGTATATTTTCTATTTTAGGTTCATGGAAGCTCACGTAACGGGAAACGAGGAAAAAGTGAAGAAAACAAGCTAAAACGAAGAAATAATGGAAGACTTGTTGTTCCCGACACATCTTCACCATTTTGGCCATAAGTTGAGCATACATACTCCGATTTAGTTGATTCAAGCGGCCACGGAACCGGGAGAGAAAGATCTACAACTTTGTAGTTTATCATTTTCTGCCAAAATGGTCCATTTGATCGGTATCAGCCCGCATCCAATTCGGATGGAGCCAACTTTTTAGCCAAAATCATCCAGCCGATCAGCATGGCTCCGTAGCCGATCGGATGGACCAAACTGACACACCCAAGTTATTTTTAATGCATAATTAAGTGACATTATGCCCCAAGTCTGATCATATGGCCATAATAACTCCTAAACCTGCTACTTTATGACACTTAGTGCCCAAGTTTCATACTTAGAGGCTAAGGGTTGATTTCTACTATATATAGGAGTGCTTAGGCTTGGTTTTCATTGTGAAATTCTACCCTCCACCCTCAAGGACGAATTTTCACCAACCTATCTCTCCCAAAAGACCACAAACTTCTGCCAAATTCGTGTAGTGTGCTCAAGGGCTGTTGAAGGCGATTAGATATAATTTTCCGGCCTGGTAGAACTATTGTAATCAATTGGAGGCTTATGGGTTGCTATAAACCGTGTTACTTTTATATTTCATGATGTTTATGATTACCATGATTGTTGAGATTTTGTGTTTGATTGAAATAACCATGGAGTAGTTTTGTTTACTTGTTTGATTCATATGATAACTTGTGATAAAGGGATGTTTGGATATTTGTAGTGTTTGTTTGGATTATGATGATAACATCATATTTGGTTAAATTGGAACTTGTCTTGTTTATTGTCTTGATTAATCATTGTTGAGTCTATATGTCGAAAGGATTCTCAATAGTGGTTGATTTCAATTCATTAGTCGACGAATGTTTTGGTCTTGTACTTTGTGACGATTGTATGAGAAACTTAATAAACTAAACAAGTAAAGGTTTAATTAAGATTAAGGTCGAAAGATATCTTTTGAATATGTGTTCTAATCATCTTTCAAGTAAATGAAACTTTATGAATTAATAACATCAAAGTCTATAGTTCGAAAGGATTCACTGTTGTTGTTGGTTTAGGCATAAGGCTCATGACATGACCATTTAATTGAGGCTTATGCATATTTGATTTATAAAACACTAAACTATTATTATTGGTTCTATAGGTCGAAAGTATTACCTTTGATAATATGTTTTTCAAACTAAACATCATAATATCCATGTGATCATTTGTCCAAACATGTATGTTCTTTGTGTGCTTGTTCTCATATTGCTTTTCTTGTTGGTTTAATCCGTGACAATCATAACCATCAACTTGTTATTTGCTTAAATAAACAAACAACACCTGAGTGCAACCAGGTCTCTTGGGACAACCTTGACTTACCAACCCCTAACTACACATGACTAGGGTATACTTGCCCGAATGTGTTCCTAGTTAACCGGTAATTCATGTTTATAAATTTGAAGCTCGGTGAAAGAATATTAAACCTCAAACACACTTCTAAACACACAATTTCAAACACAATTAAAACAACTTCTTATCCATATTCATCATGTCAAAAAATGTTGGGACAAAGTACGCTATATTTAAGGCAACAATCAATGCACGCTACAAGTTAGATTACTAGTTTAAGTTTTTAATTAGTATTGTAATGTTTAAGTTTTATTAGTTTAAGTTTTTAATTAGTACTATAATATTTTTTTTAATGAAGCTTAAATTTGTTGTTTAAAATATTTAAATTAGAAAAAAAAAAAAATAAAGTCGGTCGACCACTAGTTTGGTCGTCATAAGATAGTCCGAAAGAGAAAACTGATGTGGCAGGTCCTCTTCACGTTACGAGTGTGTCACGCCTTAACGGGGATATCAAGGAAAAAGATTTAAAACGCACAAAAAGAGGGAAGAATAAAGACAAAATAAATATACCACTGAAACCCTTGAAATATAAAGCATGAATAAAAAAAGGTGAGCGTGAGTGGGTAGTACATCTAAATCCCAGCTTCCTTCATCGGTTCCTTAACCCCACAAAGACACAATCACTGAATCACACAATCCTTCTTTTTGTTTTTCTTCAACTTCAAACTCTTGTAAGTAACCTTAATTGTATGAAACATCATATCTTTGTTGCATTTATTTGTAATGGGTATTCATTAGTTTTATGTTTTATGCTAAAAACAAATCAAAAATCATATCTTTATGATTATGTTATGTTAGTTTGTAATGGGTGTTATATTAATTTTATGTTTTATGCTAAAATGAAATTAAAAATAATGTCTTTTTTGTATATGCTGTGTTAATTTGTAGTGGGTGTTTATTAATTTTATGTTTTGTGCTATTGTATATTTTGTGTTAATTTGTGATGGGTGTTGTTCATTAGTTTTATGGTATATGCTAAAATGAAATGAAAGATTATATTTTTATTGTGTATGTTATGTTAATTTGTAATGGGTATTCATTAATTTTGTGTTTTATGCTAAAATGAAATGAAAGATTATATCTTTATTGTCTATATTGCAATTATTTGTAATGGATATTTATCAATTTTATGTTTTATGCTAATGAAATGAAAGATTATATCTTTATTGTGTATGTTGCAGTAATTTGTAATAGTTTATCAGTTCTGTTGAAATGAAATAGTTGCAAAGAAATGGGTTTGTCATTAGTTTTAATTTTCACTAAGGTGGCCTATTGGTTAGGTATCGTGTTGTCCTGACAAGAGACTAGGTGAACATCTTAGGGGTGGCCAGGGAAAGGTTTTGGTAATGGTCACGGGGATACTCCAGTTAGGTTGCGTACGTCTGGGTCAAAGACTCGCCCACCCCTGGTAACCTCAACAGGGAAAACCCCATCCATTTATTAGTATTTGGTGGTTTGTTTTTGTATGGCGGAAAATGGAAATTATTGCCTTATTGGAATTGATTGTAGATTAGACTATTAGAGATTCTTAATTGAAATATAGATTTGTTTCGCATTTAGGGAGTGTTGTTGCAAAAATCAGTTTTAAGACTTTGACAAGAATTATTATTGTTATGATGTTATGATTTTTAGGTAAAAGTGACATGTAATAAACTGTGTATTTACTTTAACATAAGCTGATAAGCAGTTTCAAACAGCACTCAAACCTGCTTACATGCTTTAGAATTAAGGACATAAGCACTAATATAAGCAATTTCAAATACCCTCTTGTAATTGTAGCAAGGAAAAGCTTATTATTGTCTTTTTGATAATAGTAATATTGTTCCAGCAAATCATGATTCTTTAAGTTGCAATTATCATTTTGAAAACTTACATCCAAACACCCTTATATAAAAAAATTCTAAGTACTATACGTATCTTTTTTTACATGTCCAATTGCTTTAAATTTTGGAATTGGAATTAACATATTTTCGACATCAGTGTCAAATGTTTGTGAAGATTATGACACTAAATGAAGGATCTGCAAAGATTAACGTTGATGACTATGGAAGTTCAAGGCTATTACATGATATCGAAGAAATAAGCAAAGCTCTATACTTGCCTCCAAAGACTTCAGTACCACCCAAGTATGTAAAAGACGATCTTTTACTTAACGACAAAAAGTCCATTTGGAAATGGAAGCCATTGAAAGCTCTAAGTCATATTAGAAACCATAAGTTAGGTTGTTGTTTCTTTCTTCATATTCATTCCATAGAAGGGTTACCAGTAAACTTTAACGACCTTAGTTTATGTGTTTATTGGAAAAGAAAACACGAGGTTTTAAAAAGTCATTCTATACGCGTGAACGAAGGTGTTGCGAAATTTGAAGAGACATTAATCCACCGTTGTTCGGTGTACGTTAGTAAACGTGGTCCACATGATGATGTAGCTAAGTATGCACCTAAGCTTTCTTTACTTTATGCTTCTATAGCCGGTGCTCCTAATTTAGATATCGGGAAACAACTGATTGATTTAACAAGATTGCTTCCACTAACTTTAACGGAATTAGAGGATGAAAAAAACCGTTATGGAAAATGGTTAACAAGTTTTAAGCTTTCGGGCAAGGCTAAAGGTGCTACAATAAATGTTAGTTTCGGGTTTTCTTTATCTGGTGATAGTTTTATGGGGCCAGGTAAAGGGATTCTCCAAAGTGTTGGAAGTGTTCCAAGTCACTCGAGGCGTAGGACCCACAATAACGAGATTTTACCATATGAAGGGCCATCAATTAGTATGCTTTATGAGTTACTTGATGACACAAAATCGAGTTATTCATAAGAGTTAAATTCAATATCTAATGATGTTTATGATGGCGAATTTACAGTCATTGATAAAGGTATTGAATATTCTAAATATGTGGAAGATTCTTGTATCGAGACCATTAATGTGGCTGACCTTTTTGACGATGAAGTATGTGTTGAGGTTGAAACCGATACTGTTAGTGATGATGTTAGTGCTAAAGAAAATAACGTGTGCATTCAAGAATCCAATGAAGAACTTGAAATGTTTTTGCACAATCTCTCTGTATCTGACTCACGAGATTTAGGTTTTGCATTTCATGAAAACCAGTTAATTGAGCATGATTACCTCATTAAGAGTGAGTCGTTTCGTGAAGAGGGTAGAATAGTAAAGTCACGTAGCTTAGATGACTTAACAAACATTGTTATGGATGACTTCATGAACTTGGTTGGTGGGTCCGATAGTGAGCCCGAGTCTCCAAGAGAGCGTCTTTTAAAAGAGTTTGAGAAGGAAACTTTAGCTTCAGGAAATTTTGTTTTTGATCTTGATATAAAAGAAGAGAAAGAAGACTGTTGCAACATATTCGATTCATCATTTTTATTTCAAGAAGCTGAAGCGGAACATAATTCTGAGGTGGGTCCCACTTTGATAAGCAGAAGGAAAGCCAAAATGGTTGAAAATTTAGAGACTGAAGCGTTAATGGAAAAATGGGGGTTAAACGAGCGGGCATTTATACACTCTCCAAGAACTGATTCGGGTGCGTTTGGAAGTCCGGTTTATCTTTCACCCGAAAGGCGACCCGAGTTGCCGTCACTTGGAGACGGGTTGGGGTCGTTTCTGACGACTAAAAACGGTGGGTTTTTAAGGTCTATGAATCCGCTGCTGTTCAAAAAGGCTAAAAATGGCGAGAGATTGATTGTGCAAGTATCTAAAGCGGTTGTGCTACCTCCGGAAATGGGATATAATGGTGTGGATATTTTGGTAAAATGGGCGAAGGTGGGACCTGATATGATGCTTTTTCAGGTGACTCGTTTAATGCCTTTGGAAGAAGTTACGGGAAAGACATTGCAACAAGCAGCTTGGAAAGGTGAATCCGAAATGGAGGTTCTTGAAAGGTTAGCCAATTTATTTATGTATTGTTTTGGCATTGTAAAAATTAGAAATTATAGATCTATCCTGGAAATTAGAAAATAAAAGATGGTTTTAGTCGAATTTATTTCCTTTCAATAACTGTAATGAATCCAATATCTAAATTATTGTTAATATGTGTCACAGGGGCAACACGTTACTTCACAAATCAGAGTTTGATATCGATTCAGAATATATTTCTTTAGAAAATATAATCCCTTTAGCAATTGAAAAGATTCAGTATCTTTTAATCGAAGGGTTAAGAATTCAATCAAGAATGTCAACTGACGAGCCTCCTGCGACCATAAACTCAGCGTCCACAAGCAACCGTGACGTCCAGGAACTAGTCAACATGTCAATATCATTTGATGGCTGGATAAAGTTGGATCAACCCGTTGGGTATTTTGGCAAATTCACGTTAGCTTTACAGATATTGTTAAGGGATCCGTTACGTGACTATGAGCCTGTTGGTATCCCGATGCTTGCTTTAGTTCAAATAGAAAGAGGTACAAGTGTCGACCCATTGTTTAAAGTCAATGAAGTTCATGTAACGGGTTTTAAAGTTGACTCTCAAAAGAAGCTACAATCGGGTACTCGTTGGTTGCATTCTAGTGGCTTGACGGGTAAAACTAAAAAGCACCCATTGAACAAGTCAAATGCTTTATTAAGATCATCTATACGATCTATGAACACAGTGAAACATGAAGAGACATTATGGAGCGTTTGTTCATATGTTGATGGTGAAGCTAGCTTATTCACAAGGAACCCTGATATTGTCTTCGGATGAATATATCATGTGAAATATACAGTGTAATGAGCGTATATACATTTTGGGATAATTGGGACATAGAGTTATTCTGTTTAAACAAATCCAATATGTTGTAAATGTTCAGTGGCTGAAAATTTTGATCTTTCACCTGTAATTCACATAATTCTTTTAATGACATGATTTCCATAACCTCTTGGTATAATTTTAGTTGATATGTTCTCAAACTTTTTAGATATTTTTTTCTTCTTATTATGCTTGATAATCCTTGTGTATATACTAGATTATGTTGATAAGATAACAATAGGGGAAATAGCTCGGTTTTTTTCATATTTATTTGATTTCACTTTTGGTAGCTTTACATATCTGTTCTAATAGAATTCATGCAGGTGTCATAAGATTAAGATCATAGATATGTTTCCGAACTTGGTGTCGGGTAAAATACTTGCACTTACCTTTTATTATGCTAAATGTAGCATTTTATGTGTGTTCTATCTTTGTATGTCACAGTTGTGCTATTATATTGCCACAACTTATTGTGCTTATTTCATCTCAAATCCGTCTGTTGGTTTATGGGTCAAAAAGGGAAATATTTTTAGCACTTGCAAAATGGGTCGGTTGACCTGCAAATACTTTCTATTTTTCTTTTCATTAGCTCTATAATAATCGATATGTTATCTATGATATATAAACTATATTATTATAATGATTGAAATATATAGCTTTATGCATTTTAAACTTCATTTGGGTAACTTTTGACTGGTTCAACCCGTTTTCAATTTTTAGCTGATTTATATATTTTTTTCTTTGACCTGTTAGAGACAAAGTATCCTGACGGCTAACGCATTTCGAATTGCCATCTTTGGATCATACGTTATTTTCTTCGTTACGAGATGAGGACGAGAATATGAATATATTTGTTCCTTATTGGGTAAGTTTTACAGATTGAAATGCATATGAAATTATGACTATTGTATCATTTGCATGTTACTTAACTCCCTCCTTCCAAAGAGACATGCAAGATGCCACATTTGACTTGGTACTTTGTTAGATAAAAGCTTATTAATGATAAAGTACTTATATGCCCATTGATATCACATAATTTATAGAATTTATCTCATTAATGTCCATTACCAGAAATAATAGCCTACTGTCTGATTAGTTATAGGAAATATTAACATTCTTCTATAAAATTGCCTAAAATAGAATAACTTAGAAGTAACCTGAAAATAGTTCATGTCCAAAAATAGTAAATTGCTTATAAAAGGACATAAACAAAATTAAGTTGTTGCTTTAGGCGACTTGCCCTATATTATATGAAACATATTCAAATATCAGATGCTTATCAAGTTAGCATGGTGACATGTACGTCCACTGATAAGATATACAAAGACTATCTCAGATCGGATATGAATATGAATGGATATCTGAGTTTCCAATATACTTTTACAGCCCCAACTTGACCATGAGTTCATGATCATAAGAGAATCATATGGTGCACCAGAGTCGGCTATTTTATGCATAATAGCAAGTAAAAAAACTTTTATATATTCTATCTAAAAAGATACATAACCTTGGTTGGTCAAAGAACTAAGTAAACAAACTATAACTTTCTTCTTACAACCATGAAAAAGCATAGGAATGCTTCTTGCTCTCAATAAGCTAGGGAGTGTAAGCTTACAAAAACTAACTTAATAATACAAGTTATCAGAAGTTAGAAGGACGTTGGTGGTTATGGACGCCCTCGTAAGTTGTGATCACATAACGTGCATCCTCTACATCTCTTTCAACTCTCTTCTTCACTGAACACCCTTCTGCTGAACAACGGTAATAATTCCTGGCAAGATATTTGTATGATGTTAGTAACTATTCAAGTTTCACTCTTGCATCTAACTATTAAAACATCATGTTATCATTTTGATGGTATGTTACATTTTAACGGTGTTAGGATTTGCATTTTGAAACTGATTATATGAACTTTTAATATTCGATAATTAGTTCCATACTGTAAGCCAATTATCAGAAGGTAAAATAGAATTACCTAACAAGTATACTTATGGAGCTTTTACGTGACTTTTACTCCCATCTTACAAGAATGTTCCTTTTGGTTGTTATATGGACTATTTGATTATTACAAAACGCACAGACAAATGACATTATTATCCTTGTACCTTGGGTTTGGGCTGTTTTTCACCATCTTCTTGCCGTATTTCCTCCACTTGAAGCCGTCATCTAGGACCTCTACCTGTGATTTAGTTCGGAAGGCGACTTTCTCTTTCCTACCCTTTTGAGCCTGCCTCATTCCAGTTCCCCCTACTATCATCATAAAGCCAAAAAACTTCATCTTAGATACTTCCGGCTTATTAGTGAATCTTGATCATGCCACTTGCTTTGTGTCCATGTTAGTGGATAAAATTAAACATGGCACATTAAAATGGTCAAATATGCATAAAGATTACACCTGTATCATAAAAACATCATGGGTTCATGCTCTTATAAGTGTTTAGGGGCTTCAAGTTCATGTGTGTGTAATTTAATATGCATGATAGAATGCATATGATGTTATTATTAAATGAGTTTACTTACCGTTACTATTTCCTTGAAGGGGGCTGCTACTACTTCCAATGGACGGACTCCCATCATCAAAGACAGCCGGTGCATAAGCTAGAGTATGATCTTGATACTCGGGAACAATGGATGCTTGATCTTCATTCATCCACGCATCAAGAACAAAAAAGTTATCAAAAAACTCAGAATTTTGCTGATGTGGAACATCATAATCGATATCAGGTGAGTCTACTGATTTATAACCATATGATGCATTAGACATTGGATCATATGCATCCATTTTGTGATTTTGCAAGTTGAGTCTTCGGTTCTAGATATATTATCTCGATTACTATATCAATGGATTATGGATCCTTCCTAGTGACCTTCCTAGGGCCACAAAGAAGCTTCGTTGTATGTCGTGCTTAATGGTAGCAAATAGTGGCTGCTATTATATATTTGAAACCTTAGGCCCCATGAAAATTGATGAAAACGAATTCTTTGATGTTACATGTAGATCACTTTAGGAAAACAGAATTAGGAAAGTGTGTAGGAAGTTAATATATTGATGGGACTTATGTTTGTAGCTTATGGTCGATTACGTCTCTTAATTAGTAAAGCTCATATGTGATATGTCCATCACCTTTCACAGTCAAACATACTGATTTTTTGGGTCACAAATTGATACAAATTTAACTTTTTATGTTAGTCACTAGAAGGTTATATAGAAAACTTAGTATAAGTATATAAATAAAAAAATCCTTAGTGATTAATAAACATGCCGATATGAAAATATAATAAGGAATTTGAAAAGTAATAGGATTGACTTGAAAAGTCAAGAGTGAGCAAGACAAAGAGAGATTAGATTGAAAGTGATAAGAGAAGGAAGACTTGTTAGTAGACTTTTGTGAAATTTTTGTGGCCTGAACTTATGCGTTAAACCGGCCCTTTTGCAAAGCCAACCAGCAATCATTATCCCTTTTCGGATGGTGGGTGGGGGGTTGGAATATTTATATGTATAAGGTATACATAACATCACTTTTAAAAAAACTATGATTTTGATCTTTTGCTAGTGAAATTCAGTAGGCCTGAGTACACTATGTCACTATCACTCACACTTGAACTAGGTAAAGTCCCATGTAAGAAAATTTTGCGTGAATCTCAGACGAAAAGGTATAACCAAGCTGGTTTCGAACCTGAATCTTCAACTCTTTGGTGAAAGTATTTTGGTCGTAACCAACGTCAGATTTGGCTTCTTATTTTTGTTTTCACATCATTCAACTTTCGTTATCAATTCTTTGGCATGCAAGACTTTTGGATACAGGAAGCTAAACATTGATTGTCGTTTCACATACGCTTTCTTGAGCACGTAGCAAGTACAATGTACATAAGCAAATAAACAAAAACATTATTGCTAAGTTTTTATTCCTTGTTTTCTTGGTCATATGTTGTGTGTGTAAAGCCGATAGAGTTTGAGATTCTTTTATTTCATTTCTCACACACACCCAAAAACAAACAAAACCGTAATTGTTAAGATCACGTTGTTTTGGACCATTTCCTTATTTGGGTGTTTCCTTTGTTTCATTCCACATGTTTTGCTAATAAAATATACATTTACCAACTGCTCCGTAAAAATGCATGTGATCCGAGTTTAACATCATGTACATTTACGATATATCTTTTTCAAACAAGGACCATGGTCGATCACGACAAGGAATAGTTAAGATCACGTTGTTTTCGTACCAATTCTTTTTCATTTCCTTATTTGGGTGTTTCCTTTTTTTGATTTATACATGTTTTGCTGATACAAGATATATTGACCAGATAAGTTTACAGGTCGTAGTTTAACATCACGTACATTCAAACACGAGGATGTTTTTCAAACAAAGAACCTGATAGAGCACGACAAGTGATTAGAATACGAAGAAACCAGAATTCAGATCTCTACTTCAAAAACGCGAGATCCAAATTTGGGTATTGCTTTTTTAAGGTCTAATTGATACTGTTAGTAACCTTAATCAAAAGGAAAACAATGCCAAAATGTGAATCTATATAAATAAACCTCTTTGAGTTGGGACCTTCGGCTATATCTTAGTGCTTTCCTATAGTTGGATACTTGGACGTTTGGACCCCATGTTCTCACTTCTAACGAATAGAATCAGAATAATGAACAGTGCTTATAACTGTAAACATTTTGGTTGTAGCATGGGTACTGTTATTAGCACTGTAGCAACACCCAACCTGCTTTATAAGCATGAATGACTCTCTCTCTTTTTGGTTTTAAAATTAAGACTTACAAGCTATAATGCTTATTGTACAATACACAAAGCACTATTAATGATCTTTCTTATCAATCTTAATTTTAAGACTTACAAGTCTTAAAGCTTAATGTACAAAATACAAAGCACTATTAATTTGGTCAATATATTTAATGTAGTCAATTAATTAATTGGTTAATAAATACAATTAATTTAGTTATTAAAACACCCCTTACATAAGATATTCAAATTATCAAGTATATTGTACAATCAACTTAAACACAATTCCTACATTAAATGTTACTAATACAAATAATAAAGCACATTATACAAATATTCAAGCACGAACGGGCAATGGGCCAAACGGGCTAGAGCCCGAACGGGCACGGGCCAAACGGGCTAGAACCCGAACGGACACGGGTCAAACGGGCACGGGCTAAACTGGCCAAACGGGCTAGAACCCGAACGGACACGGGCCAAACGGGCACGGGCTAAACGGGCACTGGCCAAACGGGCTCATGTTATACGAATGACTTTAAAAAAGACCCAAAAAGACGACATAAATTCCTTAGTTAAGGAGTTGAAATACGTCACATGAAATTCTTGATATCCGTAAATTTATTATTAAAAAGAACATAATAAACTAAAATACATGATTCACCGAAAAATATTATTTCAGGGTATCCGCCGCTGCAACGCACGGATACCCTGCTAGTATTAGATAATGTGTGACATGGTTTTCTTGTTTCACTTGTCATCTACTCATTTTTAGCTGTTTTAAAAGATTTATCGCTTTATTAAAAAAATTCTGTTTGGTACTAGTAATATTATTGATTATGACATTATGGCTCATATTGTCCTTACTACTCCTTAACCTCGAACTATTTTTGAAAGTTATTTTTAATATGGGAATTCATTAGCACACACTAAAAATTGATTGAGACATGTCGATGCATGTATTAGATAGTTGTATAGTATTGAAATTCTGTTTAATTGTTTGTATACTTGAGTGTGAAAAATAATAAGCTAGAGTGTGTAAGTTATCTTTCTTTTTATATTTGTTCATTGGCGGGCAATTCCTTTCTTAAATCATGTACTTTATCAATCTCCAAATTATTGTCTCCGTACAAAAAAAAACAAATAATTTAAGAAAAGCTGGACCAATACACTCTTTAACTAATCAAATATCATCATTACCTACTAAACTCTTTTTAAATTGGTTGACACAAAAAAAAGACTATTATTTTAGAATATCTTGAAATGGAAATTGAGACTATAATTTTAGGACAGAGGGAGTATATATTAACTTGGTCTAGCTTTTTGGTGAGCACTTTTGAGTTTTTATTGTTGGTAAATATCTTAAGAAGTCCTACAATGTTATTCCTTTTTAAGGATTTTAGGAATAACTTTTTCAGAAGGTTTGACAATTTTTTTCAAAAAGCTTCCTTTTAGAGACGGTTAGTGTCAAATTGGGACGATTAGTAAAAAGTAACTCCCAATACCGTTTTTCACGGATTATGGGTTCTAATATCGTCTTTCACGGTGTATGGGGGAAGTTGAGTCGTAGACAGCCTTATCCCTACCTAAGGTAGAGAGGCTGCTTCCGGTTTTACCAAAGGTAGAAAAGGACCTCCGGCCTTGCAAAGGGTGAGGATCGAACCCTTGACCTCTGTCTCCAGAGGCAAATTGGGACGATTTGTGTTATAAAATGTTTTAAACATATACACTTAAATTCTAAGTAATAAATTGATAATATTAAATTGTTTGGTAAATACATAAAAAGTTGTAAAAAACTTGCTAATCTAGTCACACTTAAAACTAATTAGCTACAATTTATACAATGTTAAAAGTATTTATGTAAAATTTATAAACTTAGAAAAATATATATATTAAAATTTCAACTTAGAGACGGTTTTTGTAAAGTGAGGTAGCTGAAAGGGATTATTTATGTAATTTTATTTATTTATTTATTATTTTTTTTTTATCAACAACCCTATGAGTTGTGATTAAGGTTACCATAATTAAAATTTAAACAATTAATTAACATGAAACATTCCATGTTTAACAACATGTTTTATACTCCCTCCGTCTCAATTTAATTGTCCATATTTCCTTTTATAGATGTCTCAAATTAATTGTCCACTTTCCTTATTTAGTAAAAATTAGAGAATCTAAAGGAGGAATATTCCATTTTAGTGGTTGAAAATTAAAGTAGCCCCACTTTTATTAAACTTTGTGTTTTCTCTCTCCTGACAAATAAATTGAGACGGAGGGAGTAATTATAATCATTACATATGAATACATATGGAAATAATGAGTTTATTAAATACTATTTTTTCACAATTATTAAGCTTAACCACAACTGTAGGGTTGTTAACAACTTTTTTTATTACACAAACATTTTTTAGATTTAACGCACGAACTATTTCTATAATAGAAGGAACTGCATGGACGATTTTTGCATTTTTTTGGGACTAATTCAACAACACAGCTAAACCACATGGATGATTTTTTGCCACTTTCTTTAAGGGTTTACTGTTAATTGAACAGTAAATTACTCGTGTCAATTGTTTATATCGGAAATGAAAATATGATGTCACTTTTAAAACAAAACGAGCTGGGTGTCCCGCGCGTTGCGACGGGGTCCGTAATTCAAAAGGTGATGCGAAACGGATTTTTTGAAAAAGGACTCGTTTTGCAAAGAGCCGCACACTTCAGGGGTATTTTTTTGCCAATTTTCAAACAGATTTTTTGTAAAAGGACTACTTTTGCAAAGAGTTGTCAACTTCAGGGGTTTTTTTTGCCAATTTTTGAAAAGTATTTTTTGGAAAAGGACTACTTTTGTAAAGATCACGAACTTCACGGGTATTTTTTGCCAATTTTGAAACAGATTTTTTGGAAAAGGACTAATTTTGCAAAGAGTTGTCGACTTCAGGGGTATTTTTTGCGAATTTTTGAAACTTATTTTTTGGAGAAGGACTACTTTTGCAAAAAAAAAAAAAAAAAAAAATAAAAATAAAAAAGAGTACTGTAGCTACAGTACTGTAGCAGTACTGTAGCAAGCACTGTACAATGTACTGTAGCAACATGTTACTGTAGCAGCATCCTGACTTGAGCTGGGCGGCCCGCGCGTTGCGACGGGGTCCGTAATTCAAAAGGTGATGCGAAACGGATTTTTTGAAAAAGGACTTCTTTTGCAAAGAGCCGCAAACTTCAGGGGTATTTTTTGCCAATTTTCAAACAGATTTTTTTTAAAAGGACTACTTTTGCAAAGACTTGTCAACTTCAGGGGTTTTTTTTTTGCCAATTTTTGAAAAGTATTTTTTGGAAAAGGATTACTTTTGCAAAGAGCGCGAACTTCACGGGTATTTTTTGCCAATTTTGAAACAGATTTTTTTGGAAAAGGACTAATTTTGCAAAGAGTTGTCGAATTCAGTGGTATTTTTTGCGAATTTTTGAAACTTATTTTTTGGAGAAGGACTACTTTTGAAAAAAAAAAAAAAAAAAAAAAAAAGGTACTGTAGCTACAGTACTGTAGCAAGTACTGTATATTGTACTGTAGCAGCATTTTCACTGTAGCAAGCCTCCTGGCTTTTTAATATATTAGATAATGATAAGGAGTAACTTGACTAATTAAATTTTGGAGGAAATTCTAAAAAAAAAATGACTTGGTCATTATTTGCACCTATTTCTCATTTTTGGTTATGCTCAACTGCTCAACTGATCGATCCCACTAATTTTTTGACACGTTTTCCTTGAAAGTACAAAAGTTATGTGAGATATTTTATTGTTTAATTATAAAATTACAAATACACCTTTTTATATTATATTATTACTCGTATTTTTTATTAATTATTCTACCTAACCACAATCACCTCAGCTAACTCCACCCACCTACCTCACCACTTCATCAATCCGCCACCACAACTACTGCTCGACCACCACTGATCAACTGCTCAACCGTTTGACCACCACTGCTCAACCGCTTGACCACCACTACTCAACGCTCAACCTCTCGACTACCTCAAAATACTCAAAACATTTCCAAACTCACACAAGTGCTATGCACATCATCAAAATACACGATATACATACACAATTTTTTTTAGCAAATACACAATATATATCATCAAAATAAACCCCACTAATAAGAACAACTACAACGTTCGAGGAAACTGGTACAAGCAAATTAAAACCCACTAATAAAAGGGGCAAGTTATTTGGACTCTCCTATAGGGAGGGTTTCCAATCATTGCACGCATCGCCGGTTTGTAAGGTGTGTATCGCGAGTTATATGGTTTGACCAAACCCCCCTGATGTGACAAAGAAGATAAAATGTGTGTGGCTATATTTAAGTTGAAAATAAAGAGAGCGATAATAAAGACCAAGGATAATTTAGATTTTTTAACTTCATTGATAATAACACAAATATCAATCAGCTGTACTTTTAATATAAAAAAGAAACATGTGTCATAATTTAAGTAGAGTTGATCAGTTAAGCATAATTAAAATGAGAAATGAGTGCTATTGGTGACCAAGTAATGAACCACTCAAGTTTTTTTGTACTAGTTTGGTAATTTTCTCAATTTAGATGCATTTGCATTAAGTTAGATGCGTTTCATTTTATTATATAGTTCTTAGTTAAATATAATTAGGGTGTGCTTGGTTCAAACTCGATAATGAAAAAAGGAAAGACAATAATAATGTTAAGGAAAGAGAAAGGGAAATGAATCATTTCTTCCCAATTTATTTGGTAATGGCCCATTACCTATTACAGAGTATTAGATAATGGGTCATTGCATTATAGTCAATCAATCACTTTTTTTCATTACCTTACTTATTCCTTACCCTTAAAACCTTCTACCAATCATGCGCTTACTTTAGGTTTTACTGGTGGGTCATCCTACTTTTCAGAAATATTTATTTGGGTCATTGTACTAATTTTTGTCTATTAAGATCACTGTATTAATTTTTTACATTGTGATCACTGTATTATTAAAAGTAATAATTTAGGTTATCGTACAAATTTTTTCATTTATTGAGGTCACTAAACTTTTCAAGTTTTTCTTTCAAGTAATTAAAAGTCACTAGTAAGTAACGGCTGCATCAGAATTGTGGTTTTTGAACGCCGACGTTTTTAAAGATACATGTCCATACTTAAATAAACGCAACGAATAAGATAAATAATAATGGGTATCTTGAATAAATGATGTGTGTGCGTAAACAACTTTATGTTCGTTCAATTATGCTTGCCTATCATGTTAATAAATAAATTCTCAATCAAGATTATTTTGTTGTTAAAGGAAAACAACCAAAAAAATACGTCCATTTAAGCGTTTATCTTGTTCATTATTGTGATACATTTTAACTAAAGAACCCAAACAAATAAAAATTCAATCTCCGCCTAGAAGAAACCCTAGCAGCCGCCTTCATCCTCTCCGGCGGGATCAAACGCCATCAACACCATTTCTCTGTCATAATTTCAATTTCAATTTCAATTACTCACCTTAATAATCACCTTCCTATCCCAAGAGTCCCTTTAATCCATTAATTGTATTTTTTTGAATCCTTTATCATTTTGGCGATTTGAATGGAATACCATAGGTGGGACACTATAGTTGGGACGTCATAGGTGGTACATCTTTGTGGTGGGACACCAGAGGCGGGACAACAAAAGTGGGACACCATAGGTAGGACATTTAATCGCCTATTTTCGTTGGGGTTGATCTTTCTGGGTTTCGGTATGAGTTCGTTTAGATCCAAGGAAGATGATGTTGCGAAAATATCAACAACCATATTTGTTACTAACTTCCCTGAAGTAACGACTGCAAAGGAGCTGTTTCATTCATGTAAAGTGTACGGACATGTGGTGGATTCATTTATACCAACCAAAAAAGCAAAGAATGGTAAGAAATTCGGTTTTGTCCGTTTTATCAATGTGTTTAACGAGGAGAGGCTGGTAAACAATTTGTGTACGGTATGGATAGGCAGTTACAAGTTGTACGCAAATATATCCAGGTTCCAGAGGAATAATGTTAATGGTACGAACGGCGTGTACAAGGCTGCTGGTGGTGGTATGAATAATGTTAATGGTACGAACGGCGTGTACAAGACTCGCAATGCTTCTGTACCTTCTAAAGGTACTGGGGTTAATAAAGGTGGTAATTCCTATGCGAATGTTGTTAAAGATGTTAGGGTTAATGATGTTGATGCCACTGAGAAACCCCCAGCAATGATTTTGGACGATGATTGTTTGGTGTCTAAAGATTTTTCGAATTCGCTATTCGGGAGGGTCAAAGAGTTTGCATCGTTGGCAAACATCAAAATGGCATTGAGTAATGAAGGCTTTGCGGATATTACAATTAAGTATATGGGGGAGTTTTGGGTTATGTTGAAATTCGCGGGTCAAGAAGCTTGTAAAAAATTCCGCGACAATGTTAGTATTAGGTCTTGGTTCTCAATCCTGGTAGACGCCACATTGGAATTTCACATCGATAAAAGAATTGCGTGGGTTGAAACCGAGGGGATACCATTTAAGTTATGGACAGATAACACTTTTAAAAGAATTGCAGCTAGATGGGAGGAGCTCCTTAGCGTTGATGATCAGGAGGATTCTTGTTTTCATTCTAAGAGATTGTGTGTTCATACAAAGTATGCTACAAGTATTTCAGAGGATTTTAAAATCATATATCGTGGTAAGGTTTATTGGATACGAGCGAAAGAAACTCCCGGATGGGTTCCAGACTTTGTGGAGGAATACGAAGAAGAGGATATCGATGATGCCATATCTAACGATGATGCGGATAAGAACCAAGGTCCAAACCTTTTCGGAGATGGAGCTGATGTTGGAGAGGTACAAAAACACACGTTAGGAGAAAATGCTTTAGAAGATGGTATGTTGGAAGAAGGAGAGATCAACGCAACCGAGGAGAAGTCAGATGATCCATTTAATATTTATCCCATTCTCAATAAAATAACTAAGACAGCGGTAGGTAATGGCACTGAGAGTAGTTTATCACACCCGCCTGGATTCTCACATGTGGAGGGTCAGGAAGATAATCAGGGTCAAGATGGTACTAACACGCAATTGGAAGGTGACGATATTGGGACGATTAATTCCAAAAAGGATTCTTACCACACGAAGTTTAATGAAGAAGCAACTGATTCAGTCTCTTCGGGGCATTTCAAAAAATCAGAAGCACCGAGAACTGGAGGATCAATTTTAGAACTAATAGATGAGGTAGTTAAGGTTGGACAAGTTATGGGGTACAAAATGGAGGGATGTATGTCAAATATGGCTGAAATTATTGAAGCACAAGGAGTGGAGGAGGTGTTTAGATGAATTTTCTCTCCCTTAATATACAAGGCCTTGGAAAAAAGGCCAAGAAGGAATGGGTTAAGGAGTTATGCAACAAGAATAAGGTTAATTTTTTGACCTTACAAGAAACAAAAATGGAGATAATGGATACGTTTTGTGTAAAAAAATGTTGGGGTAATATGGCTTTCGAGTATGTTCATAGCGAGGCAGTTGGTAACTCAGGGGGCATTTTGTGTGCTTGGGATCCAAACTGCTTTCACAAGGAGAACGTTACTATTTCAGATTCCTTCGTTATGATTCGTGGCGTTTGGAGAGCTTCGGGTTTGAAGTATATGATTATTGCGGTTTATGCTCCTCATGAGACGAAAGATAAATACTTATTATGGGAATATTTACAACGAGTAATAAAAAGATGGGATGGTGAAGTAGTAGTTATGGGTGATTTTAACGAGGTGAGGAACAAATCTGAAAGATTCGGGTCTGTGTTTAATGCGCATGAAGCAAACGTGTTTAATACTTTTATCGTCGATTCAGGTTTGTTAGAGGTGAATTTAGGGGGTAGCATGTTCACGTGGTGCCATAAATCCGGATCCAAAATGAGCAAGTTGGATAGGTTTTTTGTATCCGAAAACCTTTTGAATACATGTCCGAATATCAACGCTATCACTTTGGAGAGGTACCTTTCTGACCACCGTCCGATTCTTCTCCGAGAAATCGCTTATGATTATGGTCCTATTCCGTTCAAAGTTTTTCATTATTGGTTTGATATGAACGGTTTTAATAATCTTGTGGAGGCTGCTTGGAAGGAGTACTCAGGTAAAGATTCTAATGCAATTAGATATTTCATGGGTAAGTTGAAGTTTCTTAAAGGAAAAATTCGCGAATGGAATGTTTCTCGCAAATCAGCAGATACTTTGATGCACACCAATCTTAAAAATGATCTAAAAAATTTGGACGAGATGATTGATAGAGGGGAAGGGAACGACGAAGTTTTGTGTCAACGTATGGATATTATTAATAAGTTAAGCGAAATTAGTAATATCCAAACGATGGAGGTAACCCAAAAGACTAAGATCAGATGGGCTGTCGAGGGTGACGAAAACTCAAGTTTCTTTCACGGGATGCTCAACAAGAAACGTAATATTCTGAACGTTCGGGGTGTCTTGGTCGAAGGCAATTGGGTAGATAATCCAACTGATGTTAAGAAAGAATTTTTTGATCATTTTAGTATGAGATTCCGTCATCCTGGTACCAAAGATGCGATCATCGAGATGGACTTTCCGAATGTTTTGTCGGCCGAAGAAAGACAGAAAATTGAAGGCGATGTTTCCAATGACGAAATTAAAAAGGCGGTTTGGGATTGTGGGACGGATAAAGCTCCGGGACCGGATGGATTTACATTCGGTTTTTTTCGTAGATACTGGGACTTAATCAAGGGAGACGTTACAAACGCGGTCAGATACTTCTTCTCTCATTGTGACATTCCTAACGGATGCAATTCCTCGTTTATTACGTTAATTCCAAAAAATCAAAACGCTAAATTAGTGAAAGATTTTAGACCAATTAGCTTGATTGGGAGCCTATATAAAATCATCGCCAAGATTATGGCGAATAGGCTGGTACGTGTCATTAAGGGTATTGTTAACGAGGTTCAATCTGCTTTCATCGCGGAAAGACAAATTTTAGATGGACCATTTATTCTCAACGAAGTTATTCAGTGGTGTAAGACGAAAAAAAAGCAAGCTCTCATCTTTAAGGTGGACTTCGAAAAAGCGTACGACTCGGTGAGGTGGGATTTTTTGGATGAAGTTCTTAGGAAATTCGGTTTCGGTGATAAGTGGTGTAAGTGGATTCAATGTTGCCTTCAGTCGTCGAGAGGATCCATTCTTGTTAATGGCAGTCCAACGAAGGAGTTCGAATTTGGAAAAGGTCTTAAACAAGGGGATCCGTTATCCTCCTTCTTATTCATTTTGATAATGGAAAGTCTTCACCTTTCTTTTCAACGTGTTGTCGACGCAGGTATGTTTCAAGGTATTAATATTGGCGAAGGTCTAGTAAAGATATCGCATATGTTCTACGCAGATGATGCCGTTTTCGTTGGTCAATGGTGTGATAGTAATATCTCTACGCTAGTTCATGTTCTCGAATGTTTTCACAAAGTTTCGGGTCTTCATATTAATATGTGCAAAAGTAAAATAATGGGTGTTCACGTGGACGGAAATTTGGTTAGTTGTGCTGCTAGGCAGCTTGGATGTCTTGTTCTCAACGCTCCGTTTTCATATCTTGGATCCATTGTAGGAGGTAGCATGGCTCGTCAACAAGCGTGGAGTGATATAGTAGACCGGGTCAAGAAGCGTCTTTCGAAATGGAAGATGCATATGCTGTCCATAGGTGGTAGGCTAACACTAGTTAAATCAGTTCTTGGATCTCTTCCCATATATAATTTCTCCATTTTCAAAGTCCCAAAGTGTGTTCTTAGTGAGCTTGAAGGAATTCGCAGAAAATTCTTTAATGGTCACGAGCAAAATAGCAAAAAAGCAACGTGGGTAAACTGGAAAAATGTTCTTATGTCTAAAGAAAGAGGAGGGCTCGGTGTTTCTAGTTTATACGCTATTAATAGAGGTTTGCTTGTTAAGTGGATCTGGCGATTTTTTTCCCAAGGTGATTCTCTTTGGGCTCGTACCATAAAGGCAATTCATGGCAGCAACGGTCAGATTGGGATAAATTCGAAGAAGGGCAATAACTCCTGCTGGATGAGTATCATAAAAGAAATGGATTCGTTGTCTAAGCACGGAATTCACGTAATGCAGTACATGCGTATCAAATTGGGTGATGGGGAGTCAACCAAGTTCTGGAGCGATAATTGGTGTGATGAAGGCGTGCTTAAAGATAGGTACCCTCGTGTTTATGCTCTAGAGTCGTGCAAAAATGTTACAGTTGCTGCGAAACTAAGGCAGGATACTCTATCTCAGTCGTTTAGAAGGCTTCCAAGAGGCGGTATTGAACAAGAGCAATTCCAAAATATTGAACACATCTCTAATCTGGTGATTTTAGCATCAACTAATGACAGGTGGATTTGGGATTTGGAGAAATCTGGGGTTTTTTCTGTGGCATCAATTCGGAAAATGATCGACGACAAGATGTTACCCAGGTCGGATTATAAATCGAGATGGAATAAATATACTCCTATTAAGGTTAATGTGCACGCTTGGAAAGTTATGACTAGCTCGCTGCCAACAAGGTTTAATATCTCTCGTCGTGGTATTCCTATTGATTCTATTATATGTCCTAATTGTGAAGTGGGCGTAGAAACTACGGGTCACTTATTCTTCTCGTGTAACATGGCTCGCGATGTCTCAAATCTCATAGCTCGTTGGTGGAATGTTCCCATAGTAGACTACGATTCCTATGAAGAATGGCTCGAGTGGATCGATACCGTTCGATTACCTAAGAAGAATAAGCAGATGTTGGAAGGCGTGTTTTACATCTCTTGGTGGCTTCTTGTGGTGGTTCCACAACAATAAGATTTTTAAAGCTAAAGCTCCTAAGAAGGCGTTATTTTTTGATGAGTTACAATGTAAATCTTTTCTTTGGTGTCGTTTCAGGGGTAACAAATCGTTTGGATGGAATGATTGGTTAAATAACCCTAACAATATTTCCGTGTAATTCTAGCTCCTTGCTTGAAGTTTCTTTATAATAAATTGCCGTTCAAAAAAAAACTAAAGAACCCAAACAAGCATTATTCATACTTGTTCGATTTGTTTACGACACCACACACATGACACAAGTTCATTTTGTAAAATAACTATCACACACAAGAAAGATCTTTTAAGTGGTAGTAATCATTTATTCACCCAGTTAAAACTAAATGAGCAAACATAAGAAGTTGGTTAAATTGTTTAATGACCTAAATATTACAGTATGTTTTAAAAATATAATGACCAAACAATAAATATGCTTAATAACCTAAATATTATGTTTTAAAAATATAATGACCTTAGCAATGACTTAATTTTAAAAAAAAAAAAGTATAATAACCCTAAATGAGCATTTTTAAAACATACAATGAACCACCAATACAAAAACACTACGTATTACTTAATAGATAGTTCTGATTAAATTAGACACAAACCTAAAAATATGTTACATTCACAAAATGTTCACAAAGAATCTTTTAATAAAAATTATTTTAATCAATTCTCTCTTTTGCTTTTATATCCTCATCTTTCTATGAATGAATGATACATTTTTTTGTGCAAAAATCATTTGTAAAAATTTTGTGAATGTAGCAAACCTCTAAAAAAAATAGCGTACTTTTTTTCAATTTGAAATGATCGACTATGAATACTTCTCATCATTTTTATTTCTAAAATCACTTATGATAATAGCTCTCTCATTCGCATTTTTTTAGAACGACATTTTTTTTAACTATCTCACAATATTAGACCACAAATATATCTCACATGTCCTAAACATGACTTGAACCCACAAATATTTGGTTGTGGAGCTTTTCACATAACATAGGATACCATTGAGACATAAGCATTTTGGTAGCCGTCTCATTCGATATGCCGTCTTTAGAAATTGATTGTTGAAAAACTGAGGTGAGAACTTCGTGCTAGCTTCCCATATGGACATATTAAAAGATTAGGGTTGACTTTAAGTCACGTTACTTGAATGTGTAAAGGTGACTCATTTATTGAGGAGTTCGAATTTATGTTCAAGTCATAATTCCAAAACATTGACCATTGGTTACTATATACCAATGTTTTAAAAACCGGTTTTTTAGTCGAACCGGCTATGCTTCCGTCACCGGTCGAACCGGACCGGTTGAACCGGCCGAACCGCCCAACAACAAAAAAAAAAAAAAAAAAAAAAAAAAGTCAAAAAGTCAAAACCGGTTGAACCGGACCGGTCGAACCGGAAAAACCGGCCAAAACCGGAAAAACCGGCCGGTTCGCTACAGTAAACGGGACTATAAAAAACCGGGGTTTTTTAAACCGGCCGACCAGCCGGAGGCCGGTCGAACCGGCCGGTCCGGTTAAAAAACCGGTTTTTAAAACATTGGTTACTATATACTATGACTATATGAGCATTTGATTAACAGTTATTTGAATGAATTTAGTTTCGGTGCAAAATCATGAAAAACGCAATGTAAAACCTTAATTTTTGTTTTTTTACGTAAAAATGTTTCATTATTTGCTTAGAAACAAATTCTTGATTAAAAGTTTTGAAATATATAATAGCTGACCATATTATTTGCAAAAATTTCATATAAATGCCATAATTTTGAACTAGCTTACAAATTTTAGTGCATTTAAAATGACTATTGTGAATCACTCGTTTGTACTGAATTAACAAAAGAAAGTATTTCTATGTATAAAAATTATAAATCAACGCGACTAAATGAATTTTGTCATGTTTATTTTACAATTTCTCACGTTAAAAATTTCTCATTTGATCCTTATTCTATTTAAATAAACATTAGTTCATGTACTTAACAAGATTTGGACAACAATATCCATTGTGCTTCATCATTTATATGGAAGCTAAGTACGGTGATTTTTTTTAATGCTAGAAGTTGAATAGGCGATATTGCAAAATTAGGTAGGCAAGTCATCTATTGCATGTATGTTCGATAACTTGATCGTGGGTGCCGTAGAGCTTCTCATAAAAATAAAAATAAAAACTTCTCGCCCACTTCCTACAATCCGGCATGAACCTTTGGGTAGGCTCTGCAGGATCAACAAGTCATCTTTTGCATGTATGTTCGATAACTTGTTTGATAAGTTGGATCTTGTACTAAGTTATAAATTATTCCCTTTGACCATAACACGTAATAACAACGTATCTATTTTATTAAGGTGCCAAATGTCATTCTTTGGTTATAAATATCCCAATATGCATTACATATATATATTATATACCAGTATACAATTGTCTCGGATGTGACTTGATTAATCTCACAACCACTTAACTCTCGGAAGCATCGCACGAATGTGGCTAAGATACATGCCATTTGGTCTCTTATGATAACATATTTGATCAGCTAAAGAAAATTTGTACATAAAATCGATGTTAAGTGGGATATTCACGTCACAATAATTAAATTGTCCACTTAAGAATAGTACAATCTACCAAATTACCAAAAGATTATTACAACATGAGTGATCTCATTGGTAAAGAAGCTTCTTAATGAAATGGACAAATGAAAAAAAAAAAATCATCGAACATGACACTTTTTGTGATTGTGTGTAGCCAACTAATTTATTTTTTCATTGTAACACAAAACTTGACACTTTTGTTATTGTATGTATCCACGTCAGCTAAACTTCGCATCATTAGTCCTTTATACTAACGGCCGTTAGTAAATAACTTACAATTCCGTTTTCTTACATTTTTATACATTTTCATACGTTTTCGTCCATTTTTTTATGTTTTCGTCTGTTTTTACACGTTTTCGTCCTTTTTTATCCGTTTTTATACGTTTTCATCTGTTTTTACACGTTTTTGTCCGTTTTCATTCGTTTTCATCCATTTTTATATGTTTTCGCCCGTTTCTACACGTTTTCGATCGTTTTTATACGTTTTCGCCCATTTTCGTTCATTTTATACGTTTTCGTTAGTTTTTGCACGTTTTCGTCTATTTTTATACGTTTTCATCCGTTTTTATACGTTTTCGCATGTTTCTTACGTTTTCTTGCGTTTTCATATGTATTTGTCTGTTTTTATAAGTTTTCGTTCGTTTTTGTACGTTTTTTACGTTTTCATCCATTTTTTTGCGTTTTTATACGTTTCCATGTGTTTTCGTTCGTTTTTGCACCTTTTTGTCCGTTTTTATACGTTTTCGTTTTTTTTATACGTTTTCGTCTATTTTTTAAACACGTATAGAATGAATGAAAACGTATAAAAACGAGCGAAAACGTATAAGAATGGACGAAAATGTGTAAAACGGACAAAAACTTATAAAAACGAACGAAAACGTATAAAAACAGGCGAAAATGTGTAAAAACAGACAAAAACGTATAGAAACAAACGAAACGTATAAAAACGAACGAAAACAAATGAAAACGTATAAAAACGGACGAAAATGTGTAAAAACCGACGAATACGTAAGAAAACATGCAAAAATGAACGAAAACATATAAAAACGGACGAAAACATAAGAAAACAGACGAAAACATGTAAAAACGGACGAAAGCGTATAAAAATGAATGAAAACGTAAGAAAACGGTCGAAAACGTGTAAAAACAGACGAAAACGTAAAAACAAAGACGAAAATGGATGAAAACGTGTAAAAACGGACGAAAATGTAAGAAAACGGATGAAAACGTAAGAAAATGGACGAAAACGTATGAAACCGTATAAAAACGTAAGAAAACGGAATTTTAAGTTAATTACTAATGGCCGTTAGTGTAAAAGACTAACGATGCGACGTTTAGCTGACGTGTATACATACAATAACACAAATTCAAAAGTTTTGTGTTACAATGAAAAAAATTAGTTGGCTACACACAATCACAAAAAGTGTCAAGTTTGATGCATTTTTTTGTTATTTGCCCTAATGAAATCCACACAACCATCATTATTATTTGAGTTAATTTCATAAATGGTCTCTGTGGTCTGTCGGGTTTTACGGGTTTAGTCCCTAAACTTTCTTTTTAACGGATCCAGTCCCTGTGGTTGCGACCCATAACGGTTCTGGTCCCGGAGACTAACTGTCATTAACTTTTTTCGTTAGCTAACGACCGTTTGCAACAAACATTTGCACCGTTAATCCTTTATACTAACGGACGTTTATACTAAACTCAAATTTTTCCCCTAAAAAAATTAAAAAATAAAAAAATAATAAAAAAATGGTTTTCTTATAATTTCTTTTTTCTAAATATCTTTAAAATTTATACACGTTTTTATACACATTTTTATACACGTTTTCATACACACATTTTTATGCACACATTTTTTATACACACATTTTTGTATACATGTTTTTATACACGTTTTTACACACACGTTTTTATACACATTTTTATACACACTTTTATACACACTTTTATACACAAATTTTTATACATGTTTGTATACACATGTTTTTTATACACATATTTTTTATACACATGTTTTTATGCACATGCTTTTATACACACGTTTTTATACACACATTTATACGCACATTTTTATACAAACATTTATACACATATTTTATACACGTTTTTATACACATATTTTTATACTCGTGTATAAAAATGTATGTATAAAAACGTGTATAAAAATGTGTGTATAAAACTTGTATAAAAGTATGTGTATAAATGTGTGTATAAAAACGTGTATAAAAATATTTGCATAAAAACGTGTAAATAATGTGTGTATAAAAACGTATATAAAAATATGTGTATAAATGTGTGTATAAAAACGTGTATAAAAATGTGTGTGTTGGGAATTAAACACTTGACAGTTTGTACTGCTGAAGATATAACTAACAGTACTAACTAAGTTAGTACTGCCAGAAGAAAGTTTTTACTGCTGAGACTGCTGAAAGAAGATTTGTACAACCAGTTATGAAGACGTGTAAGGAGATAAGTATATAATAGATTTTGTGTATATCTTATATAGTTAGACTTATACGAATATTCTACATGTTTAGAATATTGATACTTATCTTGTAAAGGACTCCTTGTGCCTATAAGAGGAGGTCCTAGGTTAGATGTTATGTACGTATGTTTTGTTAAGCTTCAAGGTTGTAAACCCTAGTGATACTCAAGATCACTCGTATTATACTTAATAATATTGAAGCATTTGGTTACATCATTGTTCTCATAAACTATTCATACAATACTTTACTGTTACATTGATAAATCTTCTAAGTATCAAGTAGTAGATTCCGTATACTATTTGATATACATTCAAAGTATCTTCAACACAATACTTGTGTGTTTAGATCCTCTCAAGTGGTATCAGAGCCAGGTTTCTGATACTTTGATTTAGAAGATCCTTACAGAAGAACTCTTTATTCCCTATAAAAAAGATGGAAATAGAGACTACTCAGACCAACATTGCTGCTAAGTTACCTATGCTCAAACAGAATGACTTTGAGATGTGGAGGCTCAGGATTGAACAGTACTTTCAAGTACAAGACTATGCTCTATGGGAAATCATAGAGAATGACAACTCCTTCAAACCATCAACAACTGAATCAACAATTGATAGTAAGAAAATTACAACTGTGAACACTTCTCCTGTTACTACAGATGAAAAGCTCTAGAAAAAGAATGATGTTAAAGCAAAGAGCATGTTGGTCCCTTTACACGATTAGAGTTAACTAGAAAGTTAATCTATTTGTGTTAATGACTAATACAATGTTTAAGGATAATTCTAACAGTTATAAAATGTGAATATAAAAACAACAATATTTTTCAACGTTTAAATTCTTATTAGAAATAATGCCAAGAATCTATACCCAAGTGTTTTGCGGAACAAACACTTGGGATTGAATAGACAAGGGTATGGGGTGTCTCCTATCGAAACTCAAGTTTTGCTTGAGTGGTAACAATATACCCACTGAGCTATCTCAGTGAGTTGTATACTCTTTGTAGGAGAGAAGTTCCTTTGTAAAAGTTCAAGACTTTAAATATACAAAGCATACTTTAACTTCTCTCCCATCTGATCTATTTATACACAAGTAATCTAAGTATAAGTGATTAAATATAATACAAGTTGTTGAGGTTGCGTGTCTGACAATTACAAATAGTAATTGTCATTTCCAAGAACCAATAGGAAAGGGCTAATAAGACTTTGGGAGTTGTTGGCTGACACTCCATGACTTTTAGCCGCAATAGGGAAGGTTGGATCTGACAAGAAAAGAGTGTTGGGCTGACACTATTATCTTCTCAGATCTTTTCCCTATTGTTCCCGCCTTTTCTTCAGGCGTTGGTTCCTCAGTCCTTCAATCACTTTGTTGGTTGAGGAGACTGGGGTTCAGTGAGTTCTTGTCCAACACTCACTGAACCATCATCTTCTTCTTTGGCTTAAGTCCTACTCAGGGAGTACCGCCTTCCTGAGTAGTGAATCCTTCTTCTTGAATTCACCTTAAGCATCCTGAAGATGACTCACTGAGAGGCTGTTCTCTCAGTGACTTGAATTTTTCTCGGTTTAAGTTAACACTCAGTTAATTTGTGTCCAAATCATGTTTGAAGCATTCTTGGGTTTTTCATTACCCAACAATCTCCCCCTATTTGGATATAAATTATTCCTAAGTGTTTTGATCAGATATGAGTGAGCTAAAGACTTCTACTCATACTGAATGTACTAGAATGTAAATAAGGACACTGAAATAATAAAAACATCATCTTATTGATATCATTTACAAGTCCTAACAAAACTAAGTACAAAAGGGATAGTGGTGGGTATTCAGGCAGGTCATCAGTTCAACTTGATTCCAAGGGCTTCAAGCTTGGGCTTCTTTGACTACAGCTCATGTTGGTCAGGATGTTCATTGATTTTTATTTTCAGGTCTTGACAAAACTTCACATTTTCAGGACTCTTGAGTGGAGAGGCCATCATTAGAAAGCCAAGCATTGCTTTAATCCCTGACAAATTGATGCGTGGTTTTGCGACCTTACAACAGGTTTTACCTCTCGAGGGATCTCAAGAGGCTTACAACCCCACCAGGCAGTGTACCTGACCGATGTAGTATAGTGTAGTGGTAAGTACGGGGGATTGATCATTCTCCACAGGGAATAGTGTTCGTTAGGTATGAAAAATTACTTTAATAGGTCTAAGGGTGAGAGAAGATTCTTTTTATGTTTTTTTATATTTTTATGAAAGCAAGTAAAATCTCGGGTTTGAAAGAGTGGGCGGAATTAGTTGCTAGTCAACTAACCCAAATTACTACGAATGCAAATAAAATAAAATAACAAAAAATGAAAATGTTGGTGAAAACTTATGTGGAGGGAAATGTGCTTACTTAGATTTCCTTACTCCCTAACTATCTTTTACCGGTTGATTAGTGTGTATTAGTTGCGTGGATGACGGGTGTATTCCTTAATACCATTCGTGGGGTGGCGTACGTACTTCCCCAACTCTACAAGCTCCTACTTCACTCCTATGTCGAGCCGGCTAGGAAGCTCCTAACATGGGATCACTAGAATTCGCTTGTGCATTAAATACAACCATAAAAACCTTTAGTACGCATTGGTTCATGTTTCTTAAGACGTTCAAGCAAGTTACCGAATAGGAAGTTAGCCAGTTTTCTTAAGCCTAACATAGATAAACAATCATCCAATACAACTAACAACACACTAATAACCAATAATCAATAGCTAGGTTTCATTAGATCTAAGCAAACACAAGATAAATCTAGCCTAACATGTTAAACAAAAGACAAGAATAAGATAGAATCAAACAACACATAGACATATTGAATGATTAACTGATAACTTATCTTCAATGTAACATGGAAGATCTCAAGGCAAAAAGCCTTGAAAGAGCTGCCAAATTCGTCCTAGGGTTTTCACACACAAAGTTCCCCAATAAGTTCCACACTAATGACAAAGAATTGCAAAACTATATATAGATTTTTGGATCTGACGGCGTCACGTTATGGAGTGTGACGCCGTCACCTCGCCGCTTTTAGGGTTCTCGGATGACCTTCTTGACGCCGTCCCTCTTTAGCTCTCCAAAATCCGTTCTGGCTTATCAAGGCTTGACGCCGTCAGACTATGAACGTGACGCCGTCCCTCTTTGAATTATAACGTGACGACCTTGATCAGATTAAAGCGTGACGCCGTCAGAATTTCCATGCAATTTCTCTGGCTTATCATGAGTAAATTTCACATCCACCACTTTTGCCAAGCCATGACGCCGTCCAGGGTTAATCCTGACGCCGTCAAAGGTAACTTCCAGCAAGATTTTGAGACTTTGTCGTTTTCTTCACTTTTATGCTCCAAAAACGTCCAAAATGCTTCCTTTTCCAGATTTCTTCTCAAAAGTACCTAAAATGACAAAAGGAACGATTTAGGGCAATATTTGATCAAATAAATACGATTTAGGGCTTAAATGACCCCTTAAAAGCGGTACACTTTTCGCTTCATCACAAATCTATATCACTCCACCTCTGGAAGGCTTTGTCACCGAACTCATCAATGAAGAACAAACCTCTTTCAGGCTGTTCAATGACCATATTGTTCCTGAAAGGAACACCTTTAGGGAGAGCCCTATTGCAGTCAAGACCAGGAATCTTGATCTCAGGCTCAGCTTCTATCTTCTTTCTTTTCCTTGAAGAAGACTGAGAGGGAGCAGGTTGTGCAGATTCAGGAAGAAGAGATGGAATGCCAAGTTCCTGAGGTGCAGCTGCCAATCTTTCATACCTCAGACTCAAAGACTTCATCAGATTAGGGACCACAACATTTGATTTCTTTGCTATTAGTGGACCCAACTCATCCAATTCAGTGATCCCGAAGTCAGCGAATCTGAAAGGCTTATGAACATCAAAGTTTCTCATGTCAGCACCTCTGTAGACAGTGACAACGGCAGGATTGGTGTTTCTTTGAATATGAACATCAGTGATTGGTTCTGGCTTCAACCTTTCAGTCATATACCACTGATATTTCTTAATCCTGTTTTGTCTGATCTCTTCAGCCCGTTTATTCCTTTCCTCCCTTTTCTGCCTGAGAGTGGTCATCTCTTCAGACTGAGCTTTCACAAAGGTCATACCACCTTCTCTTCCTGAGAGATCCTTAGCCTCAAGACCAATTTTCTCAGCCTCTTCATGAACAACTTTAATTATAGCAGGCTTGCTTGCCTTCTCTTCCTCCTTTAACTTCTTCTTTGCTTCCTCTTCCTGAAGATAAGCACTGAGTTCATCTGCTGAGAAGTGGTGAAGAACTCCATCAATTTCATATGGGATCCTGAGTGGTGATTCAGGATCCTTTGCAACCGAGATCGGTGCTGGTTGAGGCTCAGGTTCAGTGAGGATGCCTTTGCCTTTATCTTGATGGGAGGAAGAGGCTTCAGGAATCTCCCCCTCAGTGTGAGAAGGAGGTTGTTGGCTTGAGACTCCAGTGTCTTTCTCCCCCTCAACTGTTGCATGAGCCATGGTGAGAGCAAGAGTTGGAGTCACTGGAGCAGCAGGACCTTTGAAAGCCTGATAGATCTCAGTCATCATTGATTTGATGTCCGAGGTGTCTTTCTGAAGACTTGAGATCTGATCCGCCAGAGAAGCCTGAGAAGCTTCGATGCCTGACATCCTTGACCCAAGAGACCAGGCCAAAGATGTTGAAGATTGTGCCCAAGTACCAAGATGTTTTTCTTGAAGACCCATGGAAGTCCTGATTGAGTCCAAGGAAGTAGTAAGACCTTGAAGCTTAGAATCCTTCAGTAAGCTGAGAAGATCACTGATTTTAGCTGACTGCTTCTGATAAGTCTCAGCAGCCTGAAGGACCTTTTCAGTGAGTACGGGGTCATCCTTGACAGCTGACTGAATAGTTCCAAGGCTGTTGGTGATGCCTTCAAGAGTAAGATTGAACTTCTGGAAATGAAGATCAATAGCTGTCAGGGAGTGTTTGGTGTCTGATTGGATTTCGATCACATCATCATGAAAATTTTCAACATCTGCCTTCAGGTTGGCATAGTGAACAGCTGCTTCAGTGTGATGATCAAACATCTCATCAGTGAGACCAGTGAAAAGAGCTCTGTTGGTCTTCAGTAGGAATTTGACCAATGTTCTTTCAGTGAGGGGAAGAGAGTTATCATACTTTTGGAGGATGTCCCCAGTACCAGAAGAATCAGAAGACTGAGAACCAGACTTTTCACTTTGGCTTGGAGATGACTGATGTGATTGTTTAGGTTGTTCAAGTTGTATATCAGTTTCCATATCCTCACCTGCCTCAAACATTTCCTCTTCACTCTCTTCCCTGAGCTCTTCATCAGATTCCATAAAAGCCTGAAAGTCCCCCATGGACTCAATACCCAAAAAATCAACCGGCTCCTCTTTATAAAAAGACTTGCCTTCGGTTTGGTCAGGTCCTGACCCCGTTGTCATAATAACTGAGTGGGTTTGCTCAGCCTGACTAGCCATAATAACTGGGGTAGCACCAGCCTGGCTTTTGGGGGCAGTTCCTGAGAGACTGGATCCGCCTGAGGGGTTGATGGGTTCTATATCAGCGGGTTGTTTCTTTCCCTCTGAGTCTTTGTCCCCCTTAGAACCTTCAACTACTGATGGGTGCTTTCCAGTAGTATCACTAGGTACTGATTGTGAAAGTTTGTGGACCCCCTTCCCATCAGGATTGTGCTGTCCTTCAGGGGATTTAGGGTCCTTTTCTCCCTGAGATCCTGAGGGTGATTGCTCAGGAACGTTAGCTGGATGTGAATGTTTGTGGGTCCCCTTCTCAGTAAGGTAGTGCTGCCTTACCGAGGATTTAGAACCCTTTCCTCCCTTGGGAACTGATTGTTTTTTGACAGTTCCTTCATCGGGATGTGAGGGGGTGTGGGTCCTCTTCCCAGTAGGGTGGTGCTGCCCTACCGAGGATTCAGGACCCTTTTCTCCCTTGGGTACTGATTGTGATTTATCAGTACCTTCATCGGGATGTGAGGGGGGAATGCTTCCTGATCCCTCTGACTTGTGTATGTCAGTTGAACCATGTGGAATGGGTGTGCCCGAGGTCACTGAGGATGATTGCTCAGTGACTTCCGTTGGCTTTTGTTTTGAGGTCAGGAGGGTCTCAGAAATAGGTGTCTCAGAGGTCTCGGCCTTTTTCAACCTCTTTTTAAGGTTGAGTTGGTTTTGAGGATCAGTCTCAGTGGCGAGTGGCTTGGGTCTAACCACCTGGCTGGACTGACCCTTCTTTGTCTTCTTCACCTTTTTGGTCGGTGAAGGAACTGGAGAGATAGCGTCATTACCCTGAATGACTGATTGCATGTATTCAGTCAGGGCAATATGTGTAACCTCACTGATGCTACTAGTGAAGTTTGACTTGTGCAGGACGTCAGGCTTCGTACCTTCTGCATCAGTCCTCACATAGTCAGAACCAAGTAGGTCCTGAAGCACACTGGAAACAAATCTAGGGTAGGACATATGCCTTTGCCTATGTTTTCCTGAGAGCTTAGCAACAAGGTCTCGAAAGATTATTCCTCCGATGTCAATTTTTGTACCCTCAAGGAGACTGAACAACATCAATTGTTGTGATGAGTTCAATTGTTCCGTAGAGGATTTATTTCCACCCAGGACCTGAATGAAAAATGTCATCAGTATCCTCCAAATAGGGTGGAACCATGTTTTGACTACTGGAGCCTTTTCCAGTAAGCCTCCCGCACACGTTGTTGGACGTCTGGGGTCATGGGGTGCAAGAAAGATCAGTTCATTCTTAATGTCCTGATTAGTAGGATTGGGTGAAAAGGCTTCAGCAAAGTCAAGGCATGTGGCTTTGATGAATGCTGAGTAGTCAAAGGAGAGGGTTCTACTCCCATTCATCACCGTGAAGGTGATGATTGACTCTTTGGTGTCTTTGGGGCTGGTTGCCACAGCCGTACACCAGAATTCCCTCAAATAGTCATGGTAGATGACTGAGGGGGTGTGGGTGAAATCCTTTGCAAGAAAACAATTACGAAGATATTTCATAACATTCTTGTAGGCTGGGTAGATCTGTGGATATGAGAAATTTCCCACCACATTGTTTTTTGGTTAGGTCTACACCCTCCAATGTGAAATCCACATTAGGGGCGTATGTCACAGCTTTAGAAGAAGCCATTTGTGGGTAAGTCTGGGTTTGACTAAGGTTAAAGGGTTTCTAAAGCTTAAGAATGCACACACAATTTGTTTTTGAGAATTAAAAATGGCAGAGTTTTGCTTAAGATTCTATAAAAACATGTGTATGTATTCTTCTGGTTAGGGTATTTATAGGAAAGTGGAGATGGGGGTGTTTTGGTCATTTGAGCGATCTTAATTTATTCAAAAAGAATTATTGGAAATTTTTTTGAATAATATGTCTTGGGATCCGCATTTAATGCCAACACTCCACTTTCTTGGTTTGGCGCAACAGTCGATGTGAACAGTTGAGCAGTTTTGCAAAAGTGCAACTTGCAGAGATGAGTCATCACATATTTGAAATGTGATTGGAGAGGCATTTAATGCCAAGTGGGAATGTGGTGGCCCAGAGGTGGAAGCCAGAAAGGCAAAAAAGAACAAATATTCTTGAATTAAATATGTGTTCAGTTACCAACCTCGGACATTTACTAACTAGATACTTAGAGCATTTAAGTCAGTATTTAATGTCCTTTTCAGGGCCTGAATGACTCTTCATTCAGTGATAGGTTTTTCAGGGACTTGGGATTAGTCACTTATGATTCAGGAATATGAAAAGATTCCTGAGAAGCAAGGATTCAGGAACTTGGGTTTAGTTCCTGAACCCTCAAGATTTCAGGAACTTGGGTTTAGTTCCTGAGGTTGAGGATTCAGTGATATTAATTCACTGATGTACACATTGAGTCAAGGACCTGAGGTTTTAAGAATTTACACTTCAGTTGGAAGGATTTCAATCAGTGGACTGATTTTCTATATCCAACATTCCTAATTCAGCTTTCAACCTTGTGAAAGTTGGTTCATCCAAAGGTTTGGTGAAGATATCAGCTAACTGATATTCAGTAGGGTGAAGTGTAATTCAATGTCACCATTCATGACATGGTCCCTGATGAAATGATATCTGATATCAATGTGTTTTGTTCTCTGATGAAGAACAGGGTTGTTTGAGATTGCAATTGCACTTGTGTTATCACAAAAGATGGGTACCATCTTGTACTGAATTCCATAGTCACTGAGTTGACTTTTCATCCAGAGTACATTTGCACAACAACTAGCTGCTGCAACATATTCAGCCTCAGCTGAGGACAAGGCAACTGATTGTTGCTTCTTAGCACTCCAACAGACTAATTTCCCACCAAGAATTTGGCAAGAGCCTGAGGTGCTTTTTCTGTCCATGTTGCATCCAGCATAGTCAGAGTCTGAGTATCCTTTGAGATCAAGTCCTGAGCACTTTGGATAGTATAATCCAAGGTTAGGAGTGCCCTTCAGGTACCTGAATATCCTTTTCACAGCAGTGACATGAGATTCTCTTGGGTCAGACTGATATCTAGCACATAGACATACTGAGAATTGGATATCAGGCCTTGATGCAAGTAGATACATCAGTGATCCTATCATTCCTCTAAAGAGAGTTTGATTTACTGGTTTACCAGTTAGATCAGGACCAAGGTTGTTTGGGGGGACCATGGGAGTTTTGACTGAGGCACAGTCACTGAGATCATACTTCTTCAGTAGATTCTTTACATACTTCTCTTGACTGATAGTGGTTCCTCTATCAGTCTGTTTGATCTGTAGACCAAGGAAGTATGTTAGTTCTCCCATCATGCTCATTTCAAACTTCTTTGCCATTAGTTTTTCAAATTGTTTGCAAAGTTTTAAGCTTGTTGAGCCAAAGATGATGTCATCAACATACACTTGTACTAGTATGACATCATTATTTGTCTTATAGATAAACAATGTGTTGTCTATCTTGCCCCTGACAAATTTGTTTTGGATTAAGAAGGCTGAGAGAGTCTCATACCATGCCCTGGGAGCTTGCTTCAGTCCATAAAGGGCTTTGTTAAGCTTACAGACATGATCAGGAGACTCATGGCTTTCAAATCCAGGAGGTTGCTCAACATAAACTTCTTCTTTCAGTGAACCATTTAAGAATGCACTTTTAACATCCATTTGGTACACCTTGAAGTTCATGTATGTAGCAAAAGCAAGGAAGATCCTGATGGCTTCCATCCTTGCTACTGGTGCAAATGTTTCCTCATAGTCAATGCCTTCTTGTTGATTATAGCCTTTGGCTACAAGTCTGGCTTTGTTTTTAATGACTATGCCATTTTCATCAGTTTTGTTTTTGAATACCCATTTCATGCCAATGACTGAGACATTCTCAGGACATTTGACCAAGGTCATTACCTTGTTTCTGTCAAATTTTTCCAGTTCATCATGCATGGCCTGAACCCAACTTGGATGTTTAAGTGCATCTTTAACACTTTTGGGTTCAATTGTGGAGATGAAATCCACAAATAGGCTTTCATTGGATGAGGCTGCTTTTAGACTAGCAGCCATGCTCCTGGTGAGCATGCCTTCAGTAGGCTCTCCAATAATATTGACAAGTTCAATGTCCTGAGACCTAGTCCAACTATCTTGAGGTCCTGGATACTGATTTGAACTTGTGGAGGCCTGATTGGGTAGAGGGTTTGGTTCTGGAGTAGACACATGATCATTGATTGGATCTTGAGTGTCTATCAGATCACTGAGATTGTTTGGTTCTTGAGTATTTTGAACAGGCTGATTGATATCATCAGTGTGTGTATGTGCCTCAACAAACTCAGTGATGGTTGGGTTATGTAGGTTGTGAGGGATTATGTAATAGGAGAGATTAGCATCATCTTGATACTGAGTAGAAGGATTGTTTTCAGACAGATATTCATCAGGAGGATATCTTGAAGAATTATCAATTCCTATCTCTTCTACTGAGGCAGTTGAGAACCTGATTGCATCAGTGCTCTCATCAAAGGTAACATGACATGTTTCCTCAGTCTGCTGTCTCCTTGTGTTGAACACTTTGAAGGCTTTTGAGATAAGTGAGTATCCCAGGAAGTATCCATCATCAGCTTTTGCATCAAATTTCCCTAGGTGATCCTTGTGATTATGAATAAACACAGGGCACCCAAAGACATGAAAGTAGCTGATGTCAGGGATTCTTCCTTTGAATAACTCATATGGGGTTTTCCCATGTCTCTTGACAATTATGGATCTGTTTTGTGTATAACAGGCAGTTTTGACTGCATCAGTCCAAAAATGGTTGGAAAGGACTGATCCACATAGCATTGTCCTAGCAGCTTCAATGAGTGTTCTGTTTTTCCTTTCAGCAACACCATTTTGTCCAGGTGTGTATGGAGAGGAAAAGTTTTGGGAAATACCTTTTTCATCACAGAAACATTCAAGTTCATTATTTTTGAACTCAGTCCCATTGTCAGTTCTAATTTGTTTGACCTTAATGTCATTTTGTTTTTCAATGTTCCTGACAAAGGACATGATTGTTTCAGCTGCCTGACTCTTTTTGATCAGGAAGAATACCCAGGTGTATCTAGAGTATTCATCCACTATGACTAGAGTATACTTCTCATGGTTAACAGACCTTGGACTGACAGGTCCAAATAGATCCATATGGAGAAGATGTAGGCAGTTCCTGATGGAAAAGTTGGTTTTGGTTTTAAAGGATGCTCTGTGATGTTTACCTTTTTCACAAGCTGAGCATGGTTTATCCTTAGAAAACACAAGAGATGGTAAGCCAAGGACCTTGTTTTGTTTTACAAGATTGTTAATGTTCTTAAAGTTCAGGTGGGTGAGTCTCTTATGCCAAAGCCAGTTGAGTGTATCAGTGGCCTTAGCAAAGAGACAAGTTCCATCCTGAGTTAGACTGGACATGTCTAATACATAAACATCTTGTCTTCTTGGTGCAATGAGGACAATTTCCTTATTTGCATTGAAGATGGTTCCTTGCTTATCATCAAACTGAACTATGTATTTTGCATCACATAGTTGACTGACACTGATCAGATTATACTTAAGACCATTTACATATGCTATCCTAGTAAAGACAATACCATTGCAGTTTACTGAACCATAACCTTCAGTGAGACATGATGAATTATCAGCAAATATCACTTTGGGTCCTGGTTCTTCCACATATTTGTGCAGACACTCCTTAACACCAGTCATGCTCCTTGAACATCCACTGTCTAGATGCCAAACAGGATCCCTGGCATGCTTCTGCACAAATAGTAAACTAAGTCAGTTCTTTCTAGGACTCCATTTCATGGAGGGTTTGGTATTGTAGGTCTTTATGAAAGTATTAATTGATTCATGGTCAGAGGTTGAGTGGACTGAGCTACCACATGTTTTGCATTTGGTGGCAGGGGTAGCCTCAGTAGTCTGAGAGGATTGTTTCATTCCTCTTCTTGACTGAATGACCTTCTCTTTTCCTGAGGATTTCTGAGTGGAACTTCCACTAGATTCACACTGTTTGTCATATTGACAATCCTCAGGGTGGTGGTCATTGAATCCACACAAAGGGCAGGGTGGAAAAGGCTTGGCCTTTTGCTTCTGTTTCTGTTTAGAATCAGAAGGGTAGTTCAGGCACTGAGCCTTAAGTCCTGAAAAGTTTGACATGACTGAGCATTGTTTATGATCAGAGGTCCTGTGATCTTCCTTTTTCTAAATCATGCAATAAAGGACTCTATAGCAATCATCAGTGAGACGATTTGTATAGTTGCATAGCTCACATCTTTTCAGGGGTTTTGTGGGTTTGGGTTTGGTCTTTGAGGAAGTTGGTCTTTGTTCCTTCTTGGATTGAGAAGATTTCTCAGAAGATGCAATCTTCTCTCCTAGCTTCCTGACCATTTCAACCAACTGATCAAATTTTGAGTCAGGGCTTTGGGTTGTTTCTTCAGAAGGGACTGAAGTTGATGAGTCATCAGTATTTACTGAGACATCAAGGTTTGCTCTCTTCAGGATGGTTGTTCCCCTTCCTGATCTCTCCTTTGGAGAGTGTGGTGAGAAGAACATAGGTGGGAGGCCTAAGTTAGGTGCAGCACCCTGAAGGGTATTTATTGGAGGAAGTGGAGGGTATGATTCTGATTCAGACTCATTCAAGGACTCAGTGAGTGGTTCAGTGAGTTCAAGCTTACTGAGTTTTTCAGTGAGTCCAAGCATATTTTTCAAAGCCTGACTTTCATGAAGCAAGATCTTTCCAGTCTCAAAGTTTGGTAACTTACTGACTGGGTTGTCCCTGACAATCCAGTCATTTGACTTGGGAAGCAATTCTTGCTCAAAAGATATGCCAGCTGGAACAAAGTTTATTTCATTTTGACACACAATTGGATCAACCATAAGAGGGTCAATACCAATGGTTTTCTGAGAGATTAATCCCACAGTGTCAAAAACCTTAGGGTTCTTCTTGGTCCAACTTTGAATGATAGCCTTTTCTTTGTTAAGTTCAGTTTGAAGGACTTGGTTTTGTTTCAAAATCTCAGTGTTCTGAATTTGTAGAGTTATTGTTTCTAGTTTGGCTGCTTAAGTACAAGCAGTTCATCCCTACATTTGTTTAATTCTGACACAATATTGATATATTTTGAAAACAGGTTAAGCCTTTGTTCCTCAACAAACTTTAAATCAACACAAATATAATTCATGTAAGACTGCCAATCAGAATCATCATCCATAGAAAGTAAAGTGTTTACCTTCTTCATAGTGATGTTGACCCACTCTCCATTTCTAGCATGGCTTTTTCCCACAGCCACCTGATCCTCTTCAGAAAGTGCCATCAGTGCACTAACTCTTATTTCCTCATCTGAGGAAACCTCTTCATCATCCCAATCATATGCTTCAGCTATTAAAACCTTGTTCTTTGTCTGAATAGGTTTAGATGTTTGAGCAGCCTGAGGCAATATGGGGTTAGTTTCAAGAAGTGCAAGTTTAGCTTTGATATTCCTATATTTTGTTTCAAAATCCTTTTGACCCTTGTTTTGAAATTGTTGGGTGGACTGAAACATTTTAGGTTGAAACTTGCTAGTTCCTGAGAATTTGTAAGAGGGTTCTGAAATAGTTTTAGAATAACAGTCCCTAGCAAAATGACCCTTTTTACCACATTTAAAGCATTCAGTAGTCTCATTTGCTTTTGATTTTGTAAAGTTGGACTGATTTCTTTTGATGAAACGTTTTGAACTAGCAAGGAGTGCCCTTTCTTGGAATTCCAAGTTCAGGTCATTCAGGTACTCCTCATCAGTCCTTTCATCAATTTCTTCTTCAGAATCCTCTTGAATGTCCTGCACAACACCATTAGAATAGAAAGCAGTTGATATGGGTGTGGAGGTTAAGGCCTTTTTGGACTCAAAAGTTTTTGAGTCGGGGTATCTCCTTGAGATCAAGTTGTCTTCATAGACAAACTTCCCATAAATTTCAGGGAGCTCAAGGGTCTGAATGTGGTTAGCATTCCTCAGGCCTTGTGAGAAGTTGAGCCACTTCTCAGGGAGACTGTTGACAAAGCCAACATTTGTCTCATGTTTGGACAGTACAACACCATCATTTGATAATTCATTTATCAAAGTCTTGTATCTGGTGTAGGTCTGTGAGAGACTTTCAGAGTCTTTAGCCCTGAAAGTATTATACTCAAGTTTAAGGTCCATGAGCCTATTTTCCTTGGTATCTGAGGGACCTTCAAAGCTGTTTACCAAGTCATCCCAAGTTTGCTTGGCTGTTAGACAGTTGATGACTGATTCCATTACATCGTCAGGAAGACATGATATAAGGATGCTTTTCAGGCGTTGGTCTTGATTGACCACCCTCCTCTCATCAATGGTCCATTGGGCCTCAGGCTTGTTTAGCCCTGTGGCAGTCTTTGGGACAAATGGACCATCCCTGATACAGGTGATGTAGTAGGGTTCCATACCAGTAAGATAGCAAATCATACGCTTCTTCCATTTGCTAAATTTCCCAGCTTCAAGTCTGGGTGCAACAGCTGAGTAGCTGCCACCCTTTTTGTCGACTAGCTGGGGTACATTGATATCAGCCATAGTAGGATCTTGGTTTTAAAAACCTAGAGCACTCTTGGTTAGTTTAAAAGATTTAATAAACCAGAGGCTCTGATACCACTTGTTGGTCCCTTTACACGATTAGAGTTAACTAGAAAGTTAATCTATTTGTGTTAATGACTAATACAATGTTTAAGGATAATTCTAACAGTTATAAAACGTGAATATAAAAACAGCAATATTTTTCAACGTTTAAATTCTTATTAGAAATAATTCCAAGAATCTATACCCAAGTGTTTTGCGGAACAAACACTTGGGATTGAATAGACAAGGGTATGGGGTGTCTCCTATCGAAACTCAAGTTTTGCTTGAGTGGTAACAATATACCCACTGAGCTATCTCAGTGAGTTGTATACTCTTTGTAGGAGAGAAGTTCCTTTGTAAAAGTTCAAGACTTTAAATATACAAAGCATACTTTAACTTCTCTCCCATCTGGTCTATTTATACACTAGTAATCTAAGTATAAGTGATTAAATATAATACAAGTTGTTGAGGTTGCGTGTCTGACAATTACAAATAGTAATTGTCATTTCCAAGAACCAATAGGAAAGGGCTAATAAGACTTTGGGAGTTGTTGGCTGACACTCCATGACTTTTAGCCGCAATAGGGAAGGTTGGATCTGACAAGAGAAGAGTGTTGGGCTGACACTATTATCTTCTCAGATCTTTTCCCTATTGTTCCCGCCTTTTCTTCAGGCGTTGGTTCCTCAGTCCTTCAATCACTTTGTTGGTTGAGGAGACTGGGGTTCAGTGAGTTCTTGTCCAACACTTACTGAACCATCATCTTCTTCTTTGGCTTAAGTCCTACTCAGGGAGTATCGCCTTCCTGAGTAGTGAATCCTTCTTCTTGAATTCGCCTTAAGCATCCTGAAGATGACTCACTGAGAGGTTGTTCTCTCAGTGACTTGAATTGTTCTCGGTTTAAGTTAACACTCAGTTAATTTGTGTCCAAATCATGTTTGAAGCATTCTTGGGTCTTTCATGACCCAACAGAGCATGTTACTAATGGCCATCCCTAATGATCAACTACTGACCTTCAGCAAATACAAGGATGCCAAAACCTTGTTTGAAGCTATAACTACCAGGTTTGGTGGTAATGAAACCACCAAGAAGACACAGAAAACTTTGCTGAAGTAGAGTTTTAAGAACTTCAGTGCTACTAGCAATGAATCTCTTGATCATATGTTCAACAGGCTGAAGAAGATAATCAGCCAACTGGCTGTATTGGGTGTTGAGATCCCACAGGAGGATCTTAATTCCAAATTCCTAAGAAGTTTGTCTGCTAATTGGTACACTCATGTAGTTGTCTGGAAAAACAAGACAGAAATTGATACAATGACTCTTAATGACTTGTACAACAATTTTAAAATTGTTTAACAGGAGGTAAAGAAGTCTGGAAGCTCAAGTTCTAGTTCTGGGAACATGGCATTTGTGTCATCTCCTAGCAATATCAGTCCAGAGGAGGTTAATGTGGCTTCAGGAGTTAGTACTGCTAACCCTAATGTTTGTAGTGCTAGTTCACAAACTAGTACTGCTGGCATAGGTGATGCTACATTCTAAGCTTTCCTGACCAGTCAAGCCAATGGGTCTCTGCTATCCCATGATGATCTTGAACAGGTAGATGAAGATGACCTGGAAGAGATGGACTTGAAGTGGCAGGTAGCACTACTAAGCATGAGAGCCAAGAAATTCTGGCAGAGAACGTGGAAGAAGATCACAATTAGTGGTAGTGATACAGCTGGGTTTGATAAATCAAAGGTGGAGTATTTCTACTGTCATAAGTTGGGACACTTTGCTAGAGAATGCAGAAGACCAAGGCAACATGACAACAGAAGCAAAGGGTATAGGAATCAGCAGGAAAACAAGAAGGTTGTGGAAGTGGAAGAGCCTTCTTCAAAGGCAATGGTTGCTATAGATGGTCTTAGATATGATTGGAGCTTCATGGCTTATGAGGAAGAAGCACCAACAGAGATGGCACTGATGGCATTTTCTGACTCTGAGGTACATTCAGTAAAAAGTTGTTCAAAATCTTGTTCTGCTTTAAAAGATTATGAAACATTTAAAAAGCAATATGATGACCAAAGAATAGAGCTTAACCAAACTAATTATAATTTAGCAAATCATAAAAGAGGTTTAGCTGCATTAGAAGAAAAATATTGTTTTATAAGAAAAATGAGTCTGTCTTTTCTGAAGATACTGTTGTGCTTAAAAGAGACGTTTTACATAAAGATGCTGAGATAAGTGTGCTTAAAGATGAGTTGGAAAAGATTAAGAAAGCAAAAGATAACATACATCTAAGTGTAGACACTCTAGAATATGCATCTAAAGGAGTTAATAAGATCATTGAGTGTCAACTTGTTAATAAAGCTAAGTCAGGTTTAGGTTACAATACATGTCCACCTCCATATAGAGGAGTACCTTCACCTCCAGGTATTGACTTGGAACACATTGGTTTAGATGAATTTCGCGAGCCTAAGTTTGAATATGGATCTAAGGCTAAGGAAAGTGTTAGTAAAAATAAACCTGAAGAGGTTAATAAATCTTTTGAGAGTGCCAGTGACACCTCACTTGTTGAGGAAAATGTGTCAGAAGTTAAGGAAGAAACTGTTGTTCCTAAGGTAGAAAATGTTACACCTAGAAAACAAGTAAAACAAGCTAGGCCAACAGTTAAATATGTAGAGTTGTATAGGTCAACAAGTAGGTCTCAATGCCCGAGGGGAAACCAGAGAAACTAGAACGATCTTAAGTCCCAACAACTAGGCAATGAGTTTGTTATGTACAATAAGGTTTGCTATGTTTGTGGCAGCTTTGATCACTTGCAGGCTTTTTGCAACTACCATCATGGGAAAAGGATGGTTAATGGGAATACAAGGGTGAATGGGAATACTAATGCACGGGTGAACACAAACTGTTTTTCAAGAAATACTCACCCTAAAGTTAACAATAATATGAATCCCATAGCAGTTTTGATGAAGTCTGGCCTTAAACCTCTTTGTACTGCTAGACCAATTCAGACAGTTTGCCCTAAACAAACAGTTTCAAGTGCTAAATCAACTTCAAGTTTTTCTAAAACAGCGCAACAAACTGTTAACAGGCTCCTTTATAAGAAAATAGTGTTTCATAACAAAATTTGGAGTCAAAAAGTTAAAACTGCTGGGCCAGCAGTTTGTACTGCTAGGCCAGTAGTTAGTATTGCTGGGTCTTTGAACACTGCTAGGGAAAGGAGACCTATCAAACCCAATGGTGCATCAACCACAATGAAGAAATATGACTACATTGATGCACGAGGCAGATCCAAGTCAGTAATGGCTTGGGTCCCCAAAGGAAACTAATTTCCATTATTTTATGTGCAGGGACATCCACAACACGATGATGAAGAAGATCAAGGATATGCTGATAGTGGATGCTCTAGGCACATGACAGGGAACATGTCTTACCTTTCAGATTTTACACCTTTGGATGGAGGATATGTTACCTTTGGGGGAGAAATAGGTTACGGAATTACTGGTAAAGGTACACTTAAAACCGGTAAACTTGATTTTGAAGATGTGTATTTTGTGCTGGAACTCAAGTATAATCTCTTTAGTGTCTCACAAATGTGTGACAAAAAGAACAAAGTTCTTTTTACAGACATTGAATATCTTGTCCTATCTCCTGACTTTAAGCTACCTGGTGAAAGTCAAGTACTACTTAAAGTTCCCAGAAAGGGCAATATGTACAGTGTTGACATGAAGAAAATTGTTCCTAAAGAGACTCTAACTTTTCTTGTAGCAAAAGCCACATTGGATGAGTCAATGCTTTGGCATAGGAGACTTGGTCATGTTAATTTTAAAACCATAAATAATATTGTTAAAGATGGTTTGGTAAGAGGTTTGCCTAAAAAAAGTTTTAAAAATAACCAAACTTGTGTTGCCTGTCTCATGGGCAAACAACACAAAGCTTCTTGTAAGCCCAAGACCCAAAACTCTATTACTCAACCATTATTCATGCTTCATATGGACTTGTTTGGTCCTACTTCTGTGAGTAATATACAACATAAGAAATACTATCTTGTGGTAACTGATGATTATAGCAGGTTCACATGGGTTTTCTTTCTAGGAACTAAGGATGAAACAAGTAGCATTCTTAAGACTTATATAACAGAAATAGAAAACCTAGTTGATAAGAAAGTGAAAATCATCAGGTGTGACAATGGGACATAATTTAAAAATAGAGTTATGGATGAATTTTGTAGAGAAAAAGGTATTAAGAGAAAGTTTAGTGTAGCTAGAACTCCTCAGCAGAATGGGGTTGCTGAAAGGAGGAATAGGACACTAATAGAGGCTGCTAGGACTATATTAGCTGATTCTAAGCTACCCATTACTTTTTGGGCTGAAGCAGTTAATACTGCTTGTTATGTGCACAACAGGGATTTAGTGGTCAAATCACACAACAAGACACCATATGAACTCTTTAGAGGTAGAACACCTGCTTTAGGTTTTCTAAGACCATTTGGATGTCATGTTACTATCCTCAATACCTTAGATTATTTGGGAAAGTTTGATGGAAGGTCAGATGAGGGTTTCTTTGTTGGGTACTCTTTAAATAGTAAAGCATTTAGGGTATACAATATAAGAACCAGGAAAGTAGAAGAAAACCTGCATGTTGAGTTCTTAGAGAATAAGTCTAATGTTGCAGGTGAAGGTCCAAAATGGCTGTTTGATCTTGATGCTCTAACACAATCTATGAACTATGTGCCAGTTGTTGCAGGAACAAATTCTAATGATTTTGCAGGTTCAGAAGATAGTGTTGATACAGGTGAACCAAGCATGGAGAAAGAGACTGATCAAGATCACATTCTGATGCCAATTTGGAATAATGTTTCTTTACTTGATTCCTCTTCAAAGGATGATGAACCTTCTAATGATGCAAACAAGAAGGGCTCTGAAGATGGAAACAAAGAAAGTGGTGTTGAAGAACAAGAGAATCCTGAAGACAATACAAATGGTGTTTGTACTACTGAGCCAAAAGATAGTGCTGCTGGGCTAAATGTCAAATTCCCTAGCCCGCCAGTTACTACTACTGATGATTTCTCTGAGGATGAAGTAGACCTTAACAACATGCCACCCAATTATCAAGTTCCTACAACTCCACAAACAAGAGTTCACAAGAATCACTCCCTTGAGAATGTGATTGGAGATGTATAGTCTGGTGTTAAGACAAGAAGACAAACAATGAATTCAGATCAACAAGGTTTTCTCAGTGCGGTTTACGAAGAGAAAACTCATGAAGATACAAATACATGTCTGTTTGCATGTTTTCTATCACAAGTAGAACCCAAGAATGTACTTAAAGCCCTACAGGACTCAAGCTGGGTGGAAGCTATGCAAGAAGAGCTTCTACAGTTCAAGATTCAAAAGGTTTGGGTGCTGGTAGATTTGCCTAAGGGTGTAAGGGTTATTGGTACAAAGTGGATTTTCAGGAATAAAAAAGATGAAAGAGGGATAGTGATCAGGAATAAAGCAAGGCTTGTAGCTCAGGGTTACAATCAAAAGGAAGGAATTGATTATGAAGAGATTTTTGCACCTGTAGCTAGGATTGAAGCTATAAGATTGTTCTTAGCTTATGGTTCGTTCATGGGGTTTATGGTATATTAGATGGATGTAAAAAGTGCCTTTCTTTATGGTACTATGAAGAAGAGGTTTATGTTTCTCAACCTCCAAGTTTTGAAGATCCTGAACATCCAGACAAAGTATACAAGGTGGTAAAATCTCTTTATGGTTTGCATCAAGCTCCTAGAGCCTGGTATAGAACTTTAGCTACGTATTTATTAGAAAATGTGTTTCATAGAGGCAAGATAGATCAGACCTTATTTATCAATAAGTAAAAAGGAGATATTTTGCTTGTACAAGTCTATGTGGATGACATCATTTTTGGATCTACAAAGAAGGAGATGTGCATTGAGTTTGAGAAGCTTATGCATGATAAGTTTCAAATGAGTTCCATGGGTGAGCTCACTTTCTTTTTGGGGCTGCAAGTGAAGCAAAAAGCAGAAGGAATATTTATCAGTCAAGATAAATATGTAACTGATATATTGAGAAAGTTTTAGTTTACAGATGCCAAAGTAGCAAGTACTCCTGTTGATATAGAGAAACCTTTGTTCAAAGATTCAGATGGTGAAAATGTTGATGTACACACCTACAGGTCCATGATTGGGTCATTGATGTACCTTACTTCATCAAGACCATATATTATGTTTGTAGTGTGTGCATGTGCAAGGTTTCAAGTTACACCCAAAGCCTCACATTTAGTTGCTGTGAAGAGAATCTTTAGGTATCTTAAGGGTCAACCTAAATTGGGTCTATGGTATCTTAGAGAATCTATTTTTGATCTGGTGGCATACTCAGACAGTCACTATGCTGGTGCTAGTTTGGATAGAAAATCAACAACAGGTGGTTGTTAATTCCTAGGTTACAGGTTGATATCATGGCAATGCAAGAAGCAGACTATTGTGGCCACTTCTACAACTGAATCTGAATATGTGGCTGCTGCTAGTTGCTGTGGTAAAGTTTTATAGATTCAAAATTAGATGCTTGACTATGGGTACAACTTTATGAATACCATGATTTTCATTCACAATAGCAGTACAATTTGTACTATTAAAAATACTGTTCAACACTCTAAAACAAAACACATAGAGATTAGACATCATTTTATAAGAGACTGCAATGAGAAAAAGCTAGTTCAGGTTGTTAAAATTCACACTGATAACAATTTTGCAGATTTACTTACTAAAGCTTTTGATGTTGGAATGTTTTAATACTTGGTTGCAAGTATTGGAATGCTTAATCCCTAAAGTTTTTAATCTTGGTGTTTTTGTAAATGAAAAGGCTTTGTACTGCTAGATGTGTCAATTAGTACTGCTATGTATAATTTGTACTGCTAGTGCAAATTAAGTCTGTTGTGATTGAACTGTTAGTCATAATTTATACTGTTATGAAGCAAATGCTTTGCATTGTGTTTTCTTGGTTTTAGACTAACAATTGCAGGATGAGAAAGCAATATGATTGGAGTTTGCAATGTGTGAGAAGCAACAGTGGTGGAATGTTTGCTGTCATGATTAATTGATGACGGACATAATTTGGGGATCACTTGACAAAAGTTTTACACCTGAGTTGGGAGATTGATGTGCCCGGTTCGGTGCAAGTTTTAAATTTATAAGGGGGTGAATTACCGAATCTAATAGCAACACATACGAGCAAGTATACTCGTCCGTTGTAGCAAGATTTTAATGGTAAGTCGGGATCGTTCGCAGGGATTTGTGTAGTGAATCGAATTGTAAGTTAAAAGCAACTATCTCAAATAAGTAGTAATGATATAATGAAATTTCAAATGATTAAAAACTACATTTGCTTAGACTAGTGTACTACAATTGACTAATATGATTGTGATAACTTTGGAAAATATGTTGGTTGTGATAATTAGTTTTGACACTAATCTATTGTTTCTACAAATTAAACCTTCGTCAAGATTTTGGTTTATAAAAACAAGCATTAAGTTTAACCAATCAATTCAAGATCAATTCAAGGTTCATGAGTTGGTGTTCCCCAAACACAAAAACAATCTTTTGTCTAATCAAACAAGCTTAGGAAATGGTCAATACAAAAGGTAACCGATTATAGACAAAAGGTCACAATTGAAAGCAAACTATTAATCTCTCGACCTTTAAAGTGGTTTACAATCAATCCGTTTTGATAGACAAAATCATTTTCATTACAATCACAATTAAGTTCCTTTGTTTAATCAAGAATAGTAGTAGACAACAATCATTCATAGACAAATGATTATAACTAGTGGAATAACAATAGTTCTTTCAACCCTTAAGATTACTAGCACTAGTTAAACTTGATTACCCAAATGTCACTATGAAACTTTATCACAATTGGTTCTTAGAATTGACTTGAAATTGAATTAAAACATGTTATCACAATCATATGCCAATCAATGAATAATACACATCATCTAAGCAAGTGCACAAAGGCACTAGCCACTCATAGCAAACATAAATATAAACTCAATACTTTGAACATTAGAAACCATGATTGAAAGTCTTACAATGATTTGAAAATAAGATTACAAGTGAAAGACAATGATTCCACAAGCAATGAAAATGGTATAATCGACTTTCTCCCTTCTCCTGGACTTATGGACGAATTTCTGAGTATATTTCTGTGTATGGTTCTCTCCTAGCACTTGTATGTATGTCTTTATCTCTCTAGATTGATTGGTATATAAATACTCAACAAATGGTTCCATAAATTTCTCTAACCAAAGGTCTAAGTGCATAAATGCTTCTCTTGCTCTCCAAGTAGTATTGAATGGTTAGAATACTGAAAAGAAGGACCTAGAACCGGAGTTATAAAGTCACAATCCTTAATAAAGAAGTCTTGGGTCAAACAACGACTTCCAACCGATCGGATAGAATGGTCTACCGATCGGTTGGTCTTCTCGGTAAATCCAAATTCACTCCATCCGAATCGGTTGCGGGCGGCGACCGATCGGATGGCTATGGCTGATGAACCTATTTCTTGGACTTTTGCATACGACTTGTTTCTCGGTTGTAGCTCTTGATTCTTTGATCTTTCTCTTCATCCTTAAGCTTATGAACTCGACTACTTGGACTTTAACTCATTGAAGTACCTTACGGAGCGGACTTGACACAAGATTCACATGAAATCTCAAATACTTCCTTTTTCCTCATTTTTGCATCTTTTCCATCCATTTTCCTGTCTTTGGCTACAAATGCTTTGCAAACACACTTTGGTACGATTTAGTAACAAAAGCATATAAATATAACCACAAAACATATATAAAACTACCAATAACGCTATCAAAAACATGTTAGATTTAGGCGTTATCAAATCCCCCACACTTGAACTTTGCTTGCCCTCAAGCAAATCTAGAAATAAAAACAATCATCCACATGGTATACACAAATGATTAGGAAAATGTGATGCAAATCTATCAAGCACTAGTACAAGCTAGATTCATCATTTTAAGCTTTTATGGTTGAATCATCGAGATGTTTGACAATACCCATATGATTTTCTTGCATGATACACATTACTAAACACCTCACAAAAGGAAAATGAAATATAATTCACTCAAACACTCATTTGTATGATTGGTGGAGTATATAAGAGGAATGACACTCATTTGCTCAGTCATGATCTAAATATTACCATAGGCTTGTACGAGAAACAAAACTACACCGAAATGGTGTGAGCGCCAAGTATACATATCAAAGAGGGCTTTTATTCGGGTTTAAGGCTTAAAGGGTAATAAAAGACTAACGCACCACTATCTCATGCAAAACATAATAGCTTCCTAACAACGAATTCTTGCATTACCAACTAACGGATGGTCACTAGATTGTACCTTGGTTCGCTAACGACGTTACTTGCATAACGGATGGTCGCCAAAATACGCCCTAGATCGCTAACAACGTTAGTCAATTCCTCAAGAAATCGGATGGTTACTACATGTCCATACACTTAATAATTTCACAAAGTCAAAAAGGGTAGGATAAGGCATGGGATATGTTTATGAAATTGGTTGAACATAAAACAAAATCAGTCAAAGTCTACGAACCAAATGTTACTAGCTATTACTAACCAATATCATGCCATTTTGTGAAAAACTCCATACTTCCTTTATTCATACTTGATTCACTTAGCCCATTGGCTTATTCTTGTCACCTTATAGTTGCAATGACTTTTCTTCTTTTTCTCTCACACTTTTTTTTTCCTCTTGACTTGTCATCTTATAGTTGCAATGACTTTTCTTGGATAACAACTTTTGGAGTTTACGCTTTCTTTGAACTTTCATGATTTCCACTTAACATCCATCCTTTCAAATAGCTAGCAACCAACCAAGACTTGACTATGGATAAGGCTAGGCTAAAAAGGTGTAAAATCTTTTTGAATTTTTCTGGATTGCATCAAAAGAAAAGATAGGCTCGGCGGGTGTAACTAGGGGTATCTAGCATTAAAGATAAATGCTAACAAATGGGTCCATATGAGTGGTTAACTAGCCAATGTAGCTAGCTAATATAGCATTATATGAGAATGGAAGGCCATTTGGGATAAAACCTAAGATTGCCTCTTATCACGCATATACACTTATATCACAAACGAAATGTGATCTCACAACGGTCTCGCAATGATTTACAAGTACAAGTTCTAGAATAAATAAAATCACCGGCACACTCATAGCAAAAGATCTAAGCATAAAAGATGTATGCTATATATAGAACAGGCTCAAATCCTCACACTTTAGTGGAAAGGGCTATAATCTGTGCTAGCTAATGTTATCGATCCCAGAATGGATTGCAATATTAATCAGGACACATCTCGAATTTTCAAAATTACAGATTTCACCAGTGGATAAATCCAGTTATTCTAGAATATGATCTTTAAAATGACAAAAGACTAGATTACAAGGGCAAACAAAATTTTAAAATTCAGCTCAAAACTACAATCTATTCTTATTTTCCTATTCACCCCTCCCCACACTTAAGTTAAGCATTGTCCTCAATGTGATAAACGACAAAGAATGAAATAGGGAAATAAGAGAATAAACCGTATTTTCTTCTCAAGAGGAGTCTTGATCCTAGCGTCCAAGCTTCGAAATCATTATCTGCAGTAATCTAAAAACAAAAGAGACACACATACGAAATATGTCTTCGCTTTATTCAAAAGACAGTGATACACCCCCACACTTAAGTTCAACTAAGCAATTTAGAAAAAACTTTGGGGTTTAATCACTAGAAAATAAAAATGAAAAATAAACATAGCAAACACACGGGTTGCCTCCCGAGAAGCGCTTGTTTTATTAACGAGTCATCAGCCGGACTCGAACTTCTCTCTCTTCATGTTGGTGCTGACTTCTTCTTTTGGAATTTTGGAACGTACAGCACATTTCCAATCACTATTCCTTCTCCAGTTTCATCTATGTATTCCAGCTTAACTTTCTCCCACGATCTTGGTAGAACATCATAGATATAACCAGAATTTTCGACCCACGGAGTGTTTTTCTTGAAATCGGCCGGGAAGGGTGACATAAAGGTTATAGCTTCATATTCTGATTCCGGCGGAATCTCTTGAATATAAACTTCATTCATCTGCTCCTTGTCATAGTATAACTTAATTCGGTGCCCATTAACAATGAAACTTCCACCATGTTTGTCATGCAATTCAACATATCCGGATGGAAATCCATGTTTCACTGTATACGGTCCGAACCATTTCGGTTTCAGCTTGGGAGCTTTGAACTTATACTTCATGTTAAAAAGCAGAACTTTGTCTCCAGCTTTGAATTCTTTTCTGATTCTTAGCTTTCTGTCATGATAAGCTTTTGTTCTTGCTTTGTAAAGTTTGGAGTTCTCATAAACTTGTAGTCTAAGCTCATCGAGTTCATGCAATTGCAAAAATCTCTTTTCTCCAGCTACTTTAAGGTCTGGGTTACAGTTTCTTAATGCCCAGTAAGCGCGATGTTCGATTTCGAACGGCAAATGACAAGTTTTTCCATACAACAATCTGTATGGTGTTGTACCAGTTGGTGTTTTGTAAGCTGTGCGAAATGCCCACAGAGCATCATCTAGTTTTCTCGACCAAACGGCGGGATTGTCTTTAACCGTTTTTTCGAGTATCCTTTTTAAGGCTCTGTTGGTATTTTCGACTTGACCACTGGTCTGTGGGTGATAAGCTGTAGCGAAACGATGATGAACTCCGTATCGCTTCATAATTTTCTCCATTTGTTTGTTACAGAAATGGGTTCCACGATCACTTATCAAAGCTTTAGGAATTCCATAATGAGCGAAAAGCTTTTTGAGAAAATTAACAACTACTCGTGCATCATTTGTGGGTAGAGCTTTCGCTTCAGCCCATTTGGAAACATAATCAATAGCAACGAGAATGTATTCGTATTTGTGTGATTTAGGAAACGGTCCCATGAAATCAATTCCCCAAATATCGAATAATTCACAGACTTGAATGCTCTTCTGAGGCATTTCATCTCTTCGAGAAAGACTACCGGATTTTTGGCAAGCATCACAATTCTTAACAAGAGTATGGGCTTCTTTAAAAATAGTCGGCCAATAGAATCCAGCATCAAAGACTTTTTTAGCGGTGGTGGAAGGACCATAATGTCCCCCAATTGGGCCATGATGACATTCATCGAGAATTCTTCTTGTTTCAGAACCATAAACACATCTTCTAATCATCCCATCGGGACACATTTTGAAAAGATAAGGTTCTTCCCAATAATAATGTTTAAGATCCGAAAAGAATTTACTTCGTTGGGCATGAGTTAATCCTTTCTTTAGAATTCCTCCAACGAGATAATTTGCATAATTGGCAAACCATGGAATTTCGTTCTCATCATCTGTATCAACAGTCATGAGTGTTTCATCCGGAAAATAGTCGTCAATCTCATCTTCTTTTAACTCTTCCAGATTTGGATTTTCTAAACGAGATAGATGATCAGCGGCTAGATTTTCTGCTCCTTTCTTATCCTTGATTTCGATATCGAATTCTTGGAGTAGTAAAATCCATCGGATGAGACGCGGTTTGGCATCTTGCTTTTTAAACAGATATTTTAACGCTGAATGATCGGTGAACACGATTGTTTTCGAAAGTACAAGGTATGATCTGAATTTATCGAAAGCGAAAACAACGGCTAACAATTCTTTCTCTGTAACTGTGTAATTCTGTTGAGCATTGTTGAGTGTTTTGCTGGCAAAATATATAGGACAAAAATGTTTCTCTTCTCGTTGTCCTAATACAGCTCCAACAGCAAAATCGCTTGCATCGCACATAAGCTCGAATGGTAGTGACCAATCAGGGGAAACCATAATGGGTGCACTAGTCAGTTGTGTTTTCAATGCTTCGAATGCTTTCATGCAGTCTGCATTAAAATCAAAAACAGCATCTTTTTCAAGAAGTTTCGTCATTGGACGAGATATTTTGGAAAAATCCTTAATGAAACGACGGTAAAAACCTGCATGTCCTAGGAAACTTCTAACGGCTTTAACGTTAGTTGGGGGTGGTAATTTGGTAATGACATCGATCTTTGCTTTGTCAACCTCCATTCCTGCGCTGGAAATTTTGTGTCCTAACACAATTTCTTCAGTTACCATGAAATGACACTTCTCCCAATTGAGAACAAGATGTGCAGCTTTACATCTTTCAAGCATTTTATCGAGGTTAGAAAGGCAAGCTTTGAATGAGCTTCCGAAAACTGAAAAGTCATCCATGAAAACTTCCATAGACGTTTCAAGCATATCTTGGAATATGGCAATCATGCATCTTTGAAAAGTCGCGGGAGCATTACATAATCCAAAAGGCATACGTCGATAAGCGTAAGTTCCAAAGGGACATGTGAATGTGGTCTTTTCTTGATCAGCTGGATCAATAGGAATTTGAAAATATCCTGAAAAAACCATCGAGAAAACAAAAGTATTTATTTCCTGCTAATCTCTCAAGCATTTGATCCATGAAAGGCAAAGGAAAATGATCTTTTCTGGTGGCTTTATTTAATTTTCTGTAATCGATACATACTCGCCATCTGGTGACAGTTCTAGTTGGAACTAGTTTGTTTCGTTCGTTGGTCACAACAGTCATTCCTCCTTTTTTCGTAACACAGTGAACAGGACTCACCCAAGGACTATCCTCGATGGGGTAAATGATACCTGCATCAAGAAGTTTGATGATTTCTTTTTTAACAACTTCTTTCATGTTGGGATTGAGTCGACGTTGTCTTTCTACAACTGGTTTGGCATCTTCTTCGAAATTGATTTTGTGTTTGCAAAAATCAGGACTGATTCCTGGGATGTCAGAAGTTTTCCACGCAAAAGCTTCTTTATGCTTCTTAAGAACTGAAATCAGACATTCTTTCTCAAAATCATTTAGCAACGAAGATATGACTACTGGAAGTAGCGAATTGTCTTCCAAGTAAGCATACTCAAGATTTTCGGGAAGTGGTTTCAACTCAAGATCAGTCGGTGGTTCTTGAAGTGATGTTTTGATCCTCATTTGATCATTAAAACTGATTTCCTCAAAATCTTCTTCTATTATCTCTCCTTCTTCTTCTTCTTCTTCATCAATCTTAATTTCCATAAAATCAGCGAATTCTTTATCAAAAGTTGTTTCACTAATCTTCTCTGAAATAGTCATGAATGGATCAGAATCTTCAAGTAATGCATCCAACTCTTCCTCAGTGACTTTATCGATTACATCAATGTTAAAGCAAGTGTCATCACTGGAATGTGGATATTTCATTGCTTTATTGATTAAAAAGGTGATTCTATCCTCTCCAACTCCAAGATTGAGTTCTTTACCCTTTACTTTGATGATCGCATCAGCGGTGTTTAGGAAAGGTCTTCCTAAAATAAGGGGTACTCTACTATCTTCCTCCATTTCTAAAATCACAAAATCCACGGGAAAAATGAATTTACCTACTTGGACAAGCATATTCTCAGCAATACCAACAGGATATTGGTAAGTATGATTAGCTAATCGGATACTCATCCTTGTGGGTTTCAAGGTATTGATGGAAAGTTTCGTATACAGCGAATAGGGCATCAAATTAATACTCGCACCTAAGTCGGCTAAAGCATCGCATGTGATGTTGTTTCCTAATATGCATGGAATCAGAAAACTTCCGGGATCTCCGAGTTTTTGTGGAATTTTGTTTTGAACAATAGCTGAACATTCTTCATTGAGAAAGGTAGCGGATATTTGCTCCAACTTGTTCTTGTTGTTAAGAAGTTCTTTCAAAAAATTTCCCGTAATTGGGCATTCCGGCTAAAACATCAATGAGGGGTACATTGAGTCTAACTTCTTTGATTATTTCAACAAACTTCTTATAACGCTCCTCCATTCTTTCTTTCTTAAGGCTCTGTGGATATGGAATTTTTGGAGTGTAAGCCTTAACTGGTGGTTTGGGTTTGGGTTTGGGTGGTGTTTTTGGTGTATTATCCTTCTTGGATTCTTCATCTTCATCCTCACTATCGAAATCGATAGTTGTGGTGTTGTTTGGGTTGGGTGGTGGATCATAAGACAGGCCACTTCTTGTGAATACAGCATTGATATGCTCATTTCTAGTTTGTGGTGGACAATAAGTCTTATCATTCGATGATGATGATGGTTTTGGGTTGGTTTGGGTGTTACTAGGCAACGAACCTGATGGTCGGGAAGAAATTTGATCAGAGAGTCTCCTAAATTTGTTTTCAAGATCTTGGATAGATGCTTAATGATTTTTCTGACCTTGCTCAACTTTGGTCTTGAGATTGAAAAATTGATTCTTGACGAACTCGTTGGTTGATTTTTGAGCAGTAACGAATTCTCTCATCATTTTCTCAAAATCTGTTTCTTCAGGTTTCTTGTCGAAATTTTGTGAGGTTTGGTTCTCTACTTTTGGTTGGGAATCATGGTTGTTATCCCTTTGTCGGCGATCTTGCCAACTAGCAGAGTTTCGTCCGTAATAATTTCCACGATATCCTCCTCCTCGGTATCCTCCTTGGATGTAATTAGCTTCTCCTTCTTTCGGTTGATCCATTGGTTGATCATCGCATTCTGATGATGGGTGGTTACCTCCACAGTTGTTACAACCATCTCGCATTTCTTTCATCTCTCCTCTAAGATCTTTGTATTGCGAATCGATTTTGGAAACCAAGGTTTCCATTTTCTCCATGAGTTTAGATGAATCAGAACTTTCGGCAAAAGCAATGGTTTTTCTTAAGGGTTTTGTCTTGGCATCTTTTGACCAGTCGAGTTTGAGAAGAACTCGGTCTTCAAGCAATTGGTATGCCTGGTTAGGAGTCTTATAAAGAAAAATTCCTCCAGCATCAAGAATTCCTTGAGATGTTTCATCAAGTCCATGGTAAAAGATTTGGATAATGGTTCCTCGTCCTAAACCATGTCCATGACAACTTCGAAGTAAATCCTTCATACGAAGCCAGGCTTCGACGAGTGATTCGTTAGGATTTTGTGTGAAAGCACGAATTTCTCCCATGAGTCGATCAAACATTGCAGGTGGAAAGAATCGGCTTACAAAAGCTTGTCTCATCTCCTCCCAAGTAGTGATGATTCCTAGTGTTAATTCGTTATACCACACTTTTGCATCTCCAGCAAGTGATGACGGAAAAAGTTTGAGTTTAATGGCATCTACATTTGTATCTCCGTATCGGAACATGCCACAAATTTCAATGAATTCGGCAACGTGTTTGTGAGGATCGGCCCTCGAACGGCCATCGAATTGACGGTCTTTGATCATAGAAAGATGGTGACCTTTCACGGTGAAATTGTCACCTAAGTTGACAGCAACAATAGCAGCTCCAGGAGTGGGTGCTACGGCTCGGTTTGCTTCCCACATGGGTCTATCGTCAGCCATGGGAAAAGGTTGATCAGTGAATGGGTTATAAATGACTTTGGCTTCAAAAAGGTTATCAAAAGTTGGGTTTGGTACTCTTGGTACACGATTGGCTAGTGGAACAAAGGGTGTTCTTCTTCTTCTTCTAGATCTTGTTCGAATCAAACTTTCGGGATCGAAAAGTGGTGGAATTGGTTCTACTCCAGTTGATTGAGTGTTCATACAATTCCCCAACGAATCGAGGCAATGTCTAAACAAACGAGCAAAGAATGAAAACAATTTGAAAAGATCAGAATCGTCTAACCGATCGGATAGAACAGTCTACCGATCGGATAGATCTCTCGGTAAATTTGATTTGAAGGATCCGATCGGATGGTTCTCTCGGTAAATGAAAATTTTGGAAAACTGATCGGATGGATGAACAACCGATCGGATGGGCAGCTCGGTAAAACTTTTTTTTTTTTTTTTACGAAAACTAACTTTTTTTTTTTTTTTTTTTTTTTTTTTTTTTACGAAAACTAACTATATGAGAATTGGACTAAAACTTACAGAAACACGATCAAAATCCCCGGCAGCGGCGCCAAAAACTTGATGTGCCCGGTTCGGTGCAAGTTTTAAATTTATAAGGGGGTGAATTACCGAATCTAATAACAACACATACGAGCAAGTATACTCGTCCGTTGTAGCAAGATTTTGATGGTAAGTCGGGATCGTTCGCAGGGATTTGTGTAGTGAATCGAATTGTAAGTTAAAAGCAACTATCTCAAATAAGTAGTAATGATATAATGAAATTTCAAATGATTAAAAACTACACTTGCTTAGACTAGTGTACTACAATTGACTAATATGATTGTGATAACTTTGGAAAACATGTTGGTTGTGATAATTAGTTTTGACACTAATCTATTGTTTCTACAAATTAAACCTTCGTCAAGATTTTGGTTTATAAAAACAAGCATTAAGTTTAACCAATCAATTCAAGATCAATTCAAGGTTCATGAGTCGGTGTTCCCCAAACACAAAAACAATCTTTTGTCTAATCAAACAAGCTTAGGAAATGGTCAATACAAAAGGTAACCGATTATAGACAAAAGGTCACAATTGAAAGCAAACTATTAATCTCTCGACCTTTAAAGTGGTTTACAATCAATCCGTTTTGATAGACAAAAGCATTTTCATTACAATCACAATTAAGTTCCTTTGTTTAATCAAGAATAGTGGTAGACAACAATCATTCATAGACAAATGATTATAACTAGTGGAATAACAATAGTTCTTTCAACCCTTAAGATTACTAGCACTAGTTAAACTTGATTACCCAAATGTCACTATGAAACTTTATCACAATTGGTTCTTAGAATTGACTTGAAATTGAATTAAAACATGTTATCACAATCATATGCCAATCAATGAATAATACACATCATCTAAGCAAGTGCACAAAGGCACTAGCCACTCATAGCAAAAATAAATATAAACTAAATACTTTGAACATTAGAAACCATGATTGAAAGTCTTACAATGATTTGGAAATAAGATTACAAGTGAAAGACAATGATTCCACAAGTAATGAAAATGGTATAATCGACTTTCTCCCTTCTCCTGGACTTATGGACGAATTTCTGAGTATATTTCTGTGTATGGTTCTCTCCTAGCACTTGTATGTATGTCTTTATCTCTCTAGATTGATTGGTATATAAATACTCAACAAATGGTTCCATAAATTTCTCTAACCAAAGGTCTAAGTGCATAAATGCTTCTCTTGCTCTCCAAGTAGTATTGAATGGTTAGAATACTAAAAAGAAGGACCTAGAACCGGAGTTATAAAGTCACAATCCTTAATAAAGAAGTCTTGGGTCAAACAACGACTTCCAACCGATCGGATAGAATGGTCTACCGATCGGTTGGTCTTCTCGGTAAATCCAAATTCACTCCATCCGAATCGGTTGCGGGCGGCGACCGATCGGATGGCTATGGCTGATGAACCTATTTCTTGGACTTTTGCATACGACTTGTTTCTCGGTTGTAGCTCTTGATTCTTTGATCTTTCTCTTCATCCTTAAGCTTATGAACTCGACTACTTGGACTTTAACTCATTGAAGTACCTTACGGAGCGGACTTGACACAAGATTCACATGAAATCTCAAATACTTCCTTTTTCCTCATTTTTGCATCTTTTCCATCCATTTTCCTGTCTTTGGCTACAAATGCTTTGCAAACACACTTTGGTACTATTTAGTAACAAAAGCATATAAATATAACCACAAAACATATATAAAACTACCAATAACGCTATCAAAAACATGTTAGATTTAGGCGTTATCAGAGATTCTTTAAAATCTCTTTCTTGAAATCTAATTATGGAATTATTGAACATGAATTGATGGCATAGTTAGTCAGATAGTAACTGAACTAACTCACTCTTTACCATTTTATACTTTCATTAGTATAATGAGTTAGTCCAAGGACATCTGGTATTGAGAACAACGAGCAAAAGTGAATCTAACACATTTGTGTTAGAGGTAACACCTGCCACGAGCTGAAAACCCTGTCAAGAATGCTCTTTTAATGAGTCTATCTGATCATAGGCAGTTTTTATAACTGAAATTATTGGTTCTCACACAACCAGAGGTTAAATGCAACCGAAATTTGATTAAGTGTCTTCCTTTACACTTAATCCCTTCAAAAGTTTGTGTGCAGTATTGTTTTTTAAAAGAAAATTGAGTCAATACTACTAAGAAAACGTTTTTCCAAAAGTTTGTACTGCTAGCGTAAAACTTAGTACTGCTGTGTAGCCGTTAGTACTATTTGCAAAATAACCATTTTTTAAATATAGCCGTTGGGGTAAATTTGAGTAAGTTACTTTGTTTAAGAGTTTGTCTTACTTGGATATCTCACACTCTTTCTTTAATTACTCAATTTCTTTATTCTCAAGAAAAGATTTATTCAAGTCGATTTCTCAAACCCTAACTGCTCTTTATAAATTCTTAATTGGCTATACCATACATTCAATTCATTAATAATCGATCATAATCCAGAAAAAAAATCAGATTTTTATTCATCAAATTACTAACATGGAATTTTGTGATAAGCACAATATGATCGCGTTCTTGGAGAAAACATAGGGAAATATTGACTTTCATCAGATATTGGATTTCATCAATGCTAGCAACATCAGGTATGCTCTCACTGTGAGTCCAACTGTCTTTAGTTCTCAAATCACAAGGTTTTGGCAGACTGCTACTGCTAATTCAAGTGATAGTGGAGAACAATACATAACTGCAACAGTTGATGGCAAAACCTTTTCTATTACTGAGTCATCTATTAGGAGACATCTCAAGCTAATAGATGATAATGGTATTAGTAATTTGCCAAATATTGAAATTTTTGAAACTCTTTCAAGGATGGGGTATGTGTCCACTGATCAAAAATTAACTTTTCAAAAAGGACAATTTGCCCCTCAATGGAGATTTTTGATTCATATCATTCTGCACTGTTTAAGTTCTAAGAAAACCGCATGGGAGCAATTCAGTAGCGATATTGCAACTGCTCTTATCTGTTTAGCAACAAAAAGAACTTTTAATTTTTCAAAACAGATTTTTGATGGTATGATGAAAAAATTGGGTAGTAAGTACAAAATTTTGATGTGCCCAAGATTTATTCAACTGTTTTTGAATAAACACAAGCTTTTGCTTCTACCTCACAAAAATGTTTATCCAACTCCAACCGTTACTTCAAATCTTTTTAATAACATGAGGATGGCCTCAAAGGGTTATAATGGGGGTAGAAGTTCCTTTATTTGAAGAAATGCTTGTACAGGTACAGGGTGAAGGACCAACAATCCCAGTTGAGTCTCAACACACACCCATCAGTATTCCATCATCCTCACACACCCCTATTATTACAAAAACATATAGGAGAAGGCTCAGACAGGAAACTGTGATACCTCAGCCCAATTCTCCTACTCATACCCTAGTAGCAGATGAGGCTGTCAATGTTGATGATAGAATAGGAAGGGCTACCACTACTGTCTCAAGCTTAGAATCTGGGCAGGATAGGGGTAACATAAGTAAGACCCTACCTATGGCAACACCTTATGTATCCAGTCCTCATGGAATTGGTACAGATGGTGGAATCCAAAGCCACATGGATACTATGGGTAGCTCAAATACTCATCCTTTGGTTGAGCCTGAGTCCATGCCGCATGATGCACCTCTCCCAAAAGGTAACACATCTGGAAGTGCTGAGGGCAGTGTGTCGCTTACTGAATTGATGGCTATTTGTACAACACTGACAAACATGGTGACTGGACTTGAAAATGATCTTAAGGAGACCAAGAAGGTTTTTGGAGGTGTTTATACCAAGCTCATTCTCAAAGTGAAGAAGTTACAGACCACAGTCAAAGCCCTCAAAGCCAAAAGAAAAACTACTACTAGTGGAATCTTCAAGTTCAAGTTCTGATGACTCAGATAATGATATGGGGATGATTCTCCCAAACAGGGGAGGAAAGCAGTACAAGAGGGTGCAATAATTCAGGGGAAGAAACTCAAGGGTAAAGAAGCTCAGAGATGGTTTGATGGTAAAGATATGGGTGTTGAAAGGCAGGTTGATATGGATGATGACATGGCACAAGAAACTGAAGATATTCAAGAACCTACAGAATCAGTTGATCTTCAACAACAAGACACAGAGCCTGTGAACCTTGAAGCTCAAGAATATATTGCAGATATAGCTACAAGTGCCAGAGTTCAAGTTAGTTATGCTGCTCACCAAGTTAGTACTGCTGGTGCAGAGGAAGGTACTGCTAGTGTTGCTGTCTATGAAAGAAGAAGGGCAGACAAATGAAAAGCTATTATGACTGAGCCTGAGCAACCAAAGAAAGTGAAGAGAAATATTCTTGCTCAGATTGATTATGATGTAGAGATAGCAAAGAAAGCACATGAAGATGAAGTAGCAAGATTTCTTGAAGAACAAAGGCTTGCAAGAGAATCAGCAGAAGCACAAGAGCTTTCAGATGCACTTATATCTCAAAGATTGTATGAAGCAGAAAGGGAAGCTATTCCTGAAGCAGTAAGAGAAGAAGCTTTCAATGATTTATTGGAGATTATCAGAAAAAGTCAGAGTAAAAAGATGACTGCTAGGAAGAAACATCCAACAAAAGCTCAGATTATCAAACACATGAAGGAATATTTGAAGCATCAAGACAGTTGGACTGGTAGTCAACTGAAGGGTAAAACTAATGAAGAGATAGAAGGATTGTACTTTACTGCCTACAAGAAGATACAGAGTTTTATTCCTATGGATGAAGATAAGGGTAGAAGAACTAATAGGTAAAGGCTTAATGAAGAACTGCATACAGTTGAAGAAGAAGAGGAAGTAGAATTGACTAGTGAGCAACTAACATAGATGATGCTTGTCATTCCTGAAGAAAGCATAAATGTTGAACCAATACAAGCTAAACACCCAATCATTGACTGGGAGGTTCACACAGATGAATTTGGAAAGGCATGGAAAATCATAAGAGTTGGTGGACATTCAGCAGTTTACAAGAGTTTTGAAGACATGATTAGGGCATTTGATAGAGAAGATTTAGTGAAGTTATGGGAATTAGTTCAAGTCAGATTCAACTTAACTGAAATTGCAGATGACAAGGAGAAAGAGCTCTGGGTGGAATTGAAAAAGGCTTTTTGAACCTGGTCCAAGTGATAGCTTATGGAAGTTTGAAGCTCATAATCTTGGTACAATATGGAAATTATATGATACATGTGGAGAACACCATGTGTCTATACAAGCTGGAGTTGATGTCTTCATGTTAGTTGAAAAAGAGTATCCATTAAGAGCAGCTACCCTTCTTGTGATGATTTCAGCTAAACTTAGAGTTGATGATGAAACTGAAATGGCAAAGGAACTACTTCAGCAGATTCACAATCAATGTGAAAGAGAGATGAAGGCTGGAAGACAAAGAAGATAGAGTGTTTAGAAGAATCCCCCCAATATCAAGGTTGAAGGTTTAATTCAAGAAACTTGCTGATTTGGAGATAAATCACAAGTTTAGGTGATGATTATTGGGAATTAAACACTTGACAGTTTGTACTGCTAAAGATACAACTAACAGTACTAACTGAGTTAGTACTGCCAGAAGAAAGTTTGTACTCCTGAGACTGCTGAAAGAAGATTTGTACTGCCAGTTATGTAGACGTGTAAGGAGATAAGTATAGAATAGATTTTGTGTATATCTTATATAGTTAGACTTATATGAATATTCTACATGTTTAGAATATTAATACTTATCTTGTAAAGGACTCCTTGTGCCTATAAATGGAGGTCCTAGGTTAGATGTTATGTACGTATGTTTTGTTAAGCTTCAAGGTTGTAAACCCTAGTGATACTCAAGATCACTCGTACTATACTTAATAATATTGAAGCGTTTGGTTACATCATTGTTCTTATAAACTGTTCATACAATAATTTACTGTTACATTGATAAATCTTCTAAGTATCAAGTAATAGATTTTGCATACTATTTGATATACATTCAAAGTATCTTCAACACAATACTCGTGTGTTTAGATCCTCTCAGTGTGTATAAAAACGTGTATATAATGTGTGTATAAAAACGTGTATAAAAATGTATATATAAAAACGTGTATAAAAATATATGTATAAATATGTGTATAAAAATGTGGTATAAAAATGTCTGTATAAAAACTTGTATATAATGTGTGTATAAAAACGTATCTATAAAAATGTGTATAAAAATATGTGTATAAAAACGTGTATAAAAATATGTGTATAAATGTGTGTATAAAAACGTGTATAAAAATGTGTGTATAAAAACGTGTATATAATGTGTGTATTAAAACGTGTGTATAAATATGTTTGTATAAAAACATGTGTATAAAAACGTGTATAAAAATGTGTGTATAAAAGAATGTATAAAAAAGTGTATAAAAATGTGTGTATAAAAGCATGTGTATAAAAACGTATATAAAAATGTGTGTATAAAAATATGTGTATAAAAACGTGTGTATAAAAATGTGTGTAAAAAAACGTGTATATAATGTGTGTATAAAAACGTGTATAAAAATGTGTGTATAAAAACGTGTGTATAAACACGTGTATAGAAATATGTGTATAAATGTGTGTATAAAAACGTGTATAAAAATGTGTGTATAAAAACGTGTATATAAAGTGTGTATAAAAACGTCTATAAAAATGTGTGTATAAATGTGTTTATAAAAACGTGTATAAAAATATGTGTATAAATGTGTGTATAAAAATTTGTGTATAAAAACGTGTATATAATGTGTGTATAAAAATATTTGTATAAAAACATGTGTATAAAAACGTGTATAAAAATGTGTGTATAAAAGCATGTGTATAAAAACGTGTATAAAAATGTGTGTATAAAAGCATATGTATAAAAACGTGTATAAAAATGTGTGTATAAAAACATGTGTATAAAAATGTGTGTAAAAAACGTGTAATAGAATGTGTATATGAAAACGTGTATAAATTTTAAAGATATTTAGAAAAGAAAATTTTATAAGAAAGCCAAATTTTTTTAATTTAAAAAAATTAATAAACAAACAAACAAATTTTTTGTTAAGTATAAACGGTCGTTAGTATAAAAGACTAACGGTGCAAATGTTTGTTGCAAACGGTCGTTAAAGGAATAACGGTGCAAATGTTAGTATAAAAGACTAACGGAAAAAACTAACGACAGTTAGTCTTAGGGACCAAAACCGTTATAGGTCGCAACCATAAGGATTGGATCTGTTAAAAAAAAAGTTTAAAAAAATAATAATAAAATAAAAAAAAATAGTTGCCATTGATCCATCATTACTCACTTTAGTAAGAGTTTGTGTACGGAATTTTGATAAAGTTTATATTTTGGACAACCGGCCCATTTGAAATAATTAATTACAACTACTTGGACTCTAAAAAGAATAAACTAGATTACAATTAATGAAACTTGAGAACTGAGGGTTGCTTTAGACACGAGCCTGAGAAAGCTTTTGGGTTTTCCATACAATAGCCGTGTATTTTTTAAAATTGTCCGTCTAGAACCACTTACTTTTTTATTATCTTACTTCATCAAAGAACTATCAAATTCTATTCCGACTTCACAAATACTTCATCACTTACTTGCATCGTTAGTCCTTTATACAAACAGACGTTAGTCATTTTGCACCTATATTACATAAATAGTCCCTGTCGTTACGCTAAATTGCGACCAACGTCCAAATAAAATTTTTTTTCGAAATTAACTTTTTTACAAAAATTAAATTTATTTTAGAAATTAATTTTTTTAGAAAAATTAATTTTTTATTTTCCGAAACTTTTTTAGAAAAATTAATTTTTTTTCCAAAATTAATTTTTCCGAAAATAATTTTTTTAGAAAAATTAATTTTATTTTTCGAAATTAATTTTCTTATTAAAAATATTTTTTTTTTCTAAATTTGTTTTTTAAAAAAATTAAATTTTTTTCGAAAATGATTTTTATAGAAAAATATTTTTTTTTTCTAAATTAATTTTTTTTCGAAACTAATTTTTTAGAAAAATTAATTTTTTTTTGAAATTAATTTTTTAGAAAAATTTTTTTTTTTCGAAATTAATTTTTTTAGAAAAATTTTTTTTTTCGAAATTAATTTTTTTAGAAAAATTAAATTTTTTAAAAAATTTATTTTAGAAAAAAAATAATTTTCGGAAAAATTAATTTCGGAAAAAAAAATTAATTTTTATAAAAAAATTTCGGAAAATAAAAAATTAGTTTTTCTAAAAAAATTAATTTCTAAAAAAATTTAATTTTTGTAAAAAAATTAAATTCGAAAAAAAAATATTTTGGACGTTGGACGCAATTTAGCGTAACGACAGGGACTATTTATGTAATTTAAGTGCAAAAGGACTAACGTCCGTTAGTATAAAGGACTAACGATGCAAGTAAGTGGTGAAGTATTGGTGAAGTCGGAACAGAATTTGATACTTCGTTGGTGAAGTAAGGTAATAAAAAAGTAAGTGGTTCTAGACGGACAATTTTAAAAACTACGTGGCTATTGTATGGTTTTTACCCTTTCTTATTTTAAAATCCAAAAAAGAACTTTATATTAAGAGTAAACTGCAAAAATCATCCCTGTGGTTTGTGTATTTTCGCAGATATCATCCCTATCTCAAACCTTTGGCATTAAACATCCCCAAATCCTCAAACCTTTGGCACTAATCATGCCTGAGCACTAACGTCGTTAGTTTTACCCTTCAAGCGTTAAAATAATATAGGCCCGTTAGTCCTTCCGTTAATATTTTTTGCACCGTTAGTCCTCATTTTTTAAAATGAATTAAAAAGGGCAGCACAGGCTCGAACTCGGGTTTAAACTCGTTTTTATCCTTTTCTATTTAACATTTTTTTGGCTTAAACTTGTTTTTATCCGTTTTCGTCTGTTTTTATACGTTTTCTTCCGTTTTTTTACGTTTTCGTCCGTTTTTATACGTTCTCGTCATTTTTTTAACGTTTTTGTCTGTTTTTTACGTTCTCGTCAGTTTTTTTACGTTTTCGTCCTTTTTTTTTACGTTTTTGTCCTTTTTTACGTTTTGACTGTGTTTATTTGTTTTCGTCTATTTTTATATGTTTCATCCGTTTTTATACATTTTCGTCCGGTTTTGTACGTTTTCGTCCGTTTTTATACGTTCTCGTCCTTTTTACGTTCTCATCCGTTATTTTACGTTTTTATCATTTTTTTACGTTTTTGTCTGTTTTTTACGTTCTCATCCGTTTTTTTACGTTTTTGTCCCTTTTTTTATGTTTTCATCCATTTTTTTATGATTTTCTCCGTTTTTTACGTTCTCGTCCGCTTTTATACATTTTCGTCCGTTCTTTTACGCTTTTGACAAAAACGTAAAAAAGAAAACAAAAACGTGTAAAAACGAACAAAAACGGATAAGATGGGCAAAAACTTAAAAAAAAGAAGATGAAAACGTATAAAAACAGACAAAAACGGACAAAAACGTAAAAAAAAATGGACGAAAACATATAAAAACGGACAAAAACGTATAAAAACGGACGAAAGCGTATAAAACGGATGAAAACATAAAAAAACGGACGAAAACGTGTAAAAACGGACGAAAAAGTATAAAAACGGACAAAAGCGTATAAAAACGGACAAAAATATATAAAAACAGACGAAAACTGATAAAAACAGACAAAAATGTAAAGAAGGACAAAAACGTAAAAAAACGGACGAAAACGTAAAAAAGGGACAAAAACAGACGAAAACGTATAAAAATGGACGAAAACGTAAAAAAACGGAAGAAAACGTATAAAAACAGACGAAAACGGATAAAAACAAGTTTAAGCCAAAAAAGGTTAAATAGAAAACGGATAAAAACGAGTTTAAACCCGCGTTCGAGCCTGTGCTGCCATTTTTAATTCATTTTGAAAAATGAGGACTAACGGTGCAAAAAATATTAACGGAAGGACTAACGAAAAAATATTATTTTAACACTTGGCGGGTAAAACTAACGATGTTAGTGCTCAGGGATGATTAGTGCCAAAGGTTTGAGGACTTGGGGATGTTTAATGCTAAAGGTTTAAGATAGGGATGATATCTGCGAAAATATACAAACCACGGGGATGATTTTTGCAGTTTACTCTTATATTAAAGAAAATCTTCTGTAGGGTGGTGTATTTGGATTAGGTAGATTGTTTTCTTATTGTCGTGATCATATTTGATTACCTACTGGGTGGTACCAGAAAATTTTTCAAGAGAGGGCAAAAGTTAAAAGTGGGTGCCAGTTGGGTCATATCAGTAACTCAACCTTTGTTGCTATAATGAAAACGATTTTACTTTTAATGAAAGTGATTTTTTGGGTCTTTGTTTGCATGCGAGAACAAAAACTAAGAATTGATGATGATATGCACAATACTTAGCACATACTTGCTTTTACTGATCGATATTAAAATAAGTAGTTGAAGCAAAAATAAAAAGTTGGATATCAAAAATTCACAAAACTGTAGAGCAGCACAAGAATCGAACATTATATCTCCACGAAAGTTCAAATATCCTTAACCACTTGACTATGATGCAACTATTAGATAAATTTTCATAGTTATATTATTTACCCATTTATGAGGGCAAAATGAAATTCTCTGATCAATCGACATTACTCGAGTGAACTTTGCGAGGGCAGCTGCCCACACTGCCCCCATTGTGGTACCGCCTCTGCTGCTACAGGTGAGAAAACCACGGGTCATATGAGTTGGTAATGAGCTAAAACGGGTCATACGAGCTTGGTAATGGGCTAAAACGGATTAATGAAAACAAGCACTTCCAAGTTTCTATATGTGGATCAAAAAGGTATTAGACAATATTTTTTAAATTTTATTTCCATGTATCTAACTAAAACATGATTTTAAATCTTTATGTTAACCTTGTCTCTACCACTTTCGTAATTAGAATTTCACATTTTGTTTGGTATCTTTAAGCGATCCATAGCGTCAATGTTAAAAGTTTATTTTTTTTATTTTATTTTTATATAAGCTCTTTTTTTCTTTTTCTTTTTTGTTTTTTTTTTTTTTTCTTTTTTTTTTTTTTTCTTTTTTTTTTTTTTTTTTTTTTTTACTACTGTTTGTTTGTTAGAAGATATAAGTAAAAATCATTGTCACAAAAAGTAAACACAATCCTAACTTCCCCTCCCACTTAAGTAAATATCAATATTCCAAAAAGTAAACACAATTTTATCTACTTTTTCTCTAATTTTGGAAGATGGATGACATGAGTATAAGATGTGCGATAGAAGACGATATCAGTTGATGGTTAAACGATACTCTAGGAAGGGTGCGATATGCTAGCCATCATATTAGGGCCAGGTGAAAATATATTATGCAGATTAAGAAAAATGTTGATGCATCTCTGATGTGTTTAATCCGCTTTTAATATTTATAACTAATCTAACAGTAATAAGAACAACACTTACGGGCAGTATACCCGATCTTGTATAGTATACTCGATAAGACCAGGTCGATCACAAGAGCGATGAATTAAGTTGATAAAATGAAATTGACAATAAACTAAATGAAAAGAAACAATAATATGCGTTTTTTTTTTTTTTTTTTTTTTTTTAGATCCGAGAGGTTGTACTTTGAAAAAGTAAATTAAAATAACAAAACAAGAAAATAACAAGAATATGTAAAACGGATGGAAAATCAATAGGAGAAGAACTTGTTAACCTAGTTATTCACCTATATGCGTCAATAACAAGATTTACTATGTGTAATGTTCCAATGCCTTACTTTTCAGAGCATCTAATATGGATTAAGCCTAGTCCGGGTAGCTAGAACCTAACCCGTATGTCTATTAGTAGCCAATTCGACGGGTTGATAATGGTTTACTAATCTACACTCATTAAGTGCTCAACTAACTATTGAGATTCATTCTTGATGCTAAGTAAACCTAGTTATCATCTAGCTAGGTATCAATTTGATTTTTACACTAGCAACTTGAACCTAATAGTCTAACAAGCGTTTATCCAGTTAGTGATATTTGTGTATCCCTAACAACGCATATGCGAGGCGTCTAACCGAATGAACACTAAAGTATGAATGACCTAATATTCAATGATTATCCTATGAACAAATTCAAGCTATGCAGATAGACGAAAGTAATAACGTACAAACTCAATAATTATCTGAAAAAGAATTCATTCAAGCGTTTGAATCAAGCAAGTCATAACACATAAAGGCTCATAACTATGCTAACACACAAGGGTGTTAGCCTATAATCTCATAAATCATAAGAACATTAATGTAAAACGATAAAAAAAAAAAAAAAAAAGGAAAATAATTCATGGTGAATCGATATGCATACCGAATGAACAATAGTGTTTATGATGACTGAGGATCTTCTCCTTGATGATTGTAGTTTCCGAATGGTGTAAATTAGCCCTAGGGATCTCTGGAAGTCGAATGGTGAAGTGGGAGATGTGTTTACGTCGTGTTAGGGTTTGTTTATATAGATTTTTTCCTAAACCGACATTGATACGACGTATCCACGAATTTTGATAGTTGTATCGCCAATACGGTGTATCCACGAAACATTGATACGTCATAACCACTCACTGATTGAAGATATATATATATATATATATATATATATATATATATATATATATATATATTTCCTTTCTATGGCCTTTTATCGGAGTTCAGACGAAGGAGTTATAACCAAAATACTAAAGCAATTTCTAAGGACATCACGTGAACTTCATTTCATCTTTTGGCTTCGTTTCTTCACTTGATTCTTTTAGGAGCCATCCATAATTAACTTCTAATTACATGTTTATCCTCCTTGAGTAGTTAACCTTACAAATCCTCCAATGGACTTGAAATCTTCGTGTCTTTGCCTCCTCGATTCGTCATCCAATCCTGATTACTTGATTTTTCTAGTTCCTGCCAATTTTCGTGTCTTTTCATCAATTGCTCTGTTTTGTACCTATAATACATGTAGATAGCAATTACATTGTAACACCCCCTAAATTATGATATAACAGCGGAAGACTAATCGGGGTATTACGGGGAGGATCGAAGTCATAATCATAGAAAACGGCTCAAATGAGGCGTTTTGAAAGTACTTGTCATTCATATATTAATTTAGTTACAAAAGTGATATATCAGAGTTGTGAAATCTATAAAAGGAGATAGTAGTTTGAACTGAATGACATAATTTATTTTAAAGACCATAAAAACTCTAAGTTTATTGCCTGCTCCGTACCTTGGCTGCTCCGCTAATTACCTGAGATAAACATGCTTTAAAAGTCAACAAAATTGTTGAGTGAAATCATAGACTTTATAATTTATAATTAGTTCGAAGCACAAGTGGGATTGCATATTAAATACAATCATTTGAAATGGTGATATTGCAGTTATATATATATTGCCCTAAGTCTCATGACACGCAAACGTTAAAGAGTACCGGGATTCGGTAGGGGGGAATAATCCAAATTAATGGCATGAGTTATGGCCCTCGGGTAATAGGAGATTGCCATCTTCCTATTTAGTTCAAATATAATGCATTGCGACTAATACGACTAGCAATTAAGGCTATCCGTCAAGTATTAGTGGAATAGGCAGTCAGCCTCTAATAGATTTATTCACTATATTCGCGTTCACTCACAAGTGATTAATGGCCCATGATGGGGAAGGGCTTTTGGCAATAGTGGTAACTTAGGCAATATCAATCAGGTGAAGCATACTTAAAAATACTTGTGTTCTATTTGTAGCATGTATCTCCCCCACGGAGTATAAAGTGATAAAATGAGTAAAAGTGGGGCTATGACTCACCTTGAGTATAACTGGTGAGGTGAAAATGTAAATTCAAGTGAGATTACGGTAACGGCTTCAACACACGACCTGAATAATGGTAAAGTCTGAGAATTTGACTTAATATGAATGGTGATTGTGGAAATGAGTAACTGATAACGATCTGATTGGCGATGTGAGTGTGATATGCTTAAAATTCTTAAAGTTCAAAAATAATATTATATATAATATTATCTTGTTTTTATGTCTTTAAATCCAATAATATTGTTTCCTCGAAAGTGGTGAAATGAAACGTTAATTTAAATCGTTTAAAACTCGTTATATATAAATTTAACGTAACGTTATTAAATATGCGACTGAAATGTAAAAATGCACATGATGGTGTGGAAAAGTGTAAAATATGAAATACAAATAAAAATGAAATAAAGTTACAGTAGGTCCTTAAACTTTTACAGATTTTACACTTTTTACCCTAACGGAGTTAGCGTTGCACCGTTAGTCCTCGGTTATACTTTTAGTCCAAAAAGGTCAAACTTTACATTCTAAACCTCCAACTTACTGTTTTTAGCATTTTCTATTCTTAGGTTTCTGATTTGGCAGTTTTGAACATAGTTGTGTGAAGTTGGCAGTTTTAGTCCCTAAAGTTGAAATGTTTTGCAAACTTAGTCCAAAAATCACAAAAAAGTGGGAAAAGATTTCTGAAAGTTTTAATAACTTTATAAAGCTTATTTAAGTCAAGTTCAACTGCTTATTGGTCAAAGAGCTTATTTTTAAGCTTAATGGGCTTTACGAGTGAAATTAAAGGCCCGTTAAGAGTTTTTGATCCGAGGGGTTTTACGGAAAGTTGGGCCTAGTTTTGGGCTTATTTAAATGTCACAAAAATAATATAAAAGAGCTTATTGGACCAGTTTATACGGTTTGCTTATTTTGTGCTAATCGGGCTAATAAGCCCATCGAATAATATAAGTGTTCAAAAACAGTTTTTTGAGTAGCCTTAGCTTTGGTGTTTAAAAAGAGCTTATATTAGCTTATCATAGAAAACTCATAACATCAATTTGTTAGGTGAACTGGAGTAGAATCGAGATGTGCAATAAAAATGATATGTTATTGATGAGTGCCTATTTACTCATCATTTTATACCCATATAAGACACAAGAATGACCAAAAACACCCAAATAGATCAAATACTGTTGCAAATATTCTTGGTTTGTGTTTTTATGTGTTTCAGGTACAAAATGATTGAAAACGGGGCAAAAACGGACAAAACCGAGCACGAGATTGGAAAGTCGTGAAAAGCCGAGGCCGGGAAAGGAATTTCGAGTTAGGATCCCATTTATGCTCAAGAAGTCAAAGTCAACCCTCAAGAATATCAAACTGTCAAAAATAGTCCTTGGAAACAATTTTCAGATTTGGCAAGATTAATCCTTGAATTTTTAGATTTTACAAAAGTGGTCCTTAAACTTAAATCCAATTCCAAATCAAACCCTAAACTAAACCTTACCCTTTTAACTTAACCCACTACCTAAATCCTAAACCCAAATCAACCACATCCAAGCCCAACACACAAAACCAGCCCAATCTTAAACAATAACCCATCCCGTCCCATTTTTCTTAGCTAATACCGGTCAAACAACAAAGTCAACCCCTTCCCCCTTACCTTTTTTTGCCGCCAAAAGCTAATTCCCAGACACCATGTCCCCTCTGCTACACAGACATCCTTGTATGCTCCAGCCTCCTTTCCCCCATGCGTATCCTCACAAAGTCAACTCCTCCACACTGGAAATCCACTAGCCACATTTTCCCGCCAAAAAACCTATTGGACGACTGGGATTAATTTAAGCTAATTAAAAGGCTGGGATTTGTCCAGAGAGATGAGAGAAGCTCTTAAGGGCTATAAAATGCCTCCTCAGCACATAGAAGAAAGGGTTAGATAGTAGTTAATTAACTAGGAGTAGTGTAATTTTAGTAGTTGACTTAGTAGTTGTAGTAGTTTTTCAGTTTCAATTTCAGTTCTTAAGTTTAATTCAGCTCATTTAAGCTTCTTTGTCTTTAACTTTATCAACATTGTTCCTCATTTCAAACTTAATCAAATTTCAAGTTTTCAATTATTTATGTTAATTCGAATACAAAGTTAGTTACTGTTACATGATTCAAAAGCCCTCATTCTTGTTAGAGTAAGCTTTTATAAGCTTAAAATAGCTGTTAATAGCTCATTGAGGTCATTCCTGTTCTTAGTTCAGAAATTCCAAAATAGTCAACGAAAGTCAATGTTACTGTGTAAGTGCTTATTCCAGCTTATTGTGTTCATTTTCTGCTTAATGTTAGTCTAACACTGCTTATTATTTGTTTTCCATAGTTTAATCACCATTTGCTTTTATTTTCTTTAAAATTCAGTTTAATAGCTAAAATAGCTTAATCCTAGATAGCTTAATTCAATGCTTATTTCCATTTAGAAATTGCTCATTAGGGGTTAAATAAGTTAGGTAATTAGTGTTAAGTCAGAAATTTAGCTTAAAATGGTTCATTCTAGTTTTAAATTCCAAAACAGCTCCATTAAGGACTGTTTGGCATAGTAGGTCAAATGGGTCAAAATGGTTAAATACTGTTCATGTGCCTATTGGGTAGCTTTAATCTTGCTTAATATGGCTTATATCATCAGTCAGTAGGGGTTTTGGATTTGTTTTGATAGAACTTGATGGTTTGAATTGGATTTCCTAGTTTTAGATTTTTAACTGCTCAAATCTGCTTATCTTAGAGATAAGCAGAATTTGTGCTTGTTTTTGGTTTTTTCAAGTTCAATGTAGTGATTAAAGTAGTTCTTCAAAAGGTGGATGGTTTTCATCAAGAATTGAGGGGGTTTGTGTTCAAACTCTCTAAGTCTGCTCATCAGAATAAGCAGACTGCATATTTTTTGATTTTGCCATTTTCAACCTTTTTCTTTTATTTTTAATATGTTGGATATTAGTTGATATAAGCTAAAAATTGGCACAGTTGATCTTGGGTTGCTAATCTAGTTGGCCCATATTTTTATGATTTTTTATGAACAACTTATAAGTGCTTTTGAGTGGCTTGAAAAAGCCCTTTTCTCCCCTGCACCATAGTGTATCAGTAGACCTTTAGCTTGTTTTAGATTGATTCAGTGCTTATTTCCCCCTTTTGTGGCTTATTTTAGTTTTCATTTTTGCTTATTGGTAGTTACCTAGCTTCTTTCAGTTTCCATTTAGCTTATTCGTAGCTTAACAGTCATTTGGCCACAAACTTTAGCTTATTTCCACAGTTTGGCTTAATCCAGCTTATCTGAATAAGCTGGCACCTTTAGCTTATTTTTCCTATAATCAGCTTATCAAGTAGGACTTTCCTGTATTTTTTGGTAATTTTCCCTTTACATTTAGTATTTTTAATCTATTTTTCTTTTTAATTTAGTTTTTAATTCGTAGTAAATTAAATATAATTCAGAAAATTATAATTTTTTTTTTAAATTTTCTCTTATCATTTAGGATTTAGGAAAAATAGTCTTTCATTCCTAGGGTTAGTATTTCTTAGTTTTCACTCTTTAGGCTCGGGATTTCCCGGTACGTGCTCGTTTTTAGTTTATCTTTATGTTTTTAGTTACGTGAGCTTTAGATAATCATTTTCCTTGCCTTTTAAATCGTTTTTAGTTCATGTTCACATATTTTAGCATAAAAACCCAAAATCTCTTTGTTCTCACTATTCATCGCACGTAATCACGAACCGAATCACAAATTTCATTCAATCATTCGTTGGGAAAAACGACTCGAGTTTCACATACTTCACTTGTGTTTCCTTGGACATATTTATGCATTGATTTTCGCGAATCAGTTATACGTATGGTTTGTGTTGGGAATTATATTTTCATAGATTTGATGATACAAAAACAAAGAAGAATGAAACATGAAGAATGCTGAAATGATAAGCAAAATATGCTAAGTGGATGCTGCTGGTATTATAAATGATTGCTGCTAGTTCAAATCAACCTGCTGCTAGTGTATTTCAAGGTACTGCTGGTTTAAAGCAAGGTACTGCTACTACAAGTGAAGGTATTGCTAGTACAAAAAGGTACTGCCAGAAGGTACGGGTAGAGCAAAGGTACTACTAGTTGATTCAAAGGTACTGCTAGTACAAACAAGGTACTGCTAGTGTTACTGATCCGTCTGAAAACGTATATATAAATATAAACAGTCTCAGAACGAATACTCGTGTGTAGTGTGAAACCAGGCAAGTGATCACCTGGGTCGTTTCCTAACGAGGTGTGAATGGAAAACTGTGAAAAGCTAGGATTAGAGTGATTGATGATTAGATATTGATTTTGCTTTTCAAATAATTCTAAATAACAAATTAAAAACAGATATACACAAGAAAATTAAACGCGAATAAATTAAACTTAAAACGCATAACAGGAAATCTAAAATTGGACAAAAACTGAAATATTATAAAATTTAAAACCTAAAAATGTAAAATGACTTTAAAACTTATTTAAAAACTTAAATTATATATTTTTTTACACTTTTTATTTAATTATTATTAATTATTTATTTATTTAATTACTTATTAAACTATTTAAATTTATAAAAAATACTAAATGAACAAAGAAAATTCTAAAACTTTTTCTAAAAATATTATAAGATGAGAAAAAGCTAAGAAAATTATAAAAATGAAAATTACTTAATTAAAATTTAAAAAGATAAATTCTATTAAATAGAAGCTATCACTATATTTCTATTTTTGGATTTCTTAAGGTCTAAAAATGATATTATATTTTTCCTAGATTAAAAATGACAAAAGAAAATTATGAAAATTAAAATTATATTTTTCTGATTTATATTCTATTTATTATGATTTAAATACTATTAGAAACTAATTAAAAAGATTAAAAATATCAAAACTATTCAGAAAATTATGAAAATTTACAGATAATTCTAAAATATTATTAAAAAGATAGGAAAAATAAAATGAAAAGTTTAATAAGCCTGGAGAGCTGATTTGGGCAGATAAGCAGTTGGCTAATAAGCCAAAAATAAGCTAAAAGACTTGAAAAATTACCAAAAGCTCAGGATAAGTTCAATACACTTATATAAGCACAAAATAACTTAAAAATACCAATAAGCACAAGAGATGAGCAAGATAAGCACTTGGCTGTTTGCAAAATCAAAACAGAAAAAGCAGGAAAATGGCAAACTTGCAGACTGAATTAAGCTAGGTAATAAGCTACTGAGATGAAAACTTAAGGGGGCAAATTCAAGCCTATATTACTGGGTATCTAAAAAACATAAAAGCCCTATCACAAACTAGCCAATTGAGGTTCAATTGGAGCCAAGATCAGCAGCCAAGAAGCACTCAGTCTGCTGTTGTGCAGATTTTGTGCAGAAAAGCACAGCACAAAGCAACCTTAAACCAACTCTTGTGTTCTATCTAAATGGACTATTTGTGACTCAGAACAGCCAAGAAAAAGGTTAAAACAAGCTTGGGCTTATATCTAGCTTATTTGAGCTTACTGATGTATGAAATGATCACAGGGCATGTAAACTTGGATTTTCTACCTATGAGGCTGATTAGAACTTGGAAATAGCTTCTAAGGACTGAGAAAAGCTTGTACAAAAGTGGGCTTGTGGTCAATCTACAGTACACTAGTGATTAGACCAAATGACTGAGCAAACCAAACACTCCTTTACTAGGGACTGTTTTGGATTTATCAAAGAAAAATCAGATTTTAAGCTAAGAAGTCTTTATTTTACTGATGAACTAACTTATGTAAGTACTAATAAGCAACTTTTAAACTACAAATAAGCAGAATAATCAGCTATGCTACTTATTGGTATTTTTGGTCTTTTTTATGTTTTTTAAGCAAAATAGAGAAAGATTATTTAACTACTGATTATGCTAATGAAATACTCTTAGAAACTAATAAAAAGCATGAAATAACAAGAATAAGCTACTATTAAGCAGTTATACAGTAATATGGAATTTAATGCTAAGAATCTAAAAAGCTTACAACTGAGTGATATTTATGGAACAGAGAACAAGGACCAAGAACCAATCTAGCTTGTCAGAAATAAGCTAGAAAACCCAGAAAAGCTTCCTGAACTAGCTTATCCACTCAGAAATAGCTTATTGGCCTCCAAGTTGACTTTCATTGACCATCTTGATTTCTTGAATTCAGAACATGATTAAGCTAAAATAAGCTTACCACAAGCTATAATAAGCTTGCATAAGCTTATAGAAACAACTTATAAGTTATTTCAATTACTACTTATTTGATTCGAATTATCAGTATAACATGAAATTCTAGAATTATCATTAACTAATGAAATGGCACAAAGATTATCATTAAACAAGCTTAATTTACTTATTATTGATTACTGAAAACATGAGATTACAAATTATGTCTACTGGAAAGGAAATACGATTATGCTACTATTACCTACTTGCCAATTAAGGCTTACAAAGCTATCTATTTATACTAAATTGAAATGGGAAATACATTGTCGACATCTCTGAATCCATCAGTACCCTTGAATTGCTCCAATTTGATCTCATTCGTCCACTTGTATTTTGGCGGGAAAACAGGAAAGTGACTAAATCATCTGTTTTAGCTAGTGGGAGTGGGAGAGATGCATTAATTGCGTTTGGCAATGTTAGGTAATGTGTTTGGAGGGGGGATGAGGTGGTGAGTGGTTTTGGTGAGGTGGGGGGTGAGTATCTGGTTTTTGGCGCGATTGGTGGTTTTAGGAAGACGGGTCAAACTTTGTTTGACTGAGTTGTTAACTCAGTATAAAAGTTGGGTTTGTCATTGGTTTGGGCTTGGACTGGGTAAATGGGATAAGGGTTGGGTTTAGTAACTGGGTTGGGTAGTGATAAGGGTTGGGTTTGTTTTTATTATTTTGGGTTAAGGGTTGGGTAATAATAAGGGTCCGGTTTGGTTTTAGTTTAAATAAGCACAAGGACCAAACTTGTAAACTGCTGAAACTTTAGGGACCTGATTTGCCAACATTCCAAACTCACTTCAAAGGACTAAACCTGCCACAAATCAATAACACAAGGACCATAGTTGATAATTTTCTATTTTAAAACTTCCAAGGACCTTTTATGTCAATTTTGGATTTTGAGGGGTAAAAGTTGCCATTTGGTGAAACTTTGCACCAAAGGACTTATTATGTAATTTTATGATTCTTAAAGGACCTTTGATGACTTTTCCTGTTTTTAGAATAACCAGGGACTAGTTTTGACAACTTTTGAAAGTTGAGGGACTGAAACTGCCAATTATGCAAACTTTGTTCGTTTTTCATCAGTTTTTAAACATTTTGCATCTGAAACATATAAAACACAATTCTGGGATAATTTCAGTATTATGATGCATTTCTGAGTGTTTTTGGATGTTTTGGCAGCTCAGATTAGGTAAAAATGATGAGTATTTAGACACTCATCAGTTACCAAGCTGCTGCTGATCAGTGAGTCATCCTGCTGCTAGATGGATAAGAACAAAGAAGATATTATTTATATGAGTCATTCATATACTGAAAATAATATCTAGATATTTGAGCAAGCAAAAAGATGACTAGGCTTATCAATTTGTAAATGATCTTCTTTATACTATAAAAGGGAGATCATACCCTTAGATAAAAGGTGTGTTTAATAGAGAGCAAAATAGTTCTTAGTATGCTAAGAAGTTAAACACCAAGTAAGAGTGTGTGTGGGAACATCAGACGAGGGGTCTGATGAACATTGGACATGGGGTCTAATGTTGTTTAGTTTGTTTAGCCTCAAGGATCTTTGATCCCTGATTAGATAGTAATCGTGTTATATTGATCATGTAACATTGGGGCTTAGTTGGAATAAACAAACGGTGAAGTTTGAGAAAACCTTGTTGTGATAGTATTGTATTCGTTCATTGAATATTCCGCCAATATTATCATTGTTCTTTAAACGTAGAAATCCTAGATAAAGGCTTAAATAGCCTAGAGCCTATAAACGATCACGTAACTAGTTTTAGTGCATGAAAGAAGGTCTAAAACGAGTTTCCACAATTGGTATCAGAGCGGGGGGCTCTGGATCTAGGAAAAGAAAAGGTTTTAGCTAAAGAAAGAAGAAAAATTCGTTTTTGCTTAATTTTTCGCAACTTTCTGCAGAGCAGTTTTGCAAAGGCTATAACTCCTTCGTTAACCGTTGGATTGGGCTGAAATTTTTGTTGGAGGTTCTTGGTATATCAAGGTAGATTCTCACAGGAGGGATCTTCAATCTGAGCCTTAGGTTGCAAGATATGCATCGTTGAAAACTGCTGCAGAAACAGTTGAGGTATGGTCGAATTTTTGGTTTTCTTTCAAGGTTCACACACAAAGGGGAAGAATCACACACATAAGAGATTTGGTTCTTAAAAGATAAAAAGGCTTGTTTATCAATTTATTATTGGTAAAAAAGGTCATTTGTTGCTTATTTGAAGTTAAGGTTGAATTTTTCAAAATTGTGTTTTATCATATCTTTGGCAGAAAAGATAACTTGTTTGTGCTGCAATTTTATATGACTACGAATTGACAAACACTTAAAGGAGTAACGTTGTAGTGCTCAGTGTCTCATAGAAGATGAGTTTTTTGTCAAGAGATTGAGGTCTCTCTATACATGGGTATACGTTCGAAGTCAGTTTTAGTACAAGATATAGGACACAAGGATGGTTTATTCAGCTTCATCAACAAGTTGGTAATGGTTGGTTTTTCTTCATCAATCATAAAAGCCTACAGAATGGAAGATTCGAATGGTTAACATATGGGTTTCAGGGGAAGCTTAAATGTTCAAGTATTTAACCATTTATTGTATTTGTGCAACACCACAAGGGAAAGTTATTGATTCTTACTACTATTGATTAGTATTAGTTTGTAGTTGTAAAAATCATATTTGTATACTTTTTCTATTTGTTGATAACAAAAAGGGGAAGAGAAGTGGTGGATAGCATAGATTAAGGGGAAGACAATATAGTTTCATTCATGGTGAGATTTAATTATCTCAATTTCTCTACTTCGTCTAGGGAAATTCGTACAAGAATGTTTTTGTTTTGTAATCATCAAATAGGGGAAGATTGTTGGGAATTATATTTTCATAGATTTGATGATACAAAAACAAAGAAGAATGAAACATGAAGAATGCTGAAATGATAAGCAAAATATGCTAAGTGGATGTTGCTGGTAATATAAATGATTGCTGCTAGTTCAAATCAACCTGCTGCTAGTTCAAATCAACCTGCTGCTAGTGTATTTCAAGGTACTGCTGGTTTAGAGCAAGGTACTGCTACTACAAGTGAAGGTACTGCTATTACAAAAAGGTACTGCCAGAAGGTACGGGTAGAGCAAAGGTACTGCTAGTTGATTCAAAGGTACTGCTAGTACAAACAAGGTACTGCTAGTGTTACCAAGCTGCTGCTGATCAGTGAGTCATCCTGCTGCTAGATGGATAAGAACGAAGAAGATATTATTTATATGAGTCATTCATATACTGAAAATAATATCTAGATATTTGAGCAAGCAAAAAGATGACTAGGCTTATCAATTTGTAAATGATCTCCTTTATACTATAAAAGGGAGATCATACCCTTAGATAAAAGGTGTGTTTAATAGAGAGCAAAATAGTTCTTAGTATGCTAAGAAGTTAAACACCAAGTAAGAGTGTGTGTGGGAACATCAGACGAGGGGTCTGATGAACATTGGACATAGGGTCTAATGTTGTTTAGTTTGTTTAGCCTCAAGGATCTTTGATCCCTGATTAGATAGTAATCGTGTTATATTGATCATGTAACATTGGGGCTTAGTTGGAATAAACAAACGGTGAAGTTTGAGAAAACCTTGTTGTGATAGTATTGTATTCGTTCATTGAATATTCCGCCAATATTATCATTGTTCTTTAAACGTAGAAATCCTAGATAAAGGCTTAAACAGCCTAGAGCCTATAAACGATCACGTAACTAGTTTTAGTACATGAAAGAAGGTCTAAAACGAGTTTCCACAGTTTGGATTTTATTTGTCCATTTCTAGTTGACTATATGAGTTGTTTAAAATAGAAAATGACTTATATAATTGTGACATGTATTATATGCGATGTAATAATAAATTAAAACAATGTTCGATATGCTATAAAATGAACTCGTGAGTGTTGTGTGATGGTGTAAACATGGTTTCTAGTCTTCCATCATAGGAGGCAACCACATTTTATGCTTAAAATGAAATAACGAGAGATGTACAAATTAAAAGAGATTTATATACGTTCGAAACAAATAAGTACGATGCATGGAAACTTTTAAATCATAAGAACGAATATGAAATGAGTTTGTAAAGACTTACAACTCAAGGATGGTGAGAGTTAAACGTTAGAATGAACTAGAAATCAAATAACCCGATATAGCTTATAAACCAAGGCTTCGAAATAGAACCTTCGACTTGGAAATTGGCTTGAATGGAAATGAAAATAGTTTCTTGGTCTACTGAGGTGCTCGATATGATGGGAAAAAAAAGAACTCAGGAGAATGCATGCAAATATATTATAGTGTAAATGGGACTTGGAGTATACGAAATATATATATGTGTATTTATGCATGCATGTAACTCAATATAAGTATTAAAACTCACAAGTTGGTGATGATGATCGATCTTGGCAGTGAGTTGAGGGGGACAAGGAGAATAAAAATGGTCTTGAAAGTCCATGGTGTGTAAGATCAAATGGTATACATATGTGTGGTGTATCGACATATAAAGGTATATATTGGATTTTTGAGACTCTACTTGGGTCGAATAGTGTTTGTCAGGGAATGTTGGACTTTGATAAAGATTTTAAATTTATATCTAGGACTTTAAGAAGCTTGTGAGTGTAGGAGTGAGTATGTGTATATATGTATACGTACAATGTATATATATTGTGTTTTAGAGACAAGTTGATATGAAAAGGAATATGGCAGTGATCTTGTGACTTTAAGAAGATTTGAAAATGTATTTTAGAAGGATTTGTGTGTAAGAGTGATGGTGTCGAATGGTATATTTATTTGTATATGTCGACATACGTTATAAAGGTCCAAAATGAGATTTAACGTGTAATATTGTTGGGAAATGGTGAGAAATGATCTTAGGAACCTATATATGATCCAAGAAAAATAATAGAACTAGGTAAAATGAGTTTTAAACCGATTTGGTTAAATTGAATATCATTCGAGTGAAATTGTGAATGTGTTGATGGTGATTTACTTTGGCCTTCGTTAGGGGGTCAAACGTTCGTAATAAAATGTGGGATTCGACCTACTGTTTCTTTGGTGGGAGGGGAGTCGAGTGATGTAAAATGTTGGGTGTGTCGTGTGTCGTGTGTCGAAATTCAAAGAAAACAAGGCCAAGCTAAGGTGAGTCGAACGTGTGCCAAAACTGAATTAATAAACTAAATAAGTTGGGTTGGGCTTGATGAATAGTAATAGGCCGAAATTGGGCTGAGATTTAATATGGATCCGTTTGGTGTTTATTGAGTATATTTGATTTTTGTGGTCCGCGTGTGAGCTCGTTCCAATATTTGGTGAATCACGTTTCAACGTGTTTGAGTTATTATAACGTAATAAACAAAAGTTCAATTTTTTTTTCCATAAAAATGGTTAACAGAACAGTAATGGTGATTAATATTTGATTAACCGTTACAAATCACAAGGGAAATTTACAGAATGCTTACCCACCAGTCATACAGAATTTCGTCCCGAAATTTAAAGTCTAAGGTAGTGGTTAGGGTTGTCTAAGTGAATAAATGTGAATATTTGTCGTGAATCTTTGATATTACACTAAAAGAAATAATTTGAATGTCTCGCCACCTTGTGAACCTAACGGCTATGAATAGTGAATCCAACGGCTATGAACAGCGTTTCTAACGGTCATGAACAGTAAATCTAACGGTCATGAACAGTAATCTAACGGTCATGAACAGTAAATCTAACGGCTAGTAATAGTGATTCCAACGGCTAGTTTTTCTCCTTATAAATACCCCACTAAATTTTCATTCTTCCACCAACCATGTTTCTCTCATTAATTCCTTCAAAATGCCGCATCTTATTACCATTCTCGCGATCGTGTATGTTATTGTTGCCGCCATCTACTTGGCCTATGTTCCGGATGAAGACTATGAATTCTTGGTTGGGGTTTTAGTGATTCTCGTACCGCTCGTGGGTTTAGCCATCAGCGTGGATAAGATATGGGGGTAATAGTCTTGCGTTAGGATTGTTGAAATAAGTCCTTGTTGTGTTTCTATGTAATTTCTAATGGATGTGTAATAAGACTTGTTTGTTTTTATGAATAAGACCATGTATTTTAAATTACCGCGTTTAATGATTTGTTTGTATTTATCGTACAGAATACTCAAGGTGATACATCCCGTAGTGGCTCTCGCTCTCGTAGGTGTGGTGGTGTTTTCATTGGCTTGGCGGGTAAACCTATTGGCGATTCTTTACCTTACTTTGTGATCTTTGTAACATTAACACTACCGTTGCTAATCATATCGTTATGTATTAATTTTCGTGGATTCTAATAAAATTTACGTTATTTATGCTTTCCATATATTTTTATGAATTTTTGTGATTCTCGAATTCGTACTTATGTCGGGTTTCTTTCATTGGGATGGTGGGTACTAGGTGTAGATATCTATTGTGTGTTGTCTAAAGGGATGTTTTCGAACAGTTTGTCTCGTCACAAGGCTTTGCTTTTGAATGAAGATTGTTTTAGGAAATTTGGAAAGATGACTGTGTAATTGAGGACCAATGATGTGATGCTTGACTCAGTTAAAGTAGTATTATGTTTCTTAAGAGGTTTTAGATGGTGTTCAACGTGTTGTTTTTATAAAATGGCAACCTAATTAATTTTTCAAGGTAATAAGAAAAATTGGTTCGTATGATGGTAATGGATTAGAAATTTCTAGGGTGGTAATAGGATAACTTTGAAATGGATCCTAGTGTTTGTGAGAGAATACTTATAGGATGGTAATAGTCTATTGTTCGGCCAGGAATGTTATTAACTAGATTCCTAATGGGATAGCAGTGTATTGTTACGAAATGATTATGAATAGGGTAAATGGAATAGAAACTGTAATAGACGTAGATTGTAATTATCATGGAAATAGTACAATACAGAGATCTCATAAGATAGAAGGTAGTTGTTACACTTAGGTTACTCAATCGTACCTAAGGTAAAGTACAAAAGAAAATACAACTCTAGAGGGTTTGAACTATGGTTTATTTATTTACAACAGGAATTTCTTCTTCTGCTTAAACATTGTTGTTGCCCTTTGATGTTGTTGAGGTTCTAACGAGCTTCCATTCTCTTCCACTGGCCTTGTTGTTCTAATTGGTATTCTGGGTTGGGTACTGATTCTTGTAATGTCCTTTCCTACCACATCCGTAGCATACTACGGCTACTGGCTTCACATTAGCGTCTGTGGCTTTGCAGTCTCCTGTTTTGTGGTCCGTTTTGTGGCATTTTCCGCACTTAGCAATGCAAAATCCTGTGTGATGCATCTTGCATCGCTTGCAGAGAGGTAGCTTCCAATGATAACCATTTCTGTTAGCAGGTGTGGCGTTGCAGTCTCTGCTAGCTTCCAGACTGTAATCTCGTTGGTGGTGGTAGTTGTTGCGATCTTGCAGATGATTGTTGTTACGGTTGTTGTTGTTGTGGTACCTGCAGTTGTTGAGTGTAGTGGTTTCTCTCCCATCAAGTTTTCGTTTATGATCATTGCTCTTGGATGTAGTACCCTATTGAACTTCTTGGTCCAGAAATCCTTGGGTAATGGTGATGGCAGGTTTAGTCATTCCTTCTGGACCTTTAAGGTGAGTTGGTTTGCAACCCGTGTAACTCTCATAGGTATACTTACAAGACGCAGTCGTCTCTCTTTCTCCCGTTGTTCTATTGTTGCTATTCGGATGAGCTACTGTAGTCGCTTCGAGTACTGCAGCAACGATGTTGGTTACCAATTTCCGGATAGCTCCAGGAGTCATAGTTGGGGTTGGTGTCAGTGTGGTATTTTCCTTTCTCATGTTGGCCATCTTTTATTAATATCACTAGAAACATGGATTTAGAATTCACATAATGACTGTGTTAGAATAAATTGAGTAATAGGGTGATTGTATACAAGTCCTAACAATCTTATCACAACGTGAATCTTGCAATCAACTGAGAAATCATAAAATCACGATATGTTTGGGTACTATCATAAATAAATGATCAACTCTTGGTATAGGATTGATAAGGAACAAAGTGATTCATCATCTACAAAAGCTGAAGTTCAGCAACTTTCTCTTCATTCATCAAGTTTTCTTCCAAAACTTTTCTTTAAAAATCTCTGGTTATTGCCCAGTTATGACATGTATATGGAACCATAAATATCATAGATAACATCACGGCATGTCTGGATACAATCACTACACATGAACAAGCATGTTTACATAAATCAACCTCGATATATGGTAAATCCAATCCAACCACATATATTAAGAACTTGATCAGCTATTTTACAAAACACAACGATACAAGGTTCTTTATTAATGCTCCATGCGGCAGGTTAAGATGCCTCAAAACTAGAATTGATGTAATGTATGTCTAACTACTGGATGTCTCGTCCATAGTAAAACTGTCATGTAGGAGCATGTCTCGAACATCTCTGACTGAAACCTCGCCAGTCCGTTCTGAAGGTCCATCCTGTCGGATAAAAGGTCATGTAGGGTGTCGTCAAACATCCGAAGTGCATCAATCCGTTCCTCATGACGCTCTAGAAGCGTCATGATGGTGGATGGGGTAGGTGTGTGGTCAACTGCTGCCCTGGGGCTCTCTCCAGTCTCGAAGACTCGGGCTGGAGGAGTGAAACCAGGTGGAAATAGTAATGATGAGGAAGACTTGAGAGGGTAAACTATCCTCAGGAGTCGGCTCCCATTGGTGAGGTGCAAACGGGTATGATTGGTTGAGTATATTAAACGAGTAGTCGGGTTTAACCGACGGTGGAGGGGATGATGATGGTAGTGGTGGTTAGGTATGCTCAGGAGATAATGGCGGTGTCATCCTGATCATATCCAATGGTGATGTAGGGGATAGAGGTGGTGGTAGTTGTATAATCAGAACTACTATAGGTAGGTGTACTCTCTTGCGAGGTATATGCATCTTAATAGGACCATTGGGGTGGCTCCGTAATGTTGTCATTAATGGTTCGGGCTCATAGGGTGCTAAAATCCTAACTTTTCTGTGCCGGCTACCGGGGTAGGTGGGAGTGGTGGAGTTGGTAATGGAGTTTCCGAATCAGCTGCAGGCAGTCACTGCTGAGTCTGCATATACTGATCATCTGTAGGTGGGGTGTAAGTGAGGGAAACTGAATGGTTCTCCGGATGAGGTGATGAAATATATGCCCGTCTAGTTAGTAAGTACGGGTCTTCTGATATGGGTGAGTCTGGGTTACCTAATGCAACAGGAGTCATAGGTGGGGTGTTCGACACTGTAGCAGTCGATGTGCTAGGTACTAAAGGTGAGGTGACAGATGATAGGGTGTCGTCGGATTTCGCGTCCGATGAGATACAAATGTGAGAGACTGTAGACATAGTACTGTAATAACCCGAAAATAGTAAATGTAAGTAATCAATAACATTAGGGGTGTGAAAATAAAGGTGAGATAATCAAGTATGTGAGAGTAAGTGTGAGGTGTGAAGATTAATGTAAAAATCTTAATAGGTAATGTACTGAGCGCGGTGGTATGCAGGCACGGAGGGCTAAAGGTGGTATGGTGTAAAAATCATTCATTTTGAAAGTGTAGTTATAGTCCAATGTTTGAAAATATTTGGTTCTCTATAACCATGTCTCTGATGCCAATCTGTAACACCTCCTAAATTATGATATAACAGCGAAAGACTAATCGGGGTATTACGGGGGGGGGGGGGGGATCGAAGTCATAATCATAGAAAACGGCTCAAATGAGGCGTTTTGAAAGTACTTGTCATTCATATATTAATTCAGTTACAAAAGTGATATATCAGAGTTGTGAAATCCATAAAAGGAGATAGTAGTTTGAACTGAATGACATAATTTATTTTAAACACCATAAAAACTCTAAGTTTATTGCCTGCTCCGTATCTTGGCTGCTCCGCTAATTACCTGAGATAAACATGCTTTAAAAGTCAACAAAATTGTTCATTGAAATCATACAGTTTATAATTTATAATCAGTTCGAAGCACAAGTGGGATTGCATATTAAATACAATCATTTGAAATGGTGATATTGCAGTTATATATATATATTGTCCTAAGTCTCATGACACGCAAACGTTAAAGAGTACTAGGATTCGGTAGGGGGGAACAATCCAAATTAATGGCATGAGTTATGGCCCTCAGGTAATAGGAGATTGCCATCTTCCTATTTAATTGAAATATAATGCATTGCGACTAATACGACTAGCAACTAAGGCTATTCGTCAAGTATTAGTGGAATAGGCAGTCAGCCTCTAATAGATCTATTCACTATATTCGCGTTCACTCACAAGTGATTAATGGCTCATGAAGGGGAGGGGCTTTTGGCAATAGTGGTAACTTAGGCAATATCAATCAGGTGAAGCATACATAAAAATACTTGTGTTCTATTTGTAGCATGTATCCCCCCACGGAGTATAAAGTGATAAAATGAGTAAAAGTGGGGCTATGACTCACCTTGAGTATAACTGGTGAGGTGAAAATGTAAATTCAAGTGAGATTACGGTAACAGATTCAACACACGACCTGAATAATGGTAAAGTCTGAGAATTTGACTTAATATGAATGGTGATTGTGGAAATGAGTAACGGATAACGATCTGATTGGCGATGTGAGTGTGATATGCTTAAAATGCTTAAAGTTCAAAAATAATATTATATATAATATTATCTTGTTTTTATGTCTTTAAATCCAATAATATTGTTTCCTCGAAAGTGGTGAAACGAAACGTTAATTTAAATCGTTTAAAACTCGTTATATATAAATTTAACGTAACGTTATTAAATATGCGACTGAAATGTAAAAATGCACATGATGGTGTGGAAAAGTGTAAAGTATGAAATAGAAATAAAAATGAAATAAAGTTACAGTAGGTCCTTAAACTTTTACAGATTTTACACTTTTTACCCTAACGGAGTTAGCGTTGGACCATTAGTCCTCGGTTATACTTTTAGTCCAAAAAGGTCAAACTTTACATTCTAAACCTCCAACTTACTGTTTTTAGCATTTTCTATTCTTAGGTTTCTGATTTGGCAGTTTTGAACATAGTTGTGTGAAGTTGGCAGTTTTAGTCCCTAAAGTTGAAATGTTTTGCAAACTTAGTCCAAAAATCACAAGAAAAGTGGGAAAAGATTTCTGAAAGTTTTAATAACTTTATAAAGCTTATTTAAGTCAAGTTCAACAGCTTATTGGTCAAAGAGCTTATTTTTAAGCTTAATGGGCTTTACGAGTGAAATTAAAGGCCCGTTAAGAGTTTTTGATGCGAAGGGTTTTACGGAAAGTTGGGCCTAGTTTTGGGCTTATTTAAATGTCACAAAAATAATATAAAAGAGCTTATTGGACCAGTTTATACGGATTGCTTATTTTGTGCTTATCGGGCTAATAAGCCCATCGAATAATATAAGTGTTCAAAAACAGTTTTTTGAGTAGCCTTAGCTTTGGTGTTTAAAAAGAGCTTATATTAGCTTATCATAGAAAACTCATAACATCAATTTATTAGGTGAACTGGAGTAGAATCGTGACGTGCAATAAAAATGATATGTTATACGTATGGTTTGGATTTTATTGGTCCATTTCTAGTTGACTATATGAGTTGTTTAAAATAAAAAATGACTTATATAATTGTGACATGTATTATATGCGATGAATATCATTCGAGTGAAATTGTGAATGTGTTGATGGTGATTTACTTTGGCCTTCGTTAGCAGATCAAACGTTCGTAATAAAATGTGGGATTCGACCTACTGTTTCTTTGGTGGGAGGGGAGTTGAGTGATGTAAAATGTTGGGTGTGTCGTATGTCAAAATTCAAAGAAAAAAAGGCCAAGCTAAGGTGAGTCGAACGTGTGCCAAAACTGAATTAATAAACTAAATAAGTTGGGTTGGGCTTGATGAATAGTAACAGGCCAGAATTGGGCTGAGATTTAATATGGATCCGTTTGGTGTTTATTGAGTATATTTGATTTTTGTGGTCCGCGTGTGAGCTCGTTCCAATATTTGGTGAATCACGTTTCAACGTGTTTGAGTTATTATAACGTAATAAACAAAAGTTCAATTTTTTTTCCATAAAAATGGTTAACAAAACAGTAATGGTGATTAATATTTGATGAACTGTTACAAATCACAGGGGAATTTTACAGAATGCTACATAAATACCGAATCTTATATAAATACAATGATTCAGAGCAATAAACGTGGGATTCTGATATACAAAATGTGTACTTATTTGATGGTATGAATCTCGACATGAGTGAGATGATTAAAAAAATGAACTTGAAAAATCACGCGTTAAGGTAATGGATGAAAATTTTCTTAGAGAAAAAACCCATATGTGAATAGCTATAGGGGAAAGGAGCATAAAACAATATAAGTAATGACATTTTGTTAATAATTAGAGAAGAAGGAGGAACTCATAAATGATATAGGATTGAGTTAAAGGTATGTGTTGAATCATAGATGATATAGGAGTTAGGTAAAGGAAAGTGCAAAAAGGTTGTAGGAAGGATGAGATGAAGAATGATGGAGTTAGAGACACTTTACTTTCATCAAAACTTTAGGTGATTCACAATAGGGGCGTGGGACGAAGGAGGTAATATACGAGGAAGGAGAAATGAATTTGTGACAATTTTAGGAAGAAGGTAGGATGAGAGGAAGGGGAAAGAACTTATGCGATAGCATACGATAGTGGTGTCGGAGAAGGAACGAGTTAGTGACACTTTTATTGAGTTCAATAAGGGTATGAGGAAGGAGAAAGGAGTTACGATACAACGATAGCCTACAATAACCTACGATAGGGGTGTGGGAGGAGGAACGAAGAAGGAGAAAGGAGTTACGATACATGTACTTTATTTTTTATTATTTTCTGTTTATGTGATATGATCGATGACTGACTGACGTCTGAAAAAGTAAAAGTAATTCTGACATTTTCAGGGCCTGGGTGAAATTACAAAGTGTGCCTTTTATCTCTGGTATTTATACATACAATGAATAAATTTTTTAATATAAATAACATTAAATTTTAATTGGTTACGATATCTGAGTGTCCATTATCATAAGATGCATAAGTCTCTGCTTATATATAGAGAAAAGAAAAACTTGATTTTGCTTCGGAAAATTGAATTACATAGCACAAAATCTCCAATTTTTATGCGATTTACGATGGATTTTTCATCAAATGTTCCTTATGGAAGTGATATGTTGTTTTTAGCAGCATTGTTTGAAAAATACATAGTAATTGTTTTAACTTGGCACATAAATAAGAGGGAAGAATATGATAGATTAAAACACAATTATACTTGCAACTCTCATAAGTTTCTTGAACCCTGTGTGTTATATGAAGATATTTTTAACGTAGGCATAAATTTGTGAATGTAAATAAAGAAGATTAAAACTTTTAGGCCCTTTTGCAAGATGAGGCCCTGGGCCATAACTCTTCCTGCCCAACCTCAACATCGGGATTACATTTTTAAGTTTTGAGCATGTTTATCAAAAACATGTATTTTATAATCTTACATACAGTGAAACGTTACCATTTCATCCAATTTACCGATTACTTTTCACTTTCTTATCTAGATATTGATGTTTTAGATTACCACATTACATTCGAGTTAAAACCGAAACTAGATTAATCAACTTATAGAACAACATTACAAAACAGAGCACATCAACGAACCACAATACATCTCTCATAACATTGCACTACCATTGGTACTAACAAGATCTATACTTATTTCTTGAAAAACATTATCCATCACAAACACATCTATCAATAATAAAAGTAAACAAGACAACAAATAATTTTATCTAACTAATAGCTCTTAAAACAAAAACAGTCATGCAATCATACTACAATCCTAGTAACAAGATCCACATTATTCATAAAAAAACATTCACCACAGATGTATTAGAGAATAAATAGGCCCAAGCCCGGTTTGTGGGTTTAGGTCTTCTAGGGTTTTACCATTATAAATAATGGTCAATAATGAAATAATACCTACGGGGAATTATGTAGTCTAACATGGTATCAGAGCAGGTCTGATCCTCAGACCTAGGATGCGTGGTTTTGTAACCTTACAACAGGTTTTACCTCTCGAGGGATCTCAAGAGGCTTACAACCCCACCAGGCAGTGTACCTGACCGATGTAGTATAGTGTAGTGGTAAGTACGGGGGATTGATCGTTCTCCACAGGGAATAGTGTTCGTTAGGTATGAAAAGCTACTCTAATAGGTCTAAGGGTTGAGGAAGATTCTTTTTGTATTTTTGTATTTTTTTTATGAAAGCAAGTAAAATCTCGGTTTTGAAGGAGTGGGCGGAATTAGTTGCTAGTCAACTAACCCAAATTACTACGAATGCAAATAAAATAAAATAACAATAATGAAAATGTGGTGAGAAACTTATGTGTAGAGAAATGTGTTTACTTAGATTTCCTTACTCCCTAACTATCTTTTACCGGTTAATTAGTGTGTATTAGTCGCGTGGATGACGGGTGTATTCCTTAATACCATTCGTGGGGTGGCGTACTTACTTCCCCAACTGTACAAGCTCCTACTTCACTCCTATGTCGAGCCGGCTAGGAAGCTCCTAACATGGGATCACTAGAATTCGCTTGTGCATTAAATACAACCATAAAAACCTTTAGTACGCATTTGGTTCATGTTTCTTAAGACGTTCAAGCAAGTTACCGAATAGGAAGTTAGCCAGTTTTCTTAAGCCTAACATAGATAAACAATCATCCAATACAACTAATAACACACTAATAACCAATAATCAATAGCTAGGTTTCATTAGATCTAAGCAAACACAAGATAAATTTAGCCTAACATGTTAATCAAAAGACAAGAATAAGATAAAATCAAACAACACATAGACATATTGAATGATTAATTGATAACTTATCTTCAATGTAACATGGAAGATCTCAAGGCAAAAAGCCTTGAAAAAGAAGCTAAAATCGTCCTAGGGTTTTCTCCCAAAATTCCACACACTAAGCTCTCCTTAATGACAAAAAATTAGAAAACTATATATAGACTTTTGTATCTGACGGCGTCACATTATGGATTGTGACGCCGTCACCCTCGCCGCTTCTAGGGTTCCCGGATGACCTTCTTGACGCCGTCCCTCTTTAGTTCTTCAAAAATCCATTCTGGCTTATCAAGGCTTGACGCCGTCGAACCTTGAACGTGACGCCGTCCCCTTATGATTTAAGCCGTGACGCCCTTGATCAAGTTAAAGCGTGACGCCGTCAGAATTCACATGGTATTTTCACTGGCTTATCATGAGTAAATTTCACGTCCACTTTTTCTTGCCAAAGCATGACGCCGTCCAGAGTAAATTGTGACGCCGTCAAAGGTAACTTTCAGCCGATTTTTGAGACTTTGTCGTTTTCTTCACTTTTATGCTCCAAAAACGTCCAAAATGCCTCCTTTTCCAGATTTCTCCTCAAAAGTACCTAAAATGACAAAAGGAACGATTTAGGGCAATATTTGATCAAATAAATACGATTTAGGGCTTAAATGACCCCTTAAAAGCGGTACACTTTTCGCTTCATCAAATACCCTTACACTTGAGATTTGCTTGTCCTCAAGCAAATGCGCTTTTATTCTAAGCAAAATACAAGTTAGGGGTCATTTAATGCAAACATAAAAGTAATTACAACAAATAAGCGTTCCACTTCAATCATAATAAGCACGGAGATTACATACTAGCACCTCACAAGTAGTGTTTAGATACTCACATCTCTCAAGTGTCATCAAAATAAATCTCATAAATGAAAACGGATAATATCTCTCACTACCTGTCATAGCAAATAGATTACCATAGGCTTGGGAAAGGATCGAAAACCTCCTCCACTAGGCGTAAGCACCAAAGATAAACTATCAAAGAGGGCTTTTAAATGGGTTATAACGTTAGGTGTAGGGAAAAGGAAAATATGGTTTTGTTGGATAAGGGATAATTTACTGGTGGCTAGTTAAAGATCTTGATCAATTACATGTACTATACAATGTTGCTAAGCCAAGACTCGACTCGATCTTAAGCTAGAAACGAAATAACAAAATAACAAAAACATAAAAATAAACATAAAATGAAACGGGATGGTAGTCCGTATGTTTTTTCTATTTTTCATTTTCTCATTTTTTTTGTATTTTTCTTGAATTTTTCAATTTTTTTTTTTTTTTTTTTTTTTTTTTTTTTTTTTTTTTTTTTTTTTGCATACACTCTTGCCCTACCATCCAAAATAATACATCATAGGGGCATTGCATTCCCCTTACACTTGAACTTTTACATAACTTTACAAATAACTATTCTAATGACTCGAATTAAGATAATTAAAATACTTGAGTACTTTTAAAACATTTAGCACATATGGGGGTAATAAATGATGTTCTTCCCCATTACTCCATTACACTAGTACTTTACCCATGAGTCCCAATCGTCCCAAAACAATATGTACAAGGATATGACTCGACTTAGCAACCATGTAATCAATTAGATAATTAACTTGGGTTTAAACAAATGTTGTCACAATAATGCACTAAAAATGAGTGCATACAAGGTGGGCTAAGGCGATTTGGGTGTACATTTTAGTGGGGTGTAAACAAATTCTTCCTTTAAGTAAAATGCTTAAAGGTCGAAACGAAAAGATAGGCTCTGAGGGGTATACTAGGGGTATCGTGTACTAAAAATTGAGTACAACGCAAAGGGTGTGGGAGAATTACTTGACCAATGTAGCCAATGTAATTATAACAAAAACACAGGTGTAAAACAATGGGTTAATCCTAATGCCTCTTATCATGTAGTAAATCTAACTACACGAATGTAGTCTCACTTGTGGCCTCGGAATGGTCCTAACGCAAGTTCTAGAATCTAAGTGCTACCGGTACACACATCATAGCATAAATGCTTTTCCTACCAATTCTAGGGGCGAACCTCACATATTTGGGGTGGAAAATTTTTTTAGTGGTACGGTTTTTGTGCTAGTCATATAACTCCTATCCGTGAGACGCTCATTAAGATCAAAGTTTCACTCCTACATGTTGTAAAAAATTTTAAATTTGGCACTAAAATTACCTTAACAAGTATTTCTCTCAGTTTTATTACACATCTACTATTAAACAAACAAAAATCAAGCGCAATTGTATTCTCTAAAATCGTACTTTTACCCTCCCCTTACACTTAAGATGAACATTGTCCCCAATGTTCAAACAACAAGATGTAAAAGAAAAAAGTAAGAGAATGAAATCAAATACTCCCCTGATTCGCTTGGTGGATAATGAAATTACACGATTAGATCTTCCTCCAAGGTAATGTTGAAGCTCCATGACTAATGTATCGCCATAAGCTTGATCCAAGACATTTCCTTGTCCAAAATAACCTGTTAAACCTGAGAAAACAAACACGAAAACCTGCATAACATCGACGGGAAAAATCTATATATAAGGATATAATGCTTGTGGAATGATAATTTTGCAGATTCCTGGAGATTATAAGTTGGAGATTTTAATAAAAACTTTTTATGAAAACAAAACTTTCAAAAATTTCTGAAAATTAAATCTGACGCCGTCAGGTTATAACCCCTGACGCCGTCAGAAATGACCTGACAAAAATTTTCATTTTAAGTTTCCGGAAAATTTCTGGAAAAACCTTTACCTTACTTCCTGGAAATCCTGCAAAACATCATTATGACTCGATACAAGCATTTGACTCAAACAAACACTAATATGTATGTTAATTTAGTATTATTATGATTCATGTTCATTTGTGTTCTAATAAACCGATTTAGATTTCCCTTACACTTATCTTTTGCAAAATACCTTTATATGTAGTTAAGACGAAGTTAAAAACAACATAAAGCATTTTCACAATTTAGTTTTGAACATGAATCAATACTAATAAAAATTAAACACACATACGGAAACAAATAAAATCAAACAAACAAATAAATAAACACACAAAGCAAATAAAACAAATAAAGCTTGGGTTGCCTCCCAAGAAGCGCTTTTCTTTATTAACGAGTCTTGTAGCTAGACTCAAAGTCACGTACATTACGTGATTTCTTCATCAAAGGTTATGTCTTCCTCATTGATCATTTCATTACCATTCTCTTGATAATGCTTGACTCGTTGTATATTCACAGTGAATTCTCTATCATCGTCGTCAATCAACACAACGGCTCCGGTTTTAGAGGAGCTCCTTACGGTAAAAGGTTCATACCATCTAGATTTAAGTTTCCCAGGAAATAGCTTTAAGCGAGAATTATATAATAAGACCTTGTCCCCTTCTGAAAACTCCTTGGGTCTCTTAATCCGTTGGTCATGCCATCTTTTCGCCCTTTCTTTGTATGTAATGGAGGATTCATAAGCCTCTAATCTCAATTCATCGAGCTCTTGGAGCTGTAAGAATCTATTTGTTCCCGCAACTGTATAATCCAAATTACAGGCCTTAAGTGCCCAATATGCTTTGTGTTCCAGTTCTACTGGGAGGTGGCATGCCTTGCCATATACCATACGGAACGGGGTTGTCCCGATTGGTGTCTTATAGGCGGTTCGAAATGCCCACAAAGCCTCATCGAGCTTAAAAGACCAATCTTTTCTGTTTTGATTAACCGTTTTCTCTAATATTCTCTTTATGGCTCTATTACTGTTTTCGACTTGACCGTTGGTTTGAGGATGGTAAGCGGTGGAGAATCGGTGAGAGACTCCATATCTTTTCATGACTTTCTCCATTTGTGAATTGCAAAAATGGGTTCCCCTGTCACTAATAAGAGCCTTCGGAATTCCGAACCTAGCGAACAATTTTTTTAAGAAATGAATGACTACCCTAGCGTCGTTAGTCCTAAGGGCTTGTGCTTCCACCCATTTCGAAACATAATCAATGGCCACCAAGATGTATTCATTCCCTCCAGAAGATGGGAATGGTCCCATGAAATCAATTCCCCAGACATCAAAAACCTCACAAACTTGTATATAATTCTGTGGGGCTTCATCCCTCCTAGAGATATTCCTAGCTCTTTGACATGCGTCACAAGTTTGTATCATTCCCTTCACATCACGAAATATTGTAGGCCAATAGAATCCCGCGTCGAAGACCTTTCGTGCAGTAGTGCTTATTCCGTGATGTCCTCCAGATGGACCTGCATGACACTCTTTCATAATTCTGACAGCCTCTCTTTCCGAAACACAACGCCTGATTACCTGATCTGGACATCTTCGAAATAAGAAGGGTTCATCCCAAAAGTAGTACTTTAATTGATTAAAGAACCTCCTTTTTTCATGCCTGCTCATATGCTCAGGAATGACTCTACTTGCCAGGTAGTTAGCATAATCCGCATACCAAGGTTCAGAATCATTTATTGACATGAGCTGCTCTTCAGGAAATGTTTCCCGAATCTCACTCTTGTCAGATTCAGCGAGGCTGGGGTTTTCGAGACGAGAGAGATGATCAGCCGCAAGATTCTCTGCTCCTTTCTTATCACGAATTTCAACATCGAACTCTTGCAATAGTAGGATCCAACGAAGTAACCGTGGTTTAGCATCCTGTTTAGCGAAAAGATATCGAATAGCTGAATGATCCGTAAAAACAACCGTTTTAGAAAGGACAAGATACTGGCGAAATTTATCAAAAGCGAATACCACGGCTAGTAATTCCTTTTCAGTGGTAGTGTAGTTTTCTTGAGCAGGATTCATGGTTTTGCTAGCGTAGTATATTGGCTGAAAGTGTTTGTTAAGCCTTTGGCCTAATACTGCTCCAACAGCATAATCACTAGCATCGCACATGATTTCAAAGGGTAACTCCCAGTTAGGGGTAACCATAATTGGAGCTTGGGTAAGTTCCTGCTTCAATAGATCGAATGCGTCCTTGCACTCTTGAGAGAAGTCAAACGGGGCATCCTTCATGAGTAACTGAGTCATGGGTTTAGCTACCTTTGAGAAATCTTTAATGAATCTCCTATAGAAGCCAGCATGACCCAAAAAACTACGGATTGCCTTGACAGTTGTTGGATAGGGAAGTTTGGATATAGCTTCAATTTTTGCCCGGTCTACTTCGATTCCACTTCCTGAAATTTTGTGCCCCAGCACAATCCCTTCTTTTACCATAAAGTGGCACTTTTCCCAGTTTAGTACCAAGTTGGTCTCCTCACAACGTTTGAGCATTTTCTCAAGGTTAGCAAGACAGCGATCAAAAGAGTTTCCAAAGACTGAAAAATCATCCATAAAGACCTCCATGCTGTCTTCCATTAACTCATGGAAGATTGCCGTCATGCAGCGCTGGAAAGTGGCGGGGGCGTTACATAGTCCAAAGGGCATTCGCTTGTAGGCGAAGGTGCCATAAGGGCATGTAAACGTGGTCTTTTCTTGGTCCTCAGGAGCGATAGGGATTTGGAAATACCCTGAGAACCCATCTAGGAAGCAGTAGTACTCATGCCCTGCTAACCTTTCCAACATTTGGTCGATAAATGGGAGAGGGAAATGATCTTTTCGGGTTGCATCATTCAACTTCCTATAATCGATGCACACACGCCATCCAGTTACTGTTCGTTGAGGTACTAACTCATCCTTATCGTTCTTCACCACCGTCATTCCTCCCTTTTTTGGTACAACCTGTACAGGACTTACCCATGGACTGTCCGAAATCGGGTAAATTAGTCCTGCATCTAGGAGCTTAATGACTTCCTTTTTTACGACTTCCTTTATGTTGGGATTTACTCGCCTTTGAGGTTGCACGGTGGGTTTATAATCCTCCTCCATGAGGATTTTATGCGTACAAAAGGTAGAGTCAATACCCTTGATATCGGCTACACTCCATGCTATAACTCCTTTATATTTTTTTAAAATTCCTAAGAGTTTATCCTTTTGTTCACTTTTCAAAGAAGAGCTTATGATTACCGGAAGTTGATCTTCCCCTTGGAGGAAAGCATATTCAAGGTTGGTTGGGAGTTCCTTGAGTTCTACCGTAGGTGGCTCGATGATGGAAGGTTTAAGTTTGTTCTCGGGTTTACGAAGCTCAAGCTGTTCGATTTCTTGTCTGGGATAGAAGGAGACTGCATTCACATCCATAGCCTTCTCCTCCTCTAAGATGGGTAAGAAAGCTTCATCTCGCAACCAACCAGCTTCCACCTGTTCATCTACACAATTATCAATCTCGTCGGATAGTTCATCGATTTCTTCGATGAAATACAGTTGATTATCTGCTTCGAGAGAAAGATTCATTGTGTCCTTGATGTCGAAGGTTAAGCTATCGGCCCCCACTCGTAAGGTTAGTTTGCCGTCATGAACATCAATAACAGCACGAGAAGTTGCAAGGAAGGGTCTTCCTAGAATGATGGGCACAAGATCATCTTCTTCCATTTCTAGGATGACGAAGTCAACTGGAAATTTAAACTTCCCTACCTTAACCAGCACATTCTCGCATATTCCTAAGGGGTATTTGACTGATCTATCGGCCAGTTGGATGCTCATACGGGTTGGTTTCAACCCAGAATACCCTAGCTTGAGGAACAGGGAATGCGGCATAAGATTGATGCTTGCTCCTAAGTCGGCTAAAGCATTTTTGACTGAAAGAGATCCAATTGAACAGGGCAAGGTGAAACTACCTGGATCGTCCACCTTCTTTGGTAGCCCTCGTTGAGTCACCACAGAACATTCTTCTCCTAAGGTTACAAGACCCTCGAGCCCTTTCCTGTTGGTGAGCAGCCTCTTGAAGTATGTACTATATTTGGGCATATGATAACATGCATCAAGAAGGGGTATGGTGACGACCGAATTCTTCAAATATGACAAGAATTTTTTATTATCACTTTCGACCTTTTGATTCTTGAGGCGAGATGGGTATGGGACTTTAAGGGGCTGTTTGGCAGGAGTAGGTGGGGATGGAGTTACCGGAGGGGTTTGCTCGGGATTTTCATCGTTCACATTATCGTTCTCCTCATGAGGGGTGTTGGGTTCCATGACGTTAGATGGTTGAGCTGGGTAGGGTGGATCCTTAGTAGTTGTTCCAGCACGAGTGGTGATGGCGAGTAAAGGATCTCTTTGCGGTTCGCCAAGGCCGTCGAGAGTGGCGTTGAGTTCTGCGAACTTGGCCTTCGCGTCGGTTTGTTGGCTATTGATAAAGTTGTCAAGACCATTTAGTTGCAGATTCTTTTCAAACGTGAAATGCCCGAGATCATCCTCAAAAGTGCTCCTAACCTTATAGTCAGGATATTCTCCTCCTCCCTCTTCTCTCACAAGATTTCCCCAAGGGGTGAAATTATTGTTTTGGTAGAAAGTTAAGAGCGAAGGATCATCGAAGATGTCGTGGCTTGACAAGCATGCTTGTTCGGTGGTGGTATCATCCTCGCATTCCTCCACTTCATGCGGGCCACCACATTGATCACAGATCAAGTATGGGTTTGATAACCGCTTAGTTGGTTGCGACTTGTCTAGATAAGATACCTGATCATTCAATCTACTCACCCGGCTAGCAAAAGGAGGCTCTTTCATGATCTTGGAAACGCTTATGATCGAATCGGGTTCATCCCAGGTATCGTCTTGATCATTCGCGTATTCCTCAATTCTATTCCATCCTTCCTCAACGCTTAGTTTGGCTATTTTTCCTTTTGATGAATTATTAATGCCCAATTGGTCGTTTTTAGAGACACTGTCATAAAATATTTGGACAAGAAGCCAGAGTTCAATGCCATGATGAGGGACCTGTCTAATTAGATCCTTGAATCTAACCCAAGATTTGTGAATAGGTTCTGCTGGTCCAACATGGAAGCGGAGGATTTCGTCTCTCAACTTTGAAGTTCTTCCTATGGGAAAGAATTTCTCATAGAATTTTGAGATAAGCTGTTCCCATGTGAAGATGGATTCGGAAGGAAGTTGGTTATACCAGTCTCCGGCTCTTTCATGAAGGGTGAAGGGAAAGAATCGCAACCGGGAGGTATCTCTAGTGGCTCCGTCCGTATGGAGGGTATCCACTATTTTCAGGAAGTCCTTGATGTGTTGGATTGGATCTTCAGTTTTCAATCCGTGAAACTTGCATACACTTTGGACCAGCCAAATATCAGTTGCACGCAAGACCCCATCCGTGTGTTCATTTGGAAAAACGATAGCATTGGAAAAACCACGAGGGGTGGGAGAAGAGTAGTCCTTGAGACATTTAGGGATTGGGATTTCGGGAACTTCCATATCGTGATTGGGTTGAGGGCTAGGAGGTGTAGAATGATGATTGGATTCTTCCTCGGAGAGGGCATCATCAAAATTGATCGTGGATGGTTCAGCCGCTTGGTGGAGTCGCCTTAATTTATGCATTTCCCTTTCGGGTTCAGCATAGGGTGTGGCAAGAGTCTTTATCGAGCTTCGGCTCCTAGTGATTCTAAGATTAGGGGGGTCATCATCCAAAATTAGGGAATATCCTCCTAAAGTTCGGGCTCTAGGAGGTGGTGGTAGTTGTTGTGGTGGTGGGTTGTGGGGGTTAAGGATATTACCATCTTCCATGATGTCTAATGGTAATGGTTACGAACAAAGAAACGAAGAAAATAGATAGACTAAAGAAAACCTAGAAAAATAAAATAAAAATCTCACTAGAAAGGAATCTAGTGAGTAGACCTAATAGAAATAAAAATTCAACCTAAACAATAACTATTCCCCGGCAACGGCGCCAAAAACTTGATGCGTGGTTTTGTAACCTTACAACAGGTTTTACCTCTCGAGGGATCTCAAGAGGCTTACAACCCCACCAGGCAGTGTACCTGACCGATGTAGTATAGTGTAGTGGTAAGTACGGGGGATTGATCGTTCTCCACAGGGAATAGTGTTCGTTAGGTATGAAAAGCTACTCTAATAGGTCTAAGGGTTGAGGAAGATTCTTTTTGTATTTTTGTATTTTTTTATGAAAGCAAGTAAAATCTCGGTTTTGAAGGAGTGGGCGGAATTAGTTGCTAGTCAACTAACCCAAATTACTACGAATGCAAATAAAATAAAATAACAATAATGAAAATGTGGTGAGAAACTTATGTGTAGAGAAATGTGTTTACTTAGATTTCCTTACTCCCTAACTATCTTTTACCGGTTAATTAGTGTGTATTAGTCGCGTGGATGACGGGTGTATTCCTTAATACCATTCATGGGGTGGCGTACTTACTTCCCCAACTCTACAAGCTCCTACTTCACTCCTATGTCGAGCCGGCTAGGAAGCTCCTAACATGGGATCACTAGAATTCGCTTGTGCATTAAATACAACCATAAAAACCTTTAGTACGCATTTGGTTCATGTTTCTTAAGACGTTCAAGCAAGTTACCGAATAGGAAGTTAGCCAGTTTTCTTAAGCCTAACATAGATAAACAATCATCCAATACAACTAATAACACACTAATAACCAATAATCAATAGCTAGGTTTCATTAGATCTAAGCAAACACAAGATAAATTTAGCCTAACATGTTAATCAAAAGACAAGAATAAGATAAAATCAAACAACACATAGACATATTGAATGATTAATTGATAACTTATCTTCAATGTAACATGGAAGATCTCAAGGCAAAAAGCCTTGAAAAAGAAGCTAAAATCGTCCTAGGGTTTTCTCCCAAAATTCCACACACTAAGCTCTCCTTAATGACAAAAAATTAGAAAACTATATATAGACTTTTGTATCTGACGGCGTCACATTATGGATTGTGACGCCGTCACCTCGCCGCTTCTAGGGTTCCCGGATGACCTTCTTGACGCCGTCCCTCTTTAGTTCTTCAAAAATCCATTCTGGCTTATCAAGGCTTGACGCCGTCGAACCTTGAACGTGACGCCGTCCCCTTATGATTTAAGCTGTGACGCCCTTGATCAAGTTAAAGCGTGACGCCGTCAGAATTCACATGGTATTTTCACTGGCTTATCATGAGTAAATTTCACGTCCACTTTTTCTTGCCAAAGCATGACGCCGTCCAGAGTAAATTGTGACGCCGTCAAAGGTAACTTTCAGCCGATTTTTGAGACTTTGTCGTTTTCTTCACTTTTATGCTCCAAAAACGTCCAAAATGCCTCCTTTTCCAGATTTCTCCTCAAAAGTACCTAAAATGACAAAAGGAACGATTTAGGGCAATATTTGATCAAATAAATACGATTTAGGGCTTAAATGACCCCTTAAAAGCGGTACACTTTTCGCTTCATCAGAGCAGGTCTGATCCTCAGACCTAGGTGGCTAAGTTGAGCCGCCTCCCCCTAAGCCGCCCCGTTAAACCCAATCATACAAAATAGCCATCACTTATAAAACCTAATAAATTATGTTCCATTTCTCCTCCGGTGCGTAATTAACCACCATTTCTTTTATCACCAAAAGGTCAACAATTGTTGGCTAAAACAATTCCTTTATCACCGATCAAAAACAATTCTTTTATCACCGATTCGTTTTATCACCAAAGGTTATTATTGAAGGATTATTATTAAATAGTTGTTGCCTTGTTGGTCACTTATACGTACTGTTGCAATCTCGTCCCATGGCATGGATATCTAACACGTCAAATAACACTCTTTAGTGGGCCTTTTACGTAACAAACATGAAGCTGCTCAACGACACAGATATGGTTGTTTTATTGTCGAAGGATTTATGTTTATGTTTTTCTTTATTGTTGAAAAAAAAATTATAGTTGTTTAATTCTTTGTTTGTTAGTCGATTGTTCGTACGGCTTTGTTAATAGTCGACTAAAGTTGACCGTTGGTACCAGTCCCTAAAGTCGACCGTTGGTACAGGTTTGTTACCGGTCAACTTAACCGACCGTTGGTAGCGTTTTGTTACGAGTCGACTAAAGTCGACCGTTGGTAGGGTTTTGTTACGAGTCGACTAAAGTTATGCTTTTATTACGTTAATATTTTGTTTCTTTATTTTTTTCTTAGTTTATTACTCTAGTCCGAGCTTTCGCGATTTCGCCGCTCGAACTACAGGGGAGTATTAGATGATAAATAAGGCCCAATCCCGGTATGTGGGGTTGGTTCTATTAGGGTTTCATTATGTATTGCCTCTATATATATCGTATCAATAAAACGTATTACCTACGGGGTTTCATTGTTCAACATGGTATTATGAGCAGGTTTGCCGAGACCTAATCGGCCGCCATAAACCGCTGCCTCTATGCCACCCCGTCAAACCTTAACCTCCGCCTATTATATTTATTATTTTCGGTGAACTATAGGAAGCAAGAAAAGTTCCCAGCCTCGAAGACTACACACTTTTTCAGAATATATATATATATATATATATATATATATATATATATATATATATATATATATATATATATATATATATATATATATATATATATATATATATATATATATTATCTTTTTCTAGGCGATCGTGCATAGGGCATAAAGGATTTAGGTGGTGTTTGTTTTTCTAAAAAATGTCTTAACAGGCTCTTAATGAGTCAAACCTCTTAATCGGTCAGACGTTTTGGGCGCTCAGACTGTTTGTTTTTTCTTTTCCGTTCAGACGCAATAAGAGGTAAAAACATCTTACCCATCTCCGACCACCACCCTTCGCCGGCCGCCTTTTCTCTGGCCACGAGACGCCACCAAAGCCACCTGCAACCGCCACTTCAATTCACCAGGTCCTTTTTTTTTTCTTGAATCCATTGTTAGAACTATTTGTGTTTTTCTTTTATCATCATATGGATGATAAGTTTATTTGGGTTTTTGATTGACTTCGTATGTTTTTAGATTTATATAATGATATTGAGACTATTAGGTTAGATTTGTGGTTATCATATGAATCAAAAGTAATGATATTTGACAATGTAATTTGCTTTTTTTCATTGTAATAGTTGACGTGCTGATTCAAATAACCATTTTCTTTAATCCTTGGTGCTATCTTTTTTAAATCACCAAGAGTTGTTAACAAATATGTGGCATGTTTTCATTATAATGTGTGGATAATATGTGTACAACAGAACATGTATCAGTTGTGAATCTTTGGTGCTATCTTTGTTAAATCACCAAGAGTTGTTAACAAAATGTGGCATGTTTTCATAATAATGGTTAGATTTGTGGTTATCATAATATGGGTAACAAGTTGTGTTAACGAATATGTACAACATAACAAGCTCTTGAGGACACAACTTGTTTGATTTAGGTACAATAGTTTTTCACAGAATATGTATAAGAGAATATAATCATTTTAGGATATTTCATACATGGCTTTGTTTAATTTAGGTGTTTTGTTTGCTTATAGGAATGTTGTTGATGAAGATGTTCAACCATATAGAAGAGCAATTGATCAAGAATATAGGACTAGTTTACGAGATTCAATTGCGACACAATGTCCTTGAATGTTTTAGATTATGACATTTTATTTTCACGTTCCTAGACTATATTAAATTTATGACTCAAATGTTTTCTTTAATGTTCAGATGTGTTTATGTTTTGTAAGAATGAAACTTCTTTAAATTTTACAACATTTATACGTATAAAAAAGAAAAAAACAGACAGTCTTATTAGATTCAGATTCAGACATTTACGCATCAAATTCAGATGTGTGGTTCAGATTCAGATTCAAAGCCTCTTAATAAACAAACAGCACCTTAGTTTCTTTTGGTTCAACACAGTATGTAGCTTGTTTTATTTTGTTCTTTTCGTGAGTTATTGAAGCAAGCAAGCAGGTGGAGTTGTTTTGTTGAAGCATATTATTACTATTTAAGCATTGAATAAAAAAAAAAAGAAAGAAAAAATTGTGGTTGTTTTATTGTTTGTTTGTTAGTCGATTGTTCGTTCAACTTTGTTACCAGTCGACTAAAGTTGACCGTTGGTATCAGTCCCTAAAGTCAACTGTTGGTACGGTTGTGTTATCAGTCGCCTTAGCCGACCGTTGGTACCAGTCAACAAAAGTCGACCGTTGGTACGGTTTTGTTACGAGTCGACTAAAGCTATGTTTTCTTATGTTAATGTTTTTTTTTTCTTGTCTAGTTAATTACTTCAGTCCGAGTTTTCGTGATTTCGCCGCTCGGACTGCGGGGGAGTATTAGAGAATAATGTAGGATTCTATGAAAAACCCTTGTAGTTAATCTTAATAATTAGTGATAACCTTGTATTGTCATTTAATAAAGCCCATTTTGCTGGGAAATTTAAACTTTTCTATTATCGTTTATTAATATCACAATGCATTATATATATATATATATATATGGTATACACCGAACTCACGATAATAATTCTCACGCAACAACACATTTTCACAAGCAACAACAAGTGATCATGCTCACCTATTTATCATAATACATTTAACACAAAGTCAATTACATCAATACACTTAACACATCTATTATTTACACCAAATACACTAACTAAAACTTAATTACAAACATTAATACTAATCCTAAACTACCAGACCAACCGGACCCTTACTGTTCGGCCCACAAACTCCACCTAGCCCATCGAACTACACAGCCCAATCATCACACCACTTTATTATTTTTTCTTTCCCTTGCTTTCTTTCTTTAAACCCGATCGATATTACTCTCCAAAAACCCGTTTGTATTTTTAAATATCGAACGTAACCTTTACATATTTTTATACTTTCGAGTGCACCACCCAACTAACTACCATAGTGCAAAAACACGGCTAGGAATATCAAGTATTAGCACAATAACGAAACCCATTTTGTTTGTCCCATTTTCGACTCAAGCATATAAAAATAAGTCACGAAACACAACCAATTCGCACCCGACTTTTTCCTATGACCTTTCAACTATATTCCTAACTTATTATGATAATTCAAATAAGAAATGAACCACAGTGAGGACATATAGCTCGCTAACATAAAACTTGTGCTAGTAACAAATGGGAACCGAATATAGAAACATTCCAAGAACTAGAATACAAAATCCCAGCTACCAACACTCATTTTACACACAATCTAGGACAGCAAACATACAGGTGTCCTCTTAAAATAGTATCCTCAATGATTAAGTCTCTTTGGTCAATGTAAAAGTGAAGATATTTCGTCTATAAATAGCATATTCAATCTTCCCCTTTACCCTACCTACCTATCCTTTTCTATCACCCTCAAAACATTCCCTAAATAGAATAAGAAGCTTTCTGTCGTGGGTTGGGAAGCAAAACCAGTTGGAGTCAAAGCGTACAAAACCTTTTCGAGTTCACTGACTTCTCTTGTGCCTCGTTCGATCAACCACAGTGCTCTTCACCATCTTTTCTAAGGTGTGGTATGAACCTTTCTCTTCATTCTTTACACATGGATATCACTCACACATCACTTGCATGCACTTGTTAAACTCGAACAAACTCTATTTATTTTGTAGCATGTAGTCGTTAGAATAAAGTAAAGGTTGATATGTTAAATTTGCTTACCTTAAAAATCACATGAGATCACCCAAGTACTCGACCACAGTTCATGCATCATTTTTCATTTGAACCTATAGCTTGTCACCTTTATGTTTTGCATGCATGAAATATTTAAGGAAAACCACATAAGATAACGAGTTTCCACTTGGAAACCTTAACAGTCAACTCACACACGCTACTCTCATAGTTAATAAGCTCACTTCATGCATCGTCAAAAATATGGACACTTTAATAACCCACATACATACGCCAAGATAAACTCGAACTCAAACCCACACGACAAACTGAGTAAAAAGGGTATCGAAAATATTATGAATTTTACTAGTTAAAAACTGGTTCAAGTTACCCACTTCATACTCGATTATTTTCGAAATCTTATACGTAACAAATAATTATTATCGCACATCTCAAATCACGACCTAACTAACTCCAACTTCCATGACTTGTAACATTAACCATACACTCTCAACGACATGGTTCTTAAGCTACTCGACTAGTGTAAAAAGACTTAGAAAATATTTAACATATACCGGACCTAAAAACTATGCGACAAGGCTACAAACTATAAATATATTGTCGGATTTCTAAACACAACGCTTAGATATTTTTGTACAGCTCGATAGTACACCTAGCAAACTACATCTTTCGTGTTTCAACTTCGACCTTATGAGCCTCTTTACACGTTCGAATTAAAGCATTCTATGCGACACACGCTAGTACCTAAACCTTCAATTTCAGAAATTAAATATAACCATTCGGTTGGGCTTATTTAGAGTCCAACAAGATTTTGCGATAGGAAGGCCCAACAGGCCCATGTAATATGTTTTCAGAATCCTAAAAATAGCCCAAGTTTAAGCCCAAAACAGTTTACATGCCCCCGCCTATAGATTTATTAATGGGCCCTTAAGTAAATCGCTAAAAGCCCATTTACCTTCAAAATAAGCAATTAATCGAATAAGCAGTTAAAATAAGTTAAAAACTACTTAAATAAGCCTTAGAAAGAATCGCCATAATTTTCTTTGCCTTTTTGTCATTTTTGGACTAAAAATGTAACGCGACTTAACCAAAAGGACTAAAACTGCCAAACATTGAAACATACGGACTGAAGCTGTAAAAACAGTTTGTACAGGACTTGAAATGACCATTGAATAAACTCCAAGCCTTATATGGACATATGGACAATTATTGGACTATTTTGGACTATGGCCTTGACAAGGACTAACGACGTAACGCAAACCACGGTTAAGGTAAAAGATGTAAAATCTGGAAAGAACAAGGACCAACTGTTATAACTTGACATTCTTATTTTATTTTTCATTTTTGCACCACAACTTTACTTTATATGCATATTTGCACATTTTATTTACATATTAGTTAACTTTCGTTAGTTACTATAAATATTACGAGTTAACATCCATTTAATTCATGCATTTATAGGATATCATAAATGGAAGTTAGGCATAAAATCCATAATCATTCTCCACCACTGTTATTCATCGTTCACCATTCACTTCACAAACACCACTAGTAAATAGTCAGATACTCAGACATTTATATGTTTATCAGGTTCCGTATCGACGTTGTTATAATTACCCCTGAGTTTACGTTCATTATCATAAGTAACGCTTAAGGTGAGTCATGGCCTCACTTTTTAACTTCTTTATATTTTTAAACTCCGTGAGGGGGATACATGCTATAAATAGATCACAAGTATTTTTCGGTATGCTACCTGACTTGATATATGCCTAAGTTACCTTATTGCCACAAGACCCTTTTATCATGAGCCATTAATCACTGCGGTGAACGCGAATATAATGAATAGATCTATTAGAGGCTGACGACCTATCCCACTAATACTTGGACGGAATGCTTTTTGCTAGTCGTATTAGTCGCGATGCATTATATTTGAGAGGAATAGGAATTGGCAAATCACCTATTACACGAGGGCAAAACCTTCATCATTAATTTGATGAACACCTCCGTTTATGCGGTACTTTGTTAACGTTTGCGTGTCATGAGACTTAGGGCAATATATGAACTGCGATATCAACTTTTAAACTGATTGTATCTCCAATACAATCTTACTTGTGAATCGAACTGATATTTAAATTTCAAACTCCATGATTTCACTCAACATTATGTTGACTTTTAAGCATGTATCTCAAGAAACTAGTGGAGCAAGGCAAGGCATGGAGCAGGCGTACCCTATCCTAAATAATGGTGTAAAATAAAGTTGTAATTCAGTTAAAATGATGTTTCTTTGGAGAAACCTTAGCACTCTGATGTAACGCTTTGTAACTGAATTTGTATTATGAACCTATGTAAATTAAAAATGCCTTCTCAGGCTGTTTTTCTATGATTTTGATTTCGATCCTCACGGTAATACCCCAATTAAACTTCCGCTGCTATACTTAAAATTTGGGGGTGTTACAGATTGGTATCAGAGCTTCGGTTATAGAGAACCAAATGTTTTTAAACGTTGGACTATGACTACATTTTTCAAACAAATTAATTATACACCATGTTACCTTAAGCCCTCCATGCCTGCTTGCTGCCGCGCTCGGTATATTATACATTAGGATTATCTTATATAAGTCTCTGCATACTTGATAGTTACTGTGCACAACTAGATCATTTCATGCTTACAATACACCACTTGATGTTAGTAATTACTTATTTTTACTATATATGGATTATTACAGTACCATGTCATTCATCACCCACTTTAGTGTATTATCGGATCCGGATTCCGAGGGATCACTAGCATCAGTCACGTCCCCCATACTTCCCGGTACCTTAGCACCAGAAACCGTACCTGACGGGACTGAGCCCTTCGAGGAGGGTGAAGCCGCCGCTACACCATTACTTGAGAACCCCCATGTGCCAGCTTTGCCACCACCTACGTTACCACCACATTTCGTTTACGACACATATTCTCCTTTCTATATACCACCCCCTGATGACGTATATCTAGAGAGTCAGCAATGGCTTCCTGCTGATGATTTACCCGAGCCCCATCATGTTTCACCACCATTACCACCTGACCATTTGCTTGACATACATACCCAGACATACCCACTACCACCTCGACAGCGAGATCCGATTCCTGCAGAGGATATTCCTTTATCGAGTCGACCCCACATCTCAGACCAGATACACCCATCCTCACCATCACTGCCTTATCCTCCTGGTTTCACTCCCCCAGCTCAGACCCATGATGCTTGGGAAGGATTTAGACCAGTAGTCACCCACACCCTTATACCATCTACAGTGGTGACATGACTAGAGAGTCACGGAGAGCAGATTGATTCGCTCCTTCGGATGATCGACCATGTACCATTGGATTCCCCGGGGACTATCAGTGACACTCTGCATAGGTTGGCTTCCAACAGAGCAGTGGTACAGCAGTGTTTGAGACAAATGCAGATAGACTTAGCAGATACCCGTTCCTACGCGATATCCATACGTAGAGAGGGACAGGACTTAGCTTGGGAGGCTCACCTTGCACAGCGTAGAGCCGACACGTTGGAGAGAGTCATGGGAGATATACAAATGGAGCATCGGGCTGAGATACAGAGACTCAGATACCAGATCTCAGAGCTCACGAGGCGTACGGATGGACCTAATCAGTAGACATAGTTAGCATTTTGTATAGTTTGAGACATTGTAGTCTGCCGCATGTGGCACTAATAAAGACTCTTGTATCGTTTTGTTGTATAACTCAACTGATCAAGTTATTAATGTTATAATGTCGGTAGTAATGTACTATATATCTGTTGACTCATGTATTATGGTTATTCGTATGTATTGTGATTGTATCCAGACATGTCGTGATGTTACTTATTATTATTATGATTCTTTAATCGTATATATACTGTGAAAACTCAAACGTATAAAGAATAGAAACTCCAAACAAAATTGAGGAATAAAGAGAAAAATATTAAACTTCAATTTTGTGATCAAATCATTTGTTCCTTAGCAATTTCATATTCATAAATTGATTAGTTGCTTACAATGATATCCAAAGGCATCGTAATTGTTGAAATATTCAATTTAATCACCATCTCACACCATGATTACATTGTTCATATACCCAGCTATTCTATCCAAATTCTAAATCTGTATTCTTGTGACATTAATAGAAAATGGAACATATCGAACACGAAACTACCAACCATACCGTAGCACTAACGCTTGAGGAGGTTCAGAGAATGATTGATGCTGGTATCGCCGTTGCACGCGATGCCGTTGCAGCAACCCGCTCAAGCAATACCATGGGAGCAACAACTGAAAGTGAGGCATCTACACCACGTAAATGCACTTACAAGGAATTCGTGAGTTGCCAACCAACCACCTACAGAGGCGTAGAAGGAGTGACAGAGTTAGCACAGTGGTTTGAATGCATTGAAATAGTATTCATGAGAAGCAACTGCGCAGAAAACAACAAAGTCACTTTTGCTACTGGAACCTTAAGGGGAGATGCACTATCTTGGTGGAATGCTACTGTCAAAATAATGGGTACCGAAGCAGCATTTCAAATCTCCTGGACCGAACTGAAGAATAAAATGCTGAAAAAGTACTGTCCTCGGACAGAGGTCAGAAAGCTTGAAGATGAATTTCACCAGTTAGTGGTGAAAAACAATGACGTCAGTACATACAACCGAATGTTTCAAGAATTATCTCTTCTGTGTCCACACATGGTACCTAACTTGGAAAAGATGTTGGAAAAATATGTGGAAGGACTACCTTCAAGTATTGAGGGAGACGTTACCGCATCAAACCCAAAAACCCTCGAAGCCGCATTCGTGTTTGCTCAGCGAATGATGAGTCGAGTGCTTAAACGAGGTTCTAACTCCACAGTCATTGGACAAAAGAGAAACTATGATAACCATGGCAGCAGCAACCGGAACAGCAACAGTTATTACAATCACAACAGGAGCTACCGCAACAATGACCGAAGCAACCGCAACAGAGACTACCAGCAAAGCCGAAACGATCGACATCAGCAACAAAACCGCCGACAAGAAGCCGCCAGGGCTTATGTGGCTGCACCTACTGAAGGAAAAATGTATGCTGGGACAAAACCCCAGTGTAACAAGTGTAAGATGCATCATGTCGGACCCTGCACCGCTGTTTGCGGAAACTGCCGAAGAATAGGTCATGTGACCAAAGACTGCAGGGCCACAGGGGCAAACGCACACCCAATAGCAGTGAAGTGCCACGGTTGTGGTGAAACGGGTCATTACAAGAGTCACTGCCCAAAGAACTCCAACAATGTTACCCGCGGGAGGGCCTACATACTTGGAGATGGAAACGCGCCACAGAATCCCAATGTCACCACGGGTACTTTCTTACTGAATCAACATAGTGCTAAAATATTATTTGATTCTGGAGCCGATAGAAGCTTTGTATCTACTTCATTTGCTTTATTGCTTAATATTGCACCTGTAGAATTAGATACCTCGTACGAAATTGAAATAGCCGACGGAAAATTGCTAAACACCAACACCGTACTCGAAAACTGTACCTTAACCCTCCAAGACAAATCATTCCCAATCGATCTCATGCCCATCCAACTTGGAAGCTTTGACGCAATTGTGGGCATGGATTGGTTATCCAAACATCGTGCCCGAATCATCTGCGACGAAAAAGTTATCCAAATCCCCATAGACAATGAAACGCTCACCGTTCGTTGTGACCATCATAAAACCCAACTCAATATCATCTCGTACATCAAAACGGTGAAATACATAAACAAAGGATGTCACGCATTTTTGGTCCAAGTAACGGAAGATAAATCGAAAGAAAAAGAAAAACGACTAGAAGAAGTGCCAGTTGTAAATGAGTTTGCAGAAGTATTCCCTGAAGACTTGCCGGGTATTCCACCAATCCGGCAAGTAGAATTTCGAATCGAGTTAGTGCCTGGAGCAGCACCCGTTGCAAAAGCACCATATCGATTAGCCCCTTCCGAAATGAAGGAATTATCTGAGCAGTTGAAAGAACTGTCAGATAAAGGATTCATCCAACCCAGCTCATCACCTTGGGGAGCACCAGTCCTGTTTGTCAAAAAGAAAGACGGAACATTCCGAATGTGCATCGATTATAGAGAGTTGAACAAGCTCACAGTGAAAAATCGATACCCATTACCAAGAATTGACGATCTATTTGACCAACTGCCAGGATCGAGTGTTTACTCAAAAATCGATCTAAGATCAAGATACCACCAATTAAGAGTCAGAGAAGAAGACGTTCCCAAAACAGCCTTTCGAACACGATACGGACATTACGAATTCCGTGTAATGCCATTTGGTCTTACCAACGCACCGGCAGTGTTCATGGATCTAATGAACCGCGTATGTAAGCCATATCTGGACAAGTTCGTAATTGTATTCATCGACGACATTTTGATCTACTCACGTAACGAAAAAGAGCATGCTGAACACTTGAGAACCATTTTGGGGTTACTCAAGCAAGAAAAACTGTATACGAAATTTTCCAAATGTGACTTTTGGATATCCACCGTTCAATTCTTAGGTCACATCATCAACAGTCAAGGTATTCACGTTGACCCCGCCAAGATCGAAGCAGTCAAAGGTTGGGCTTCGCCCACTACTCCAACTGAAATTCGACAATTTTTAGGACTCGCTGGTTACTATCGAAGGTTTATAGAGGGTTTTTCCAAAATCGCAAAACCTTTGACAGAACTCACTCAGAAAAACAAGAAATATATCTGGGGAGAGAAACAAGAATCAACATTTCAACTCTTAAAACAAAAACTCTGTGAAGCACCAATTCTAGCACTACCAGACGGGAGCGACGACTTTGTAGTATATTGTGATGCATCGCATCATGGTTTAGGTGCGGTACTAATGCAGAGAAACAAAGTCATAGCCTACGCTTCTCGACAACTCAAGAAAAATGAGGAAAATTATACTACTCATGATCTAGAACTGGGAGCAGTAGTATTCGCTCTTAAAATGTGGAGACATTATCTATACGGTACAAAGTGCACGGTATTCACCGATCACAAAAGTCTTCAACATATACTAGATCAAAAGGAGCTGAACATGAGACAGCGCCGATGGTTGGAACTACTCAACGACTACGATTGTGAAATTCGCTATCACCCCGGTAAAGCGAATGTCGTGGCCGACGCGTTGAGCAGAAAAGAAAGGATCAAACCTCTTAGAGTTCGATCGTTAGAAATGACAATTTATTCACCACTTCCATCTCAAATTCTCATAGCCCAATCGGAAGCTCTTCAGGAAGAAAATCGAACTCACGAGAAAATTAAGGGCATGCCAGAAAGTGAGAACGGATTCATATGAAGAGCCGATGGAATGTTATGCTTCAAGAAAAGATGCTGGATTCCTCTCTACGGAGGTATTCGAGATCTTATCATGCATGAATCTCACAAGTCTAAATATTCCATTCATCCCGGATCTAACAAGATGTACCAAGACCTCAAGCAACTTTACTGGTGGCCAAACATGAAAGCCGACATTGCAACATATGTTGGGAAGTGTTTGACTTGCTCAAGGGTCAAAGCAGAAAGCCAAAAGCCATCTGGACTACTTGTACAACCTGAGATACCAGTTTGGAAATGGGAAAGAATCACTATGGATTTTATTACCAAGTTACCAAGAACGTCGACCGGATATGACACCATTTGGGTTATCGTCGACCGCTTGACCAAATCAGCTCATTTTCTGCCTATTAAAGAAACTGACGAGTTGGACACACTCGCTCAGTTGTACTTCAAAGAAATCATAATCCGACATGGAGTCCCAATCTCTATCATTTCAGACAGAGACAGTCGATTCACTTCAGGATTTTGGCAATCCCTGCAGAAAGCCCTCGGTACTCAATTGGACATGAGCACCGCCTATCATCCTCAAACTGATGGACAAAGTGAAAGGACAATCCAAACCTTAGAAGATATGCTTAGAGCATGTGTACTTGACTTCGGAAAAGGTTGGGACAAACACTTACCATTGGTTGAATTCTCGTACAACAATAGTTACTACGCTAGCCTAAAGGCTGCACCTTTTGAAGCACTTTACGGGAGAAAATGCAGATCACCTATCTGCTGGACGGAAGTTGGGGACATGCAACTTACCGGACCAGAACTAATCCACGACACAACAGAGAAAATATTCAAAATCAAACATCGTCTTCAAGCCGCTCGTGACAGACAAAAGAGTTATGCAGACGTGAGGAGGAAACCCATGGAGTTTGAAGTCGGAGATAGAGTTATGCTAAAAGTTTCGCCCTGGAAGGGAATGATACGCTTCGGAAAGCGTGGAAAACTCAACCCAAGGTACATTGGACCATTTAAAATCCTCGAGAGGATTGGCCCAGTTGCCTATAAATTAGAACTTCCAGAAGAACTCAGTAGGGTACACCCTACATTCCACGTATCCCAACTTAAGAAATGCCTATCGGACGAGACTCTCGTCATTCCGCTGAAAGAAATTAAACTGGACGACAAACTTGTGTTCACAGAGGAACCCGTAGAGATAATGGATAGGGAAGTAAAGCAACTCAAGCAAAACCGTATTCCCATTGTGAAAGTAAAATGGAACTCCAAGAGGGGACCAACGTACACATGGGAACGCGAAGACCAAATTCGTGAAAAATATCCCCACCTATTCTCGTAAACCACTCTTATTAGCTATCTTAGACTTGAATTCCGGGACGGAATTCGAATGAGGGAGGAGTACTGTAGGATTCTACGAAAAACCCTTGTAGTTAATCTTAATAATTAGTGATAACCTTGTATTGTCATTTAATAAAGCCCATTTTGCTGGGAAATTTAAACTTTTCTATTATCGTTTATTAATATCACAATGCATTATATATATATATATATATGGTATACACCGAACTCACGATAATAATTCTCACGCAACAACACATTTTCACAAGCAACAACAAGTGATCATACTCACCTATTTATCATAATACATTTAACACAAAGTCAATTACATCAATACACTTAACACATCTATTATTTACACCAAATACACTAACTAAAACTTAATTACAAACATTAATACTAATCCTAAACTACCAGACCAACCGGACCCTTACTGTTCGGCCCACAAACTCCACCTAGCCCATCGAACTACACAGCCCAATCATCACACCACTTTATTTATTTTTCTTTCCCTTGCTTTCTTTCTTTAAACCCGATCGATATTACTCTCCAAAAACCCGTTTGTATTTTTAAATATCGAACGTAACCTTTACATATTTTTATACTTTCGAGTGCACCACCCAACTAACTACCATAGTGCAAAAACACGGCTAGGAATATCAAGTATTAGCACAATAACGAAACCCATTTTGTTTGTCCCATTTTCGACTCAAGCATATAAAAATAAGTCACGAAACACAACCAATTCGCACCCCACTTTTTCCTATGACCTTTCAACCATATTCCTAACTTATTATGATAATTCAAATAAGAAATGAACCACAGTGAGGACATATAGCTCGCTAACATAAAACTTGTGCTAGTAACAAATGGGAACCGAATATAGAAACATTCCAAGAACTAGAATACAAAATCCCAGCTACCAACACTCATTTTACACACAATCTAGGACATCAAACATACAGGTGTCCTCTTAAAATAGTATCCTCAATGATTAAGTCTCTTTGGTCAATGTAAAAGTGAAGATATTTCGTCTATAAATAGCATATTCAATCTTCCCCTTTACCCTACCTACCTATCCTTTTCTATCACCCTCAAAACATTCCCTAAATAGAATAAGAAGCTTTCTGTCGTGGGTTGGGAAGCAAAACCAGTTGGAGTCAAAGCGTACAAAACCTTTTCGAGTTCACTGACTTCTCTTGTGCCTCGTTCGATCAACCACAGTGCTCTTCACTACCTTTTCTAAGGTGTGGTATGAACCTTTCTCTTCATTCTTTACACATGGATATCACTCACACATCACTTGCATGCACTTGTTAAACTCGAACAAACTCTATTTATTTTGTAGCATGTAGTCGTTAGAATAAAGTAAAGGTTGATATGTTAAATTTGCTTACCTTAAAAATCACATGAGATCACCCAAGTACTCGACCACAGTTCATGCATCATTTTTCATTCGAACCTATAGCTTGTCACCTTTATGTTTTGCATGCATGAAATATTTAAGGAAAACCACATAAGATAACGAGTTTCCACTTGGAAACCTTAACAGTCAACTCACACACGCTACTCTCATAGTTAATAAGCTCACTTCATGCATCGTCAAAAATATGGACACTTTAATAACCCACATACATACGCCAAGATAAACTCGAACTCAAACCCACACGACAAACTGAGTAAAAAGGGTATCGAAAATATTATGAATTTTACTAGTTAAAAACTGGTTCGAGTTACCCACTTCATACTCGATTATTTTCGAAATCTTATACGTAACAAATAATTATTATCGCACGTCTCAAATCACGACCTAACTAACTCCAACTTCCATGACTTGTAACATTAACCATACACTCTCAACGACATGGTTCTTAAGCTACTCGACTAGTGTAAAAAGACTTAGAAAATATTTAACATATACCGGACCTAAAAACTATGCGACAAGGCTACAAACTATAAATATATTGTCGGATTTCTAAACACAACGCTTAGATATTTTTGTACAGCTCGATAGTACACCTAGCAAACTACATCTTTCGTGTTTCAACTTCGACCTTATGAGCCTCTTTACACGTTCGAATTAAAGCATTCTATGCGACACACGCTAGTACCTAAACCTTCAATTTCAGAAATTAAATATAACCATTCGGTTGGGCTTATTTAGAGTCCAACAAGATTTTGCGATAGGAAGGCCCAACAGGCCCATATAATATGTTTTCAGAATCCTAAAAATAGCCCAAGTTTAAGCCCAAAACAGTTTACATGCCCCCGCCTATAGATTTATTAATGGGCCCTTAAGTAAATCGCTAAAAGCCCATTTACCTTCAAAATAAGCAATTAATCGAATAAGCAGTTAAAATAAGTTAAAAACTACTTAAATAAGCCTTAGAAAGAATCGCCATAATTTTCTTTGCCTTTTTGTCATTTTTGGACTAAAAATGTAACGCGACTTAACCAAAAGGACTAAAACTGCCAAACATTGAAACATACGGACTGAAGCTGTAAAAACAGTTTGTACAGGACTTGAAATGACCATTGAATAAACTCCAAGCCTTATTTGGACATATGGACAATTATTGGACTATTTTGGACTATGACCTTGACAAGGACTAACGACGTAACGCAAACCACGGTTAGGGTAAAAGATGTAAAATCTGGAAAGAACAAGGACCAACTGTTATAACTTGACATTCTTATTTTATTTTTCATTTTTGCACCACAACTTTACTTTATATGCATATTTGCACATTTTATTTACATATTAGTTAACTTTCGTTAGTTACTATAAATATTACGAGTTAACATCCATTTAATTCATGCATTTATAGGATATCATAAATGGAAGTTAGGCATAAAATCCATAATCATTCTCCACCACTGTTATTCATCGTTCACCATTCACTTCACAAACACCACTAGTAAATAGTCAGATACTCATACATTTATATGTTTATCAGGTTCCGTATCGACGTTGTTATAATTACCCCTGAGTTTACGTTCATTATCATCAGTAACGCTTAAGGTGAGTCATGGCCTCACTTTTTAACTTCTTTATATTTTTAAACTTCGTGAGGGGGATACATGCTATAAACAGATCACAAGTATTTTTCGGTATGCTACCTGACTTGATATATGCCTAAGTTACCTTATTGCCACAAGACCCTTTTATCAGGAGCCATTAATCACTGCGGTGAACGCGAATATAATGAATAGATCTATTAGAGACTGACGACCTATCCCACTAATACTTGGACAGAATGCTTTTTGCTAGTCGTATTAGTCGCGATGCATTATATTTGAGAGGAATATGAATTGGCAAATCACCTATTACACGAGGGCAAAACCTTCATCATTAATTTGATGAACACCTCCGTTTATGCGGTACTTTGTTAATGTTTGCGTGTCATGAGACTTAGGGCAATATATGAACTGCGATATCAACTTTTAAACTGATTGTATCTCCAATACAATCTTACTTGTGAATCGAACTGATATTTAAATTTCAAACTCCATGATTTCACTCAACATTATGTTGACTTTTAAGCATGTATCTCAAGAAACTAGTGGAGCAAGGCAAGGCATGAAGCAGGCGTACCCTATCCTAAATAATGGTGTAAAATAAAGTTGTAATTCAGTTAAAATGATGTTTCTTTGGAGAAACCTTAGCACTCTGATGTAACGCTTTGTAACTGAATTTGTATTATGAACCTATGTAAATTAAAAATGCCTTATCAGGCTGTTTTTCTATGATTTTGTTTTCGATCCTCACGGTAATACCCCAATTAAACTTCCGCTGCTATACTTAAAATTTGGGGGTGTTACAGATTGGTATCAGAGCTTCGGTTATAGAGAACCAAATGTTTTTAAACGTTGGACTAGGACTACATTTTTCAAACAAATTAATTATACACCATGTTACCTTAAGCCCTCCATGCCTGCTTGCTGCCGCGCTCGGTATATTATACATTAGGATTATCTTATATAAGTCTCTGCATACTTGATAGTTACTGTGCACAACTAGATCATTTCATGCTTACAATACACCACTTGATGTTAGTAATTACTTATTTTTAGTATATATGGATTATTACAGTACCATGTCATTCATCACCCACTTTAATGTATCATCGGATCCGGATTCCGAGGGATCACTAGCATCAGTCACGTCCCCCATACTTCCCGGTACCTTAGCACCAGAAACCGTACCTGACGGGACTGAGCCCTTCGAGGAGGGTGAAGCCGCCGCCACACCATTACTTGAGAACCCCCATGTGCCAGCTTTGCCAGTACCTACGTTACCACCACATTTCGTTTACGACACATATTCTCCTTTCTATATACCACCCCCTGATGACGTATATCTAGAGAGTCAGCAATGGCTTCCTGCTGATGATTTACCCAAGCCCCATCATGTTTCACCACCATTACCACCTGACCATTTGCTTGACATACATACCCAGACATACCCACTACCACCTCGACAGCGAGATCCGATTCCTGCAGAGGATATTCCTTCATCGAGTCGACCCCACATCTCAGACCAGATACACCCATCCTCACCATCACTGCCTTATCCTCCTGGTTTCACTCCCCCAGCTCAGACCCATGATGCTTGGGAAGGATTTAGACCAGTAGTCACCCACACCCTTATACCATCTACAGTGGTGACACGACTAGAGAGTCACGGAGAGCAGATTGATTCGCTCCTTCGGATGATCGACCATGTACCATTGGATTCCCCGGGGACTATCAGTGACACTCTGCATAGGTTGGCTTCCAACAGAGCAGTGGTACAGCAGTGTTTGAGACAAATGTAGACAGACTTAGCAGATACCCGTTCCTACGCGATATCCATACGTAGAGAGGGACAGGACTTAGCTTGGGAGGCTCACCTTGCACAGCGTAGAGCCGACACGTTGAAGAGAGTCATGGGAGATATACAGATGGAGCATCAGGCTGAGATACAGAGACTCAGAGACCAGATCTCAGAGCTCACGAGGCGCGTACGTAAGTGCGTGTTGGTTCGGATTTGATTGATTTGTTGTTGGTTGTGTCGTCGAAGATGTGATGGAGGTTGTGAAGGAACAAAGGCGAGTCTAGGCCCAACAAAGTACTGATATCCATTAGTATTGTTTTTTTGAAAGCAATTGAAGGATGAAAGTAAGAAATTGATCTGATGTTTTTGTGATTACACGAAGATTGATAAAAACATTGTGATGGCGAGTTTATATAGGCGTTAAGAAGTAGTTTCTAGAAACAACGGGGTGGGATAAATTTGGGGTTTCTAGTAGCTTCTGGAAATTACCAGAAAGTTCTTCATTACATACTGGTTCAAAACAAATTACCACCCAAAATATATCCTGCTATTATATAAAAACGTTTTTACATTCTGACCACAATACAAAGACCCATTCAAGATACTCCCTCCGTCCCAAATTATATGTCCACTTTCATATTTCACAAAGTTTAATAAAAGTGAGCCCCTTACAATATTGACAAATAAATTTTCATTCCCACCCATTTAGAAGCATTTTAATTGGTTGAAATTAAAATTGGACATTAATTTTGAGACAATCTATAATAGCAAAGTGGACTAATAATTTGGGACGGAGGGAGTAATAACTCCGGTTGGGAAAGTTGCGTGCCAAATGAATTTAACAGTATTCATAATACCTTTCACGTGTCTCAGTTTAGAAAATGTTTGGTGGACGAATCAACTTATGTTTCATTAGAAGAGATCGTGATAGATGAAGAGTTAGGCTATGTGGTAGAGCCAGTAGAGGTTTTTGATACAAAAGTCAAGAAGCTTTGAAATAAATAAATTCTTCTTTTTAAAGTTAGATGGCAGCATAGAAAAGGATCGGAGTACACATGGGAACGAAATGATGAGCCTATCAAGTATTACCCAACTTTGTATCGAAAATGCCTTATGATGACACAAGCAGAATAAGCAAGAGAGAGTTGTAACAGCTAACTTTTATGGTAATGATTATAAGCTTATTATATAGTTTAAATCTTTATTCATGTTATAATTATAAGGTTCCGTTAGCTAGAAGCACCTTGCGTGAAATAACATAGCGAAAAAGGATCTTGCACGTAATGAAATGACTAATGAAGACTAACCTTGGAAGTTATGATAGTTGAAATGGCAAATATACCCTTAAGCCTTATTAGACTACTTCACGGGAAGTTTTCCCTCCTCATTTCGCACGTGTACAGGGAGGTGATTATGTGTTTATGAGACAAAACGATTTCCTCAATCAGAAGCTTAACATAATTCAAGATTAGTTAAGTGCTTGGAAATCGGAGTTAGAAGTATTGAAAGGTTGGATTTAGTGCCCTAATCAAGTAATAGTAAAGTATGAATTCATGAAAATCTTTATAATTCATGTTATAGCTTAAACCCATTATGGGGTTTTCATTTATGATCGTTTTAAGAGATTATATAATGAGTTATAGTGATTTCATGGGTAAATTATATGATAGTTCACGAAATTATTGTTAGTGGATTAATTTATTGGTTCGGCCCGAGTGGTTATTTTAATAATTTTGAAAGCAATCAAAATTATAGATTGAGGTTGATTTTAAATACAATGTCAAAACGGCAAAACATAAAAAGCAATCAAAATTCTAGATTGAGGTTGATTTTAAATACAATGTCAAAACTGCAAAACATAATAAGCTATTTTTGAATAGTTAAACAACTTATTTGACACAAAGTCTTATTAATACAAGTAAAATGGAGCTATTTATCTAAAAATGGTTATCTAGATCATATAAGCTATAATGGATAAGTTGATAAGCATTATGATGCGGTTAAAGGTAACAGACAGGGTTGGAGATGAAATGCCCAAATAGAAAAAGTGGGTGTTTGAGTTTGACTTTTTAGATGGTGAAAAAGAAGATTAGTGAGGGTATAAAACAAACAAGAAAAATGTCTGACTACCTATTACTGGTAAGAGTAAGAGGGCTAGTAAGATTTTTAATAAAAAAACAAACACACCCTAAGAAGATTAGTAAGGGTATAAATGTCAAACAACAAAAATCTTCTGTGTGTGAATAAGAAAAAAGGTCATGGATATATCACTTCCCCTGACGAAAGGGTTAGATTATCATCTTTCTTTCCTTTAATCATCTTTCTTTAAATTCAATGTTTTTCAAACGTTTCACCCTCTTCCGTTCCATCATGATTCATGACTATTTACACTTTTTTTTCCCCCTTTAAACTTACATGTTAATATGTCAGTTTACGTATTTTATTTTTGAACAGCAACTAACTATCTCACGATATATAATCACAACTATCTCACATGTTCTAACCAGGACTTGAACCCACAATCATTTATTTTGGGAGATTCCCACACAATGAAGGGTAACATTAGCACACAAGCTCTTTGGTATCGCAGTTTATGTCTTAACCACACGTTCAAGTTTACTCTGGCAATAACTTCATGCTTCAAATGATTAATTATATTATGGTAATAAGTATTCTAGAATGCGTTTAATAAAATTGTAGCATTTGTTGGCATATATTAAAAAGAGAGTTGATATTTCCACGGCACAATTTGATACATCAATGGCAATTTTGTGTAACATTAGAGTTATGCCCAGGGCCGTCTCATGAATTTTGGATGCCCTGTTCTTACAAAAAATTGGGCCCCTTAAACACGTCATCCTAACAAAATTAGTTGCTTCTGAAACAATTACAGAGTAATAGACATTTACATTGACGGACCAACATGTATGCTGGGTGTGGCACGGGCTACACCTAATTTTAGGTCACGAAGTACAAAAAGATTTCAAAACTGTCATTTTTGTGGTGTGTGCAACCCCCAAAATTTCATTTGCTTTTTTCATTTCTTACGGTGTAACTTAAGTTAGCCCATCATTTCTTTTGTGCAACACCCTCTTAAAAATCCCGGGTCCATCCCTAGACATTTTACTAACAAATACTAATAGACTACTGTTTTTCTTATGCATAATTCTAATAAGAAGAAAATCCCATCACCGCACTTTTAAAAAAATAAATAAATAATACTCCGACTATTACTACACTTTGACTATTAAAACAATTAACAGACAGATCCCACTACCGCATAATTTTAAATGTTGCAAAAATTTTGACTATTACTGCTGATTCGGAAACATGAATCATAGGCCCGAGAGGACAGATAAACTTGTAAAGAAAAAAAGAGCATAAAAAATTAATTAAAAAAAAAAAAAAAAAAAAAAAAAAAAAAAAAACAGTTTTTTTTTTTTTATTACGGTTTGGGAAGTCGATCCTTGTCAGTTTGTGTTTTACAATGCATAAAAAAGGATTGTGGGCTTTATTTTAGACAAACAAATGCAATAAATATAATTAGACTTGGATTTAAACTTGGGAGTTGGGCCTATTATCATGCTATCATATAAATCATCTATGCCTTTTAAAAAAAGAAATATTTAATATTCAGCATTAAAAGTTTTTAAACTAAAATTATAACTAATTAAAACATATTTTTTAACATTAAATACAATTAAAAGTTCTTAAGCTAAAAGTACAACAAATTAAAGCATATTTAATAACATTAAATATAATACAAAGCATTATTAATGTGGTCAAGATATTTAATGTAGTCAATTAATTAATTGGTCAATAAATGCAGTTATTAAAACACCTCTTACATAAGAAATAAAAATTATCAAGCATATTGTACAAACAACTTAAACACAATTTCTGCATTAAATGTCACTAATACAAATAATAAAGCACATTATACAAATATTCAAGCCCGAACGGACAACGTGCCAAATGGGCTCGAGCCTGAACGGGCACGGGCCAAATGAGCTCGAGCCCAAACGGGCACGGGCCAACGGGCTCGAGCCGGAACGGTTTACAACTCCTAGCTATCACTTTTGCCTTTTGATATCGTTAACATTTATTTTAGGATATCCGCCGCTGCAACGCGCGGATACCCTACTAATTAAATATAATTATACAAGCCCTACAAGAAAGTGGGCCCTGTGCAATTGCTCATGTTGCACACCCACATATCCGGCCTTGGTTATGCCCTCACACTTAGCCAACCTATTTCTTTTCTCGTCTCCCCAGCCACTAACGGCGACAGGAAGGGGCAAGGTGGGCACGTGCCCCCTAGCGAAAAAAATTGTAATGCTCCTTAGCAAACCGATTTGTAATGTAGTTTATAAAAATTATAAAAGTTTGCCCTCATCGACTATAACTTTCCGGCTCTGCCCCTGTTCCCGGCCTTCACGTTTCACTATTTCGACATGTTTTTCGGCACTATCCGCATCACGTGAAACATAGGAATTGAATAAAATGGAGACGTTTTACTATATCAATATCTATTTGATTCTTTTTATCTTTTTCAAAATAATCTAAGAACATTTATATTTTAAGATTTTATAATTTAAACACATTCGGTCAACAAAAAGGAGCCATAATCACTCCTTCAATGATTACGAATGTGTTACCAATAGAAATAAAAAACCAGTATTGATCAAATATTCAATAATCACCATATATGGGATAGAACTTTTTCAATTCATGAAAGAAAGTGCTTTAGTAGCGATTTCTCTGTTCTAGTGCAAGATGCAAGGAGAAGCACGAGCGGAACGATATGGCTGAACAGGCAATGCCTCGTAAGGAGATCTAGCTTATTGGTCCAGTTTTCACACTCATACATACATGAATTATTATTCATTAATCATTACATGTATTCTTAGAACAAACACCAAAACATATGAATTTTCAGCATGGCACCCATGAATCTAAAAACCCTTTTTATGTCAATCATTATGAATGATCTTTAGATTATTTTGTTAGAGTTTTGGAAAAATATTAAATCGTGTATGATTAGAATCGATCACGAGACTGAGGGATTGCACACTTTACGTATGAATGATCAAAGGAATAATTAATATACATATAACTATTATATATTTTAATTATTTGGACACGAAATGATAACTAACGGACGTTAAAGTAATTAACGGAATTGACTAATGACTGTTAGTAAATAAAGGAGGGGGTTGAGTGTCGAGTTTTGAAACTTGAGGAGGTATTAGACTCAAACTTGGAGAACAAGTTTGGAGGCTATATAAACAAACTCAATAGCTCTCAAAAGGGTCAACACATTATATTATCAAACTCATTATATACTCTGTTGTTCGACAAGCCATAAAAGGAATATTACTCAAAAAGGTCAATCGACCTTTTGAATTAAGATTCATGCGTGCAGTATGTATTATGATATCTTTGACTTTAGTATAGTGGAAGATATGCATATTATATTATCTATACCATGCATGATAATAGTCATATACATGTGTATCGTACAGTATGTATGTATGTATATATGTGTATATATATATATATATATATATATATATATATATATATATATATATATATATATATATATATATATATATATATATATATATATTATTTACTTCCTTCTTGAATAATAGATTCAAGGTTACTCTAAACCTAACCCTAATCAACCTATATCGCACCAATACTAACTTGACCGTCGGAGGTGGATCCCGAGGCTACGGCCTCGGGTCCACTCCTAACGGGTTCTCTTTGTTATACAGGTCTACTCAGGGCTCGAGAAGACGACTAACGGCCCAGGGAGAGTCATTGAATCAGCCCGCGCCAGATTATGTATCAACAAGTTGGCGCCATCCGTGGGACCAACGACATGTTTCGTGCTCTCACATCACCGGAAAACAACCGCTGAGTTCAAAAGCCGGTAACTTTAAAGCTTTGTATCGTATACGACACAAAAACTATTAAACGTAAATCGTTTCTACTCACTGACACAAGATTAATACTTAAAAGTATTAATTGTTTTCCATTCTTTCCTTGGTCAAAAGTTACGGCTGACATCTATACAAATCATATATACTTGTTTTGCTCGTACAAATATAACAAGAATTATAATTCTTGTTCTTTTATTTACTGTCCTCTTTTATATATACGATCCAACTATAGGATTTGATTATATTTAAGCTGCAACGAGAACGCAAGTAAATCTCCTAATATTGGTAATATTATCTTTTAAATATTAAGAAGATTTTATGTAAATCTTTTAACTTGGAAAACACGATTTTACCTAAGTCACACTAAGTCCGCACGATCGGACCTACTATATCTTTTAGCCGTGAACAGATCAGTCACGATAAATCTACCCGCGTTAGGCCGTGCGTATAGAGATCTTCGCAGACTGGCGCCATGAGCGCACTGTCACGTACAGGCACCCCGATGCTAGTCAATCGCCATGAGCGCACTGGACAAAAGCCGTGGTCATCTGCGATCATCCACAAACGTTAGAGTCTATGCGGTCACGATACATCCATCTGCGTCTGTACGTGCGATTGAAACTACTAGTCGCGGTCATGGTACATCCATCCGCGCCATTGTTTTTATTATAATAAAAAAGAAAACGATCATGAGCGTACTGCGTTCGCAGATTAGCTACGTGGTACTTCTTTTATGTAGTTTGTAAAACCTCACGCTAGGTGTAATTCGCACTACTACTTCTGTTATGTGTTAATTTTACATGCTACGTGCTATATATATGCTATGCGCTAATTTTTTACTTCATTACCTTTTATATATTGCGATGCGCAGCATATACTTCTAATATTTGCATTGAGTATTTTTTCAGGATTTGGATAAGTAAGTTTAATGCTCCTACACGAGTAGCACCATCAAACTTGGGGGGCTACCAGGATACGCACTGTGTGAGTACGTATCACGCAGGTATATTTGGAAGCAGATCGTACGTAAGAGGTATTGCAAGCCCGGTACAAAGACGGATTTAAATATTCGCACCCTATTGCCGCACGGGAGACGTCCTCTGTTGGTTGTAAAGACGGATGTAATGTTCGCACCACTGCGCACAGCGCGCACCTCTGCCACAGAAGTACGTCTTCTGTCGCATCATGCTGCACCGCTACTAGTACAAAGGCACGCCCTTACCCAGGACGCAGCATACAGGAATCCACCTTCACCATTGTGAGACAATCACAATCGCAATGTCAATGTTACTCAGGTCGCGCCTACAAGGACGCGCCTACAAATTCGCGCCTACAAGGTCGCGCCAACAAGGACGCGCCAACATGGTCACCACGTACTGCACCACAGACCCAGTGCGCACTGTCGCATTTGGGCTGCGCGTTATGGTCACGCCGTCATAGTTGGTTGGGCCTACGCGGCCACGAACAGGACTTAAGTCTAGCATAACATAGCCATGCACTATGTCACACTAGACTTGGGGGGCTTGTAGACGTATAGTCTGGACTGGACCAGTAATGGGCCAGGCCCGGAAGACAGCGGCCCACTCTACGCCTAACCCTAATCCATGCCCTATAAATATAGGGGTGGAATCCCCTTCTTCAGGACGATCTTCAACAGGTTACTCTAAACCTAACCCTAATCAACCTATATCGCACCAATACTAATTTGACCGTCGGAGGTGGATCCCGGGGCTACGGCCTCGGGTCCACTCCTAACGGGTTCTCTTTGTTATACAGGTCTACTCAGGGCTCGAGAAGACGACTAACGGCCCAGGGAGAGTCGTTGAATCAGCCCGCGCCAGATTATGTATCAACATTGATCAAGTGATGTGAAAAGAAGAATAGATCCTTGTTTGGCTAGGATCTTAAAAGGTATGTAACTATTTATTACTCCATCCGTCCCTAAATAAATGTCCACTTTGACTTTTTACAGTCTTTCTTGTTCAACTTTGACTTTAAATAATTTTGTTTGTGTTATATAATACTTGATGAAAATTATACCAATGAAAAATACTTTTAGAACCCAATCCATTCATATATTTTGCATCATATATTTTAGAACCCAATCCATTCATATATTTTGCATCAAGTACTTATGTTATATTGCATGTAATTGGTTTGGAAAATCTATTTCACTATTAACTTGACTTAGTTGATAAATAGGTAAGCCAAAACGAAATATATTTATCTTACATATTGTAAGATTGTCTTACAATATTATTCCTAATGAAATACATAATGTTTATGGTACGTTCAGTTGGAAAAATCAAACTCTTGTTATATTGTTTGATTAAAGATAACTATATCTTACTTTCTTCCAAAAGTTATTAAGGTTAGGAAATTGAGTATGCATTGTATATACTCAATAAGACTCCAACCTAGAAGATTAATAAGACACCATTTATTATGGAATGTGATGAATCACAATAAGACACCATTTATAAATTATTCTTGAGCTACTTTAAAAAAAAGGGGGACAATTCTTTTGTATTACTCTTAGGCCGTATATCAAGTCAAAAGAATCATAAAGAAGATGATGGGTTTGGAATACTTTTCGATTCGCTTTTCGATTCCCTTTTACGTTTCATATGTTTTTTATTGTGTTGTATTGTATTTTTATTTTTAATGAAATGAATTTAGTTTATTTGGAAATTTGAATAAAAAAAAAAAGTTGTAAGTGGTGGGCCCCAAATGAGTAAGTTGAGGTTAGTTGTTAGGGTGTTGGCAATGGTCAGCGTGATCCCAGCGGCAAGGGGGAGGCCGCCGATGAACACCGCCACCAACCCCCAAGACGCTAGAATCATGCAATTCCAAATCCTCCACAAGCCGAGGAATCCTGGGAAGAAACATGGAAAAAAATATGACCGTTTGTTTTTTTTTATGCCTGTTTTGGTTGGCTTTTTTTTTTTTTTTTTTTTTTTTTTTTTTTTTTTTTTTTTTTTTTTAAATTCAACTAAAAAAAATCTTGGGCGAGATATATTTATATCTGTTTGAAATTCAAACTCAATTTAAAAAACTTGTGGATTTCTAGCCTATAAATACCTAGACATCTCAAACTATTCTCACACACAAACACTTTCAAAATTTATATATTCAAGATCCAAATTCTTTCTTCCCCAACTGAAAATGTCTTTCTAAAAAGATTTCTCACAACAATTCCCCTCTCCTGAACGTCGAGATTTTTCTCAACAATTCTCCTCTCCTGAAGATAATGAAGTTTATCATACTCCACCGGAAGATATCTTTCTGGTTTTCCCACCGGAAAATGAACCGGTGAACAATCCACCAGTTGTGGAACAAGACCCAAATCCATTTGGGTTAACAGAGGAGCAACTCAGACTTATAGAGCAAGATATGGAAGTCTTCCTAGAAATGAAACAACGTGAACGAGAAGAGGAAGATATTCGTTTTGAGCAGTAAGCTAGGGACGAAGAACAACGTAGGAAGAACTGGGAAATGGGTTGGTTCTCACCTGATTCCTCTTCGACTGAAGATGGTTACCCAGACTCAGATGATACCTTCCATTAATTTCTAGTTTCGTTTAATTTCCGTATCGTAGCTTCATTTGTAGTTCCGTTTTAATTTTCGTATCGTATTTTAATGTAATTTGTATTTGACGTTTAATGTATTTTTATTATTTATAACATTAATTGTTTGTTTTATATTTTATATATACATATAATTTTTATTATTTATAACATTATACAAAAATAATAAAAAAATAAAATGAGGCATGATTTCGAATCCTCTAGAATCCTCCCACTGCCAACAGTTTTGGCTTCAGAATCCTCCTTTTTTTGCCTGCCATATGGCACTATGTGATTGGTCGGTGGGAATCCTCCCATGATTCCGAATCTTCCACTGCCAACACCCTTAGTGAGGGGTTAGTTTTGGAAGTTTGTTAAAGTAATGTGGCACCCCGTGGGCCCAAATGAGAAGCTTCACCTCCTCACTGCACCTTGTGTTCTTATATCTTGTGTTGTATTCGTAGCGAAGAGTGGCTGAAGAAAATGGATAAAAACATAAACACTAATAAAGCCAATAATGGAATCAACTTACGGCCAAGCTTCAGCAGTCAAATGGATCGCGTATTGGAGAACATTCTTTATAGGGATAATTCTAAAAGTAGACCAAACACAAATGGGCAGTTCCCTATCTACCCCGAAATCCGAAAATAATTTTGTTGCACAGGGCAACCGGCAATTTTTTGAGCAACTGAAGAATTTTCAGTGTATTTTTTGGGCAACAATCGCCATTTTTTAGGCAACTGGAAACATTTTTTGAGCAACCGGGGTATGGTATAGACCATTTGGTGTTTGGTCTAAATTAGTAATTATCCCTTCTTTATATCTATCGCTGAACTATTTGCTTACAATAATGGTGAAGAGTGGATGTACACGCATTACTTATTCAAGAAAAAGTGAGCTCGAGGTGGTTGTGATATTGGACATATAAATAAAAAGGGTTTTGTTAAACATAATCGTAAGAGCATGGGGTGCAGTGAGGAGTTTTTCCTTCTTATTCGGGTCCCACGGGGTGCCACGTTACCACAACAAACCACAACTAACAACCCCCTCCCCAAACAACTAACCACAATTTACTCATTTGGGCCTCACATACACACTTATTCACACACACAACCATTATATATATATATATATATATATATATATATATATATAATATATATATATATATATATATATATATATATATAAACTTATTTCGTACAATTACTCCTTCGTCGTGCAGACGAGGAGCTTGCACATGAGCAGCCATGAAAAGGTGTGGTGGTGCAGCAACTAGCCACGAAGAGGTGCCATGTAGGCAAACGAAGAACCACAACGAGACTGCACCCTCCGCTCTAAGTGCTAAGTTTAAGAAAGAAAAACATGCATAACGGGTGGTACGGTTGAGAGATGTTAAATTCAGTGGTGGACAGTTATTACTAACATAACCCTTAGTGGTACGTTCAACAACTTTTTTGTAAAAAACATGAATAACCCAAGTTTTATGTATTACTAGACGATTACCTGCGCATAGCTGCGACAATGTATACTAGTGTTAATTTGAGTGTGCATTTTGTCTGTGTATATATAGATGTATAGTAAGTGAGAATGAAGAAAGTTAGTGGTTTAAATTGTAATTAAATATATATATGTAAATAATTATACAATCTATTTAAACGGCATTTTTTTTGCCACAGTGAATTACAGTGCTTTGAACAGTGATTATGTGAGTGATGGTATTGTTCACTTTTTACAGTAGCTACTGTAGCATGAACAGTGACTTTTTTTTTTCCCGAAAAATAATTTCAAAAAAATAAAATTTTGAAAAAAAAAGAAGTTTTTGAAAAAATATTTTCAAAAAACTTTAAAATTAATTTTTCTAAAAAAAATAATTTTTCTTAAAAAATTAATTTCGAAAAAAAAAATCTTTTACAAAATATTTTTTTTAAAAAAATAAAATTTTGAAAAAAAAAGAAGTTTTTGAAAAAATATTTTCAAAAAACTTTAAAATTAATTTTTCTAAAAAAAATAATTTTTCTTAAAAAATTAATTTCGAAAAAAAAAATCTTTTTCAAAATATTTTTTTTTCGAAAATTTTTTTTCGAAAAAATAAAATTTTGAAAAATAAAGTTTTTGAAAAAATATTTTCAAAAAAAAAAAAACATTTTCAAAACACTTTAAGAAAAAAAAATTTATAAAAAAAAAATTCGAAAAAAAGTTATAGAAAAAAAAATTCAAAAAAAGATTTTTTTTAAAAAATTTTTTCAAGAACCTAACATGTAATAATTATATGAATTCAATGACCTACCACATCGTACAACAAAAAATAAAATTTTTTGTAATAGCAGAAAAAAATATATATATATCTTTTTCAAAATATTTTTTCTTTCGAAAATATTTTTTATAAATTATTTTTTCGAAAAAATAAAATTTTGAAAAATAAAGTTTTTGAAAAAATATTTTCAAAAAAAAACATATTTTCAAAAAACTTTAAGAAAAAAAAATTATAAAAAAAATTCAAAAAAAAGATTTTTTAAAAAAAAAAAATTAAAGAACCTAACATGTAATGATTATATGAATTCAATGACCAACCACATCGTACAATAAAAAACAACTATCTTAACACCCCGCCACAAAACATAATTAAAAATAGAAATAACAAAAAAAAAATAATAAAAAAAAAATAATAAAAAAAAAAAGAAGAAAATCTACTAAATACATCACGAAATAATTGTGAACCTACAAAACGTAAAACACACATCGTACAACAAAAAAAACTATCTGAACAACCCGCTGCAACGCGCGGGCTTCCATGCTCGTTACTTTAATAAATTGCATTGCGTCTAATAAGTAGAGTTATTTTAGTATAACAACATAACTAATTTTTTTTTAATTTTTTTATTTTTAAGCAAATGTGTGTTCTCTTTATCTCTACTACTATGTCAATTCTTGAAACATAAAATGACTTAAAATTGAGTAATGTTAATAGATTATTGGACCTTTAATAAAAATGGTAACAACATATACCACTAAATTAATATATTATTATAATTATTTGTTGCTATATACCGTCGTTTTGTGCGAGTATTTGTCTAGTAGCATGTAGTATAGATTTAACGTTTTAAAGTTGAATGATGTTTGTTATTGCCCCTTTGCAATTAGTTTTTCCATCCGCATGAGCATATACACATTGTCACTTGGTGTGTTTTGCAAAATGGCAATCATCTCTCAATCACAAACAGACATGGCTTATTAGGTTCAGGTAAACCCCAAATTTGGGTCAAGTTAGAAGAATGATCTTGACGCGCATGTTAAATAATTCATGCAAAACATTGATAACCAACATGTTGACGACTTATAGATTTCATCCTACGGACAATAAGTTAATAAATACTCCGTAATTCATTAATAGCATATTGAGATAATCTGATAATGTATATATAGAGGCCATCTAAAAATTTAAATCTTTATATATTACTAGACGAGTACCCGTTTATAACAACAGGATTTTATAGCAGCAGATAGTTTTAGTGATAAAAAAAAGTTCAATATGCATTTCGGGCCTCAGTTTCTGCATCATGATCCACCTAATATGGTATTGTGACTGGCATATGGATTTTTATAAGGAAGGGGACTGATGTTGATTTATGAAGGCGAATATTGGATAACTGAAGTTAGGAGGATTGTAGAGTGACAAAGGAGCTACGGAGGAATGACGAACGCATTGCAGACATGTCTTTGGATATGGTTTCCGCTGATTGGATTAGTCTTACCATCATCTTCTCTAACCTAGTCAAATCAAGACTGGCATTCATCTCCATAGCCCTTTTTCTTTAGCGGTACAGGCCGGCTGGTCGGGGTTGTGTCCTTCCGAGTTCTACCCCCGCTACCACAAAGAGCACTGCCCAGCCACCGCTCGAGTGTACCTCCGCTCCCCAACTGAGCAAAATGGAGAAAATTCGCGGGAAATGAGAGAGAAAAAAGGGAAGGTTCTGCTGAGACTCAAGTTCCCCTGCCGGAGGAGCTCCCCGAACCTGAATTAGAAGTCGAGGGGCTACTCAGCGAGAAGAAGCGTCAAATGATTCGGACAGTTGTCGCGCTGGCGGAGCAGGGAGCCTACAGGGAAGATTGGGGCAATGAGGAGTTCGACGATTTAGCCCATCGACTACATCTATCGCTGAACCAACTTCCGAATCATCTACCGAATCGCATAATCAACCGGATCCACCTAAACCTAAGAAATTTCCTCTAGACAAAATGAGGCTCTAGTTGAGAGATCCATTAGTGATTGGCCCACCCCTCCTGGCAAAGAAAGAAAGGCAGGTTCAGGCGATTGATCAAAAAAAGATTTCCTTCCCTTTCTTTATGATAGAGCAATTGAATGCAGCGGTGCAGGGCCTCTAAGATTATGAATAAGCTATTCATTTTTTGTCCTATTGAAGAAATTCGGCATGATGGTAGTAGAGTAGTCGATCTGATCTCGCGTGCGGGTGGATAGAAATGCCTATAGATGAGGTAGGCGAGGCTAGCTTGCCGGCAAAAGGCGATTGTCTTTTGTTTGATGAGAACGAGAAGGGCAATTGACTGCAGGCCTATTGGGTGGGGGCAACTGGAGGAAGACAGCACGGGGCAAAGCAAAGGGCAGAGCTTCGAGTGACGGGCTGTCGAAGAGCAAAGAAAAAAGTCACTCGAAGCTCCTCTGTCGCGCCCTAGCCGAGCGGTCATCGCCTGCACAAGCAAGCAGATTAGCTCCATCATTCCATTATTGTGCCGGCAGGCCTGGGCGAGCGAGGTAGGCTTAGATTAGAGGGAGGGGGACTGCGAACGTCCGCCCCATGAAGCGCCGGGGAACCATGCATTCCTCTCGGGCTGGGCTCTCGCGTGTCCGGGGTCCGATCAGATCAACCAGCGACCGGTTTACGGAACAAGGAGTTAAGCAAGGGCCAGGAGATTGATGAAAGAAACTGGCCGAAGTCAGTGTTGTGTTCAACTCCGCGGTTGGAAGGATTGCTTTCTGCCGCCTGTCTTTTCCTTCTCTCTCTTCTCTTAGCAAAGTAGGCTCAAGTCAAACTTTTGGCTTGCTACAAGCTGGGCTCAGGGGCTGCAGTCAGCCGCTTCCCCTGTAGTCGTCAGCTCGTTTTTGACAGATCCGATCGGGTGTTCATAATCTGGAGTAAAAGGATTCGAACCTTTGCATGCCGGTACCAAAAACCGATGCCTTACCACTTGGCTATACTCCATACGGCCTGTTTTGGACGGTAAACGGGGAGAGGGGGAAGGGGGAAGCAGGGCTCGAAGAACGAGCTGAGCCGCGCAAGGACGCGGGGTAAGCAGAAAGGTTCTCCCTTTAGGACCGACTACAACAAGCTCACGACTCTAATAGAAAGAAAGGGTAAGCTCTCTGCTCTATTTGCTTGCAATGCTATGCCTATCAAAGTTGGCGAACGCTTCTGTAACCTTAGACTCGTTACGCTGTTCGACTGAACTCGTTGGCTCCACGTCCACCGAAAGTAGGTAACCTTCTTCACCGTTGGTTCCCGTAACCAAACCTTTCTTATCTTTTTTTTTTATTATGTCTTTCTTTCTGAAGGGCTTGCGGTTTATTACACCAAATTCAGTGAACTATTGAAGCTATCGAGGAGTACCAAATGCTGACGGTAACGAAGGTTACCGGGCCGATGCGGCCGGTTACCGGGAACCAAAAGGTTCCCGGGAAACTACGTTCCCTTTGTAAAGTAGGCCTTTTTATAACTAATTAGAGTTGACATGAAATGGATCACGGAAGAAGACATAAAAGATGAATGAATGATTCAATCCCTTCCCACTCACACGGGTTCTTCTATTGAAGAGGTTCCCCGGGCGTACATAAGAGCGGAACCTAGATAGAACGCGGAGCACCGGCCCCGGCCGCCGATACAGTTACCATGCTTACCAGCTCTTACCATTGCCGCCTATAGATATAGATGGGAGGTAGGCGGGGCTAGCTTGCTTCTCTTCCCCTAGGCTACCCGCACATCTTATGTGCGAATAAAAGGAAGTGAGCGGCTCTTCGCTTAGTAGACGGCCGCCGGACAGCGACCCCTTCTTGTTCTCGCCCAGTCGCTTCTTTTTTTTTGAGAATCCTAGACTAAAGAAGAAGGCTCCTGAATCAGCGCAGGGAAAAATCCGCTAGCAGGAGAACTGTACAAACCTGCCGCCGGTTACTTTATCAGGGCTCCGCAGGAGAAGAAAGAAGGTCTGGGTCCAATTTCTAATGAAGCGAAGGTCCCCCTTACTCCCTATTCTCTCTTAAAGCTTTATAAAGCTCTAAAGTTGGTTAAGAACTATTGACTGTAAACGATAGCAGTTACAGTCACTCAATGGATATGCTCGCCTTTGGAATGAAGATGGATGAACAGGCACTTGAGCCTGGAACTGATGAAATTCGGGGAAAACATGGAACCGGTCACTATACCGGGGGGGGGGGAGACATGACCGCGACTTAAGATTCAAGTACCGTTGAAAAGACTAAAGGAACGGGGGAATGACTACCTGTAATAAAGCACAGGCTAATACGAGCCGACCAGAAGAAGCAAGGCTTTAGATTACCAGATCCTGGACACAATGTTCCTAGAGATGGAGAGCCCCTGCCTTTTCTAGCCTCTCCTTCTTGCTTGCTTACCTAGCTCTTGTCTTAGTGACTCTTCCTCTTTTCTAGGTTTTTCTGAGTGTGAAAACGGTAGATTTTTCATTTGCCAATGAATTGGATCCGCCTCGATTCGATCAATAATGGGATTCTTGGCTAGAGAAAGGTTCTGTGACATGGACGCCCAGCCCAACTCGGTCGGTCGGTTGGCCCACCTAAGATATTCAAAAATGATCGATCGATTTGATCAAATTTGAAAAAGTCTTTCTCACTATTCAGAACAGTGGAGCTTTCGATCAAGATGTTCTCGCCTCCCCCGTTTGGGCTCTCGCTCGAATCGGAACCTTTATGGGTAGGCTTTCGACTCAATCTAATAGCCTACCTATCGGGCGCCAATACAATAAAAGAGAAAGTTTGCGCATGGGCCCATTATCTGATGCAGAACCGATGCGAGAGGGAGAATCAATATGGGAGAAGGGGGGATTGAGAGCTTTCAAGAACCAGTGGAAAGGAAAGACTTGTTCCCTGCATTCCTTTCTTTCCAAAGAGAGTCATTAGTGCTAGGGCATAAAAGCTTTGATTGAATGAACGCCACCTTGCTTGTATTGTTTTCAAACAAATCCAATGTTGGGCCAAGCGTTGCCAGCCGGTAATAGCCGAAGGCAAAAAAGGGGGAGATAGAGAAGAGGAGATTTAGAATAGTCACTCCACTCCATGGATAGTGCACACAGATTCTTCTTTCATTTGCAATTCCTTTCGGGTGGGCTGCTGGTGGGGCTGTGCCCCTTCTCCCTCTTCTTCCGCTTTACAACCGGAATAAGGAACCTTAGAATTCACCACGATAAAAAAATGGGATTTGAGAGGTAATTGTACAAATAATAGCACGATCAAGCCTTCGATGGTGATCAAAGGAATAATGGGGTGTTGAGATTGCGCCAAGCTTGTTCTTAACCTGAAATAAGAAATACGAAGACACTACGTTAAGTGATTGCGCAGGGGTTGGGCCCTGCGAACCACCTCCGGCGTGCGAGTAAGTATGTGTAAGGGTAATGTAGGTTGTAAATGACGAGAATGAAGTTAACTTACATTGTTCATGCCTGACTAAGCTATTTATAGGGAAGAAATAGGCCTTAGTAGGCGGTTTGCACATGTTTCGGAGATCATGGGGGCGTCTCATGATTTATGGTAACCGCTAGGGCTTTGTAGCCCACGATCTCTACCTTGGCGGGAAAGCCTAAAGGAAGAGGAGACGTGGGTACGACCAGGTCAAAGTGATCCTCCGTTTTAGTTCCTTCATAGGAGATACCCCGAAGGGCTTAAGACTTCGATTCTTGTCGGAGGTAAGGCTCCAAACTTTGACGGAGGTAAGGCTCCAAACGTTGAAGGAGGCCAGGCTCCGAACGGTGACGGAGGCCAGGCTCCGAACGTTGACGGAGGCCAGGCTCCGAACGTTGACGGAGGCCAAGTTCCGAACGTTGACAGAGACCAGGCTCCGAACAGTGACGGAGGCCAGGCTCTGAACCGTAACGGAGGCCAGGTTCTGAACGTTGATGGAGGCCAGGCTCCGAACGTTGACAGAGACCAGGCTCCGAACAGTAACAGAGGCCAGGCTCCGAACCGTGACGGAGGCCAGGTTCTGAACCTCGACAAAGGTTAGACACTATGAGTGCTTTGGGTGAAGATTGACCTGGGCCTTCGAAGAGAAGGCTTCGTACAGGTTCGAAGGGGAGTCCTTCGACCCGTTAGGAGGGTACATCATCAAGCCCCCCAGTCGAAAGTGATATATTCGTACGAGTTTATATTGCATTCGACTTAAAAAACATGCTACACGCTATCCCTTTCATCACAAATTCGTCACTTGAGTATTCCAACTCCCTTCGCATCTCCGCATTCGACTCAAGAAACAGCCCAAGCGCAAGCAAGCTTGGCCGCCCAGCGTCCTCAAATCATTCAATGTCATCAGCTGAGAATGTAGATCAGTCATCAATAAGTAAGGCCCAGAGAGCACACTTACATTCATTGCCATGTTCGATCTGAGTACAATCGAATTGCTAAGTTACAGCTACTCCTAGTGCGAAGAAAAATAAAGAAAAAAAGGGACAACAGCGTGTTGTGGTCGCGTACCCTTTGCACAGTGTTCTCTTCTGACTTTTAGACCTCCACGCCCTCTGCCACCATTCAATAGGCTTTACTTTATAGCTTCTTCTTGCTTGAGCTGAGCACGTAAGCCAAGCCTTCACTTACTTATTCGTAGACTTTTCTGGAATCTCCATCTCCTCGTCGCACTTGTCAATCCGCCTTTCAAGAATATCTTGAATAATAGATCCCTCCATAAAGAAAACCGATGGAACAACCACATCACCCTAATCATGAGGAAATGCGCTATGCTATAATATCGCCCAAAGAGCTTCGGCCTTAGCTTTTGCAAAGCTTCTTTTCCCTTTCTTTTTTGCACAACCTCTTCTGTTATAGAGTCCAATCGTGAGAGTCTAAACTTTGTTGCACTGGTCCGAGTTCGCCTGCCTTCTACTTAGTAGGTATGATGGGTGAACCGAACCGAGCCCCTATTAGAGATTAGACGGAGCTTCGTTGGCTGGAATAAAAGCACAATAAGTTGCTTTACAAAAGGAGTCCTTAGTATGTGTCAAAACCGTTATAGTACTACTACACCGAAGTCTCGTACTCGAACGGGCAAGAATGGCCTAGCTTGCTGGCTGACTATTACCTGCTTACTTACTGGCTGACTTAGCAACTGCCTTGAAAGCCTATTCCGATGGCTCCTTCCTAAATAAGTTATCTAAAAGTCAGTCTTTCTTTTTGTTTTCAACAATCTAGTGCTTGGTCTTTCACCTTTATGAGTAGGACTGACTCCCTTACATAGGTCTTATGTTCAGTACTTCGTATCAGGTTCTATCTATGGGACCTTAACGAGAATTTTTTTGTTCTTTCTGAAAAAACCTAAGAGGTCTGTGACTGACCCTGTGTTCAGCACATGAGTTAGCGTTACCGCGTATTTAGTGGAAGCAGATAGTTAGGGACTGACCTGGTACCACTTTGAGTTACTGCCCCGAAGTACTAGACCAGCTCCTATTGAAGAATAAGGCTTTTGAGCTGCCTGAGCATTGAATTTAGAACACAGGCCAAACAAAGTCATACTGAGGACCCTAAGTACTGTCAAATCAGTACGTACAACATCCCCTTGAAAATTGCTGGACCTTCACGAACTTGCTGGAAACGGAGTACCGTGCCGGCAGGATCCCTATAAAGAAAGCCGCACAGAAAGAGAAGACTACTTGGAATTCGGTGGGAATCCACAAAGACAGCGTAGGAGATATCGCCCATTATACTGCAATATGGTGAGCATAGCCATGTCTGATGAAAGAGCCACCTGCTGACCTGGTGTTGACGAACAAGTTCCGGAAGCATGCGAACAAGACTTGGGATCGCGGCTCGTACCAGTAAAGCCACAGAAATCAAAGAAGGCGCACGAAGGAAGGCAGTAGCACTAGCTTGAGAATTTGTTCCGAGGAATGAAAAATAGCTGGACCTATTATTGAAGGGGGCTCTAACATCATCAAATTCTGTTATTTAACCCCAGATTAATTATTAATGAGTAGCACAGAAGGCCACTCGCGCCACAGAAGTGGTATATAAGTGGTTATCCTTAGCAGAGTGGTGGTACGACACTACTTATCATACCACAATGAAAATGACCCCATTTGAATTGAAGCCCTCTATCGCTATGCTCCAACACTTATACCTATGCCCCAGCCTGAAGGTTCCAATGTTGCCTCGGCAGAGAGTCATCTCAGGGAGCAGTCGACTGTCATACAGATTTCGAAGGACAGTCAAGGGCACAAGTTAGAATGAAGCAATATGAGGATCAACATAGAAGTGAGAGGGAATTTTCAGTTAGAGACTGGGTTTTCTTGCGATTCCAGCCCTATACTATAGGCTTTTCCATAGCTGCTAGACAAAAAGACCCAGCAAGCATCAGCTCTTCCTGAGAAGGATTCAATCCAGCCACAGGTTCCCCTGCGACTTCGTCTTCCGCTCATAAGTAAGCTCTTCTCCACGGCATATTTTGACTCTGATCTTCGCTTCCTTCATTCGGTTTCTGGTTCTTGGTTGAACCAGTAGGTTTCCAACCTTCAAAGCAGCTGCTTTTACTCTCAAATACAAATGAAATTCGTGCTCAGTTCAAGTCAGCAGGATCTATCTCTTATGCAAGGTTTATTGATGAAGGTTACCTATTATTGTAAATCTATATTTTATATATAAAGTAAAAAAGGCGCTCTCGTGCAATCTAAACAAGACAAACTTACAGAATCAAAGAACCTAACAAATGTAGGCGGAATAGACTTATGATCTGCTTCACAAATGGGAAATTGGGTCGAAATCTATTTGTGAGATTAGGGATCGGCATATATTATCATAAGCATAAACATAAGTGAGGAGACCTGATTCAAATTCAAAAAGAACCTCTAGGAAGGTACCCTCAGCCGCCTATGACGGAGGACTTTTTTCCTCTTCTCTGAAATCGTAATTTTTCTGATAGGAACAGGCTATACAAAAAGAAAAGGGGCTGTTTTTCGTCGGAATAGGGGCTTGTTGACACAATCCCATTTCTTTCTCCCTTTCTTTCCGTTGGTCAACAACCAAAAAGAGTCTCGTTTAGTTCTTCACTACTCGTACAGGAAGGCCTCTCTTTCTGTATAGGGGGAATCCTTTATTCTCAATCAAGATGCCTCAACTGGATAAATTCACTTATTTCACACAATTCTTCTGGTCATGCCTTTTCCTCTTTACTTTCTATATTGCCATATGCAATGATGGAGATGGACTACTTGGGATCAGCAGAATTCTAAAACTACGTAACCAACTGCTTTCACACCGTACGAACAACATCCGGAGCAAGGACCCCAACAGTTTGGAAGATATCTTGAGAAAAGGTTTTAGCACCGGTCTATCCTATATGTACTCCAGTTTATACGAAGTCTCCCAATGGTGTAAGGCCGTCGACTTATTGGGAAAAAGGAGGAAGATCACTTTGATCTCTTGTTTCGGAGAAATCAGTGGCTCACGAGGAATGGAAAGGAACATATTACATTTGATCTCGAAGTCCTCATATAGCACTTCTTCCAATCCTGGATGGGGGATCACTTGTAGGAATGACATAATGCTAATCCATGTTCCACACGGCCAAGGAAGCATCGGTTTTTAATCTCATTATGACTTGGTCGTTCAGAAGAGATTCTTTCTCGATCAGAATAGTGGAATGGAGGGCACTACAAGAAAGATATACTCCTTTTCAAATCGCCCCGCGAAGACAGACGTTCAGAAAGGTTCTCGAGATTCTCAATCGCTCTTTTTTTAGTGGGGAGGAATAGTACGGGAAGGGAGCGAGACCAAGCCGAGCCACTAGTAGAGTAAGCCCTTCCCACGTGTCAAAATGAATTGCAGCCTCAACCAGAGAGATCAACCTGCGCCTTTGATGTTAGGCCCCGGCGGAAAGTTTTCCGAAACCGAACTGAATGGAATTGTTACTTTCCAAAAATGCTTTCTGAAAAGAAAGAAGGTCCATTTTCCCACGTAGTTCATCGGTCAAACCAACAATTCTCTTCTCAAAGTAATAGGGAGATCCTTTTCTAGTTAGACTTCTTGCAATGAAAGAACCATCCCTTCCTATTTGTTTGTCCTGTCAGATAGAAAGAGAGACCCCAAAGAGCCTTCTTTACCACTTTAGGGGGCGGGGGTGAAGGGGGGGTTTACATGCAACCGAGTCAAAGTTGTTTATGATTGAATCTCAGAGGCACTCTTATCATTTGGTAGATCCAAGTCCATGGCCTATTTCGGGTTCACTCGGAGCTTTGGCAACCACCGTAGGAGGTGTGATGTACATGCACTCATTTCAAGGGGGAGCAACACTTCTCAGTTTGGGCCTAATATTTATCCTATATACCATGTTTGTATGGTGGCGCGATGTTCTACGTGAATCCACGTTGGAAGGACATCATACCAAAGTCGTACAATTAGGACCTCGATATGGGTTTATTCTGTTTATCGATTCGGAGGTTATGTTCCTTTTTGCTCTTTTTTGGGCTTCTTCTCATTCTTCTTTGGCACCTACGGTAGAGATCGGAGGTATTTGGCCCCCAAAAGGGATTGCGGTTTTAGATCCTCGGGAAATCCCTTTTCTTAATACTCTTATTCCCCTTTCATCCGGAGCTGCCGTAACTTGGGCTCATCATGCGATACTCGCGGGGAAGGAAAAACGAGCAGTTTACGCTTTAGTTGCTACCGTTTCACTGGCTCTAGTATTCACCGCCTTTCAAGGAATGGAATATTATCAAGCGCCCTCCACAATTTCGGATAGTATTTATGGTTCTACCTTTTTCTTAGCAACTGGCTTTCATGGTTTTCATGTGATTATAGGTACTCTTTTCTCGATCATATGTGGTATTCGCCAATATCTTGGTCATCTGACCAAGGAGCATCACGTTGGCTTTGAAGCAGCTGCATGGTACTGGCATTTTGTAGACGTGGTTCGGTTATTCCCATTTGTCTCTATCTATTAGTGGGAAGGTATATGAAGGAACGAATCAGTGGATTGAAGAATGAAAGCTCGACGACAAAGAGAAGCGGGCTTTTCCAAAGAATTACTGCAGCTTTCCCACTCCCTTTGATTATCATATACAAAAAAGTCTCTTCCACTTTCCTACCAAATCTCTCTTTATTCTGGCACATAAATGAAGGGATCGAAGAGATTATGGCAGATCATGTTCACCAAGAAATGACCCGAAATTGGATCTTGGTCTATTTGAGATTGTTCCTTTTAATCATAATCAAAGATGTTTTCTTGTCTCTCGTTTCTTTTCTGAACAAGTCGAAGAACCTAATGGATCGAGCTCATCCTTGGCTGCTACGAAAGAAATAGGCCTTGCGTTGCGGAAGGAACGTCCTGCTCTGAGTTGAAGGCAAGAGCTCCTTCCCTCCCTTCGTTATCGACATTAGCTGTATCCCATATCTCCCCATATCGTATTTAACTAGACCCCATCCCTCGCTTTGACTGTTCACCATATGTGTATCGTACCGACCCCATATCATACGTACAAGAATTGATTCCTTCTCCCCATATCACTCATTCACATGCCATCTTATTGTTCACCCGAAAAATATTCTTGTTTAAGACAGATCGCTACCCTCAGTCAACGGGAGGCCTAGTCGATTTAGGCCCTCAAAGCAAACGACGGGCAGACCAGTCGAAGGAGTAGTTCACTTACCTGTTTGTACATATACTATACTCATACCCATATTACGATACATATGTGTTCACCCTATCTTGCTTTCACGGCTTTGACCGGGAACCAAACCAAAGAGCCAATACACCAACAACCAAGGAACGGGAGTGGGTGGTCCCTAGGAACGGCAGAAAGGAAGTACTGGTTCAACCAGATACGAGTGACGGAACCGGTGTTGATCAAATACATGTACCGAGTGCCAGGAATGACTATAAGCCGATAGAGTCATTTTAACATGCCATGAACCGAGAGCCGCCCAGGGACTGGACTCCACTAAGAGGTTCTTTCTCTCATGTCATTTCGCCCGCCCATTTCATTTCCTTTTGCCGAAGTTCGTTCAGTCGGTAAGCATCCCGTTAGCTCTTCATATTTCCTAGCCCATCTATCCCCACTATCTTCGAATTTTGTAAGCCGTAATAAGTCCGTAAAATGTGAATAAAGTCCTCACGGGAAAGTGAATCGCCTTCGCTTATCTTGTTTTTTAAGGTCAGTTCTTGTATGATGTCGACGAAGGTCTCATGTTCACGATTATTATTCTTGCAAAACTCGGAAAGTATTAAAGCACATTTATTCCTCAAGCTGTCGATTGTGTCAGTCGGAAGTGCATACGGCAGATCAGCTTCCTCTACCTAGGTATGGATTGGATGCTCCTCCTGCTCGGGCAGGACTCTCAGACGGCTATGATCGGACAATAGAGTATGTAAGATATAGCTCGTGCCTCTTAGGCTTAACAAGATGGGGTTCGGATGAAAACGGATCTCGCTAATCCAGTCTATTCTATTTTGTCCAGTCTATTCTATTTTGAATAGTCCAGGTAGTTGACTACAGGATCGGATCCTCTGTCTTTGCCTGAAACTTTCACTGTCTATCAAAGGAATAGCTGAACTACTACATTGATTAGGCGGATCTAACTCTTTTGAGAAATGCCCAGAGGCGTCTGTCTACTAGTTCAGTTGAGAACAAGGTGTCGAACTAGACTGATAACTGATCATCTATCGAAGCGCCTCTTTAAAGGCAGGATGCCAAGAATCGTGTCTCTATATACAAAGAGCAGGCATGCGTGGGACTTTAGGACAAGACTCCGTAAGACCTTTGTTTAATATGCCTTTTGTTTACGACGAATAGGAATAGGTTCTTTTCAGATTTGACATAAGAGGGTAATTGGTCAAATTGGAATCGGATCTAACATGTGCAGCCTAAGCTTACTTCTCTTGGCTCCCGGCGGGGTTGTCTAGTCCTAAAGCTAACTAGTTTACTTACTATTATATAATAAGCCTTAGCCTTCGGCCCATGAAATAGAGATGGCCCGGACCCAAGATTCAGATGGGATGGATGCTTGGATATTCTTTTCTTTCTTCTAGTAGGGTGGTATGGTAATCCATTTCTTACTTACCAGGCTGGGATATAATCTAAGGTAAGGTTGCTTTCTATGTAGGTAGGAGAGCCTAATCTCTGTACTAGCTCTATCTATCAGGGAAGAAGGGAGGCGATTTCAAAGCGAAGCATTAACTGAAGGATGCGCTTGCCCATGGCCTCATCTTCCCATTTTTTGAGTCTTTAGTCACCGAGAAGACTACTTCTATAGCTTAAAAACTTAGGACACCACTTTTTCTAAAGTCGGGTGCAAGTCTTGCTGAGTCAACTCTTAACTCATAATTTATTAAGAAGAAAGCTTAAGAAATTGGCAAGAAGTAGGATAGGAGGAGCATTAGTAGCGAATCCCTGAGATTGGAATTCAATCTCGAGAAAGTCATGAAACTTGAATTCAAATTGAATAGATCCGTAAAGCAGAATAATGATTTTCATCTGAAGTAGCCATTCCCCTTTTAGTAGTTGAAATACTTTCATCTGTCTAAATGCTTTCCGTAACTCCTTTGATCGAATTTAGAGTAGCTCGTGGATGAACAGATTCAAGAATCAATAAAAAGGTTCCGCTAACCAACTGATACCATAGTAGAAGATTCGGCTAGTGATCCACCTCTCTATTTCCCAATAGAAAGAGTTATTCTATGAAAAAAAAATCTCGTTTTTTTCTTCTTCACATATACAAGCTAAAACTACAGCCAACAGGGTGGAAGTTGTGTCTTTACAGTAACTTTCCTCTAATAGCGTAGGCCGTCCTCCTCTATGTGTCTACAACTTAGGATTCTGTTGGAGCCGTGCTTGCACAGCATGATGATGATAAGAAGAAGAGAGCTTTGGACTAATTTAGCTAAGTTGTTCAATGATAATAATGCATAAAAGAAATTCACAGCTATGGAGAAAACCTGTGCAGCAGTCATAGCAGTGCTTTCAGGTTAAGTTATGGAAGTTTCATTTTTTTTTCGGGGAAGCCAACCAAGCAAGCAAATCTGTTCTACGATCGGGTATTGTGCCTATTGGATTAGCTGCTAGTGGGAATCTATTCTGTATTATAGCTTTCTCTTCCTTTCAGTCCCTCGTCCATGAATGTGACTCGCTTGCTGGAAGGTCTCCCACGTATAGAACTATAAAGAAATGCCTGTAAGGTCTTTGGTCACTCCTTGGCAGTCTGTCCTAAGTCTAAGAAGCAGGTGACCCCTAATCCACCTGAGGGTGGTAGCAAGGCTACCTCTGAGGTCGATTGGATTAAGGTACAGAAGAAGGGAAAGGGAAAAGATGTTCTAGATAACAGAGTTTCCGATCTGCCTGTCTCTTCATAAGAGCGAGGGTTTTGAATATTAGTCTTGCTGTCCGCTCTGAGCCTGAGAGGATTTCTGATCGTTTAGAGGATCCTGTTAGCAATGCTCCTCTAGCCTTCAACAGTCAGGGTGAGTTGTCAGCTTCTTCTTTGGGGTGAAGGCCCTTCTAAATCGAAAGTAGGGTCACAGTATACGGATATCCCTGTGATAGACAGGGATCTTTCTCTTGTTACAGGTGAACATTCTGAGGGGAAACCCGCTTTGGCCTTTTCTACGCCCACTGGGATTTCGTTAGGGGGAAGCTCTGAACCCCTCACCCTTTCTCCGGACCATAAGCCTTTGGGTGGTTGGTAAGGTTGTCGACTCTGAACGAATGATTTTATATGAAGAAGAGGTGGTCACTATTATAAAGAATCAGATCCCGTTACAGTTAGGAAATAAAGTGCCATCCGAGAGTCTTCTTCGTCTTTTGCTGGAACTCTTTTCTCTAAAGGTAGTGAAGTGAGCCGAAGGAGAGGCTGGATGGAGTTAAGCTCGACCAACGGGAGAGGAAGCATGATCAATCCGATCTTGTTTCAGAAGCTGGTAGAGAGTAGAGAATAGAATAGGCTGTGATGCCGGGAGAGAGATTTTTGATCTTGAGAGATCCTTTGAATACGACCAGGGGGATAGAAGCCCACGGAACGGTAGGCTAAGCCGGAAATAGAGAGAGATGTGATTAGATTAGCACGAGGAGGGGAAGAATCTTGGTCGTGGGATAGCAGTTTTTGAATCAGTCTCATTTGGCGTTCAATAAGTAGAAGATCAAGGCAGCTTCTGCTTTTAGGTCAGCTCTTTGGCTCCTTGCTATAAAGAGTGAAGTGACCTTTGGGCGAGGAGAAAGTCAGTAAGAATAGGACCGAAAACTGTGCGTTTGGCTATTGGTGAGTCTGTCTTTTTTGAGAAAAAAAATGGAGCGACCAACCCCTCCATTTGGGTCATGAGACTAGCCAACTGTCTATCCCTGTGGGCTAACTCAACTTATAAGCTTGCTATCTTAGCATCCACTTGGGATAACCTTTCACTTGGATACGATCTAAATTCCACATTCAAGAAAGAACCAGACCAGGCCAACCAAGAGATAGGATCAGATGAAGGAGAGGGAGAACTACTATTGAAAGAAAGCGAATCGCTACTTCTTGTTGCTATAAAATGGTAAAATACTACTTCTTGGACTATGCCGACACCCGAGAAGACTAATTAGAGATTTGTTAAGTGAACGAGCCTGAAAGCGCTTCTCCTAGCTTGATCTTAAGTCTTATACATTAATTAAGCAATCTGACTTATATGCTCCTCTCCCCTTGCTTTATTAAACCGATAACTGCAGATGAAGCGAAGGACATCGATTATCTATTTAGACGAATGAAGAATAAGATAAAGGCATCTAATTCACCCGCATCTGTTGGAGGAAGGAATGGACAGATAAATACATACTTTTTCTCCTTTCTCCCATAAAGCTTCCTTTCCTAAATCTTAGCTCTTATCTTTCTTAATTATTCTGACTACTATCACTTTATAAACCGGGCCTGGATAATTAAAGCTTAACGTATCAAGGTAGTACGCCTGGAACAAGAAGGTTCGTTGATGAACTCAAATAAGTACATTTTATTATCATCATTTATCCTATTTATTTGACTTATTTTATTATATTATATATGAGAATCGATACATTAATGTTTACTTTAGTGATTCTCAGGTAAAACCAAGCATTATGCGAAACTTGGCGATTTTGGACTAATTATGGCGCAAAACAAGCAAGATGTTAAAAGCCTACTGAAATCCAGAAGATCAAGCTCGTTCTACTCCAGATACGCCGCAACATACTTCTAACATACGGCGTATCACTATCAAGATTTCACAAGTTACAATCCAAGACAGCCAAAGTACATGCGCCGCATACAAAGATCAAGATACGCCGCATCTGAAGACGGTGTACGAATATTCCAGAATATATTAATCTTGGACCCCACGCGAAGTTAAGTCAATGCGCCGCATCTATAAACTCTATGCGCCGCATCGACCCCTCAGACAGAAACTATAAATACCCCAAGGTCAGACGAATTTGAGAGATATATAGAGCTTAGTCTTGGACAGTGTGAAGATATAACCCTAGAGCCGAATTCAGACGACCAAGCAACACAAGACACACCTAAACGAAGATACAAGAGCTGTAAGAAGGTCCTGCATGTATTCAATTCATTAAGTAGTTTTGTTTAATTGTATTAGTACACTTTAATTCATCAGGATTGATGGGCTTGTGTCATGTGACTACGGAAAATCATGCACTCCCCTTAATATTGCTTTCCCATTAATTAAAGTTTATATGTTGATGTCTTTGGTGACTTTTATTAGTGCATTGATAACCTCTGTGTCTAGCTGAGTCTTGCTTGGGTCGCCATGCCCCTTCCTCGCCTATTTGTTTTAGCGTCTCTTGAATAAATAGGATAGACATAAGTAATCATTAAGGGTTTACTCGCCGATAAGATTAGAGCCAACGAGAAAGGTTTAATTACATACACTTCATATAAAACTAGCAATAAAACGAGTGACAAGCTACTTAATTATCAGGACAGGTCTTCTTATTGTCTCAAGTATCTATCTGTGTACGTGTGTGCTAATCGCTGATTCGTGCTCATTAGTTTAGTTTACTATTTAATAATAACCAAACCGTGCCAGTCTCTCAGGCTGAACCCCCTTGCGTTAGATTAGGTTGTATAGCTAACTTAGGATATTAAAATACTGATTAGAATAACTAGATAATACGTTCCACTCTTAGTGATCGACATTCTACTTACCATTATATTCATACTGACCGGGTACACTGCTCGTTAAGTGTGTGTGTTATTGATAAGTCGGCTAAATATAAATTTAAAACTTGAGTAGGCATTAATACTGCTAAACCGCAACGACACACGCGCGCATCAAGTTTTTGGCGCCGCTGCCGGGGAATGAATTGTTATTATCTTTTAATTTAATTTAATATTTTAATTAGGTTTTTCTTTTTAGTTTATTTTTAGTTTCTAACCACTAACCCTGTTATATATTAGATAGATTGCATTCATTGTATAATTTGCATATTTTCTGTAATTTTTGTTTCTTTTTGTTTCTTTTTATTTTTATTCGTTTTTTTTTCTTTTTCTATTTTTTCGCATTCTGCTATCGTTGTATTGTGCTAATACAAATGATACGGCGCATCTGTTTTCACAGATACGGCGTATTGCGTTTAATTTTTATAAAATACAACGCGTTTAATAAATTCGAGTACGACGCATCTTTCCCCAAGATACGGCGTATTCTGTTTTTAATAAGAAATTTTTCTAAACCCTAACGCCATACGACGCATCTGTTTTAACAGATACGGCGTATTGTCTATTTAAATTAAAAACAGTTTTTCGAATTAATTAAACAGAAGCGACGCATCGATCTTTATCGATACGGCGCATCTTCTAAATAAAAAATCTTGTATTTTGAAACGTAACGAAAATACGACGCATTTGCTTTTGTTAATACGACGCATTTAATTTTAATAAATATAATCGATTTTTGATAATTTAAACTGGATACGGCGCATTCTAAAATTATAAGCGGCGTATCTGTTTTCTGAATAAAAGTCTGATTTATTTTTAACGATTATAAGATACGACGCATCCTATTTATAGGATACGGCGCATCGTCTTCAGATATCAGTAACTTTTATTTATCCCGAACGGAGAAAATTCTAATCATCTTTCCTGTCTCTTAGAAATTTTTTACTTCGAAGCCTATTTGTTTTGTGTTTCAGGAATCATGATTGATATTTTCCCAAGCTGGTTCGGAGGACCATGGATCAAACTTACAACCGATGAGATTGTATCTAAGTTCGCCCACGAATGTGATAAGGAGCATCATGAGGTCGAAACTTTCATCAATGGACTGTTGCTGTAAGAACAAAACTATATGATTAGAGAATTGACGATTGAGGTGCACCAATTGTCGAAGGTGATTAAAGGAGTTTTGTTCCAAAGGCACGACCAAAATGGAATAATTACTAGAGGCGGATTAGTGTCAAGGATGTTCCAATTAGCGGAAAGAATGTTTGGTTACTTGAATATGGAACTAAGAGAGAGATTGAGATGGAAGATCTCGCTAGAACAAAATAAGGAGCTGAACGTGAGTCTAACTTGAAGACTCTGGAATAAAGACAAGTGCTGACCGGGAGACAACCCGGAAGAAAATTTTTTACTTTTCTATTCTGTTTCTAGTCTGTCAGACCTGCAGAAGATGCGGCGCATCTCTATCATAAGATGCGACGCATCACCTGCACTGGTCATATCTTATTTCATTTTCTGCATTTTTATTTTTGACTTTAAAACTTTCTGTCAGTTTATTTAATGCGGCGCATCCCTGGTTAAGGATACGACGCATCTTTTATTCTGATTCGTATTTATTCCAGGCTCGATACGGCGTATCTTCTTCCATAAGATACGGCGTATCGACTGACCTGATGATTTAAAGTTTAATTTTTTTTTTAGGTTTTATTTTTACTAACTACTAATGTATTATGCAAGTTTGAACCTTCTTAACTCAGGTGTGTTAAAGTCTAAATGGTATTATAGATTCCTGCATTTTTGTGGATACATCATTTATGGAGCTTAAACGTTCTAATCCACAAGAAAGTTGATTTTTGCTCTTATACGAATAATGGAGGATCATACCGAGCAAATCTCAGGGGAGTTTTTCTGTTCTAATTCTTTTATTTTCCAGTTTTTAACCTTTGACACAAACAACGAGGACGTTGTTTAACTTAAGTGGGGGGATGGAGAATTAGAACACTTACTTGTCCTAAACTTTTTCAAAATATGCTTAAAATGCGCTTAATATATCAAAATTTAATTTATTTTTTTTAGCATGTTTTTGTTTAAAGTCTAAATTACAAAACCGCACACATAACTCTATTCTTTCAAAAATATTAAAACTTTAGTGTGCTGGTGACTTGTAAACTTTAGAACTTGGCTTGTATACTATTCGAGACCACCATAATGAGTATTATCTATATAATTGGAGTGGCTTGTCTAACTTGGTAAATTTCTAAGATTACACCCAAATAGCCTTTATATGTTATGTGATATTAACTAACTACACTGGTTAGTTAACCCCCGTATAAACCCTTTGTTACTCTCACTTTTAGAGTAAGATACCCCTAGAAAAACCCTCAGAGCCATTCCTTTCGTTTCTTACACCTTTGCTATAATGTTTCGATACACCCTTGCACCTTAGCCTACCCTGTAGATTAAAATTCGTGGTTAATTGCTTTAGGCAAAGTGTGTTTCCTTACATTACCTGTGTTCGCGTGCGTAATTCATTATCTTTGGTTAGGTTGGGAAATTGCACAATGCAATTGGTATGAAAGTAAATATTGTATAACTTTTAATTTATTTTTCGTTTGTTTACTACTTTCGCTATTATAGTTATTTCTGAAAGTATGAAGAGTATGAACAAATTATCCGGAAAATTAGTGATAGAAAAGTTGTGAAATTTTACACATATAAAGTTTTAAAAAAAATCGGAAAAAAAAAAAAAAAGGAAAAGAAAAAGAAAAATAAAAAGTTGAAAGTTTGTTTTAACCAACTTATGTAAAGTTTTGTATTAAGTGGGAGATATCACCACTATTTGTTGTATATTATATTTATGGATTGAACGGGAGTTGGCCGTTATGGGAACGCCAACTAAGGTTATTCTTTGATTGAGATTTTGTTGAGTATAATTCGTGTCTACCTAAAGCGTGTGTTTCAAGTGTTAAAGCGTGAGTTATTCAATGATATGAGTCTTATTCATGGGATGTTTGGGAAAGTGATTAACCACACTTAGGATTTTAATTTATCTGTTTTGTTTATTTTTCATTTTACACCAAATTGTATCCCAAATATTATCCATACCCTATATCATTCTCCATCCAAACCTTTGATTTATTGAGATTAGGGATTTGAGCAATCTTAAGTATCGTAGTCGTGGATTCGACTATGTATTTATGATTTTGTCGCCCTTTTTGATATAATATTATTGGTGAAGATTACTTGGCCCTATCTTTAGCCTATTCGAGTTAAGGATTTGAGCAATTGCAAGTATCGTGGTCGTGGATTCGATCATGTATTTGTAGTTTTGTCACCTTTTCTGGAATGTGAGATCGATAGAGATTAAAAAGGATGATCAACCCTTAACCAACAAACCCTTTTTACCGCTTTAGAATTGTTATTCCTTGGCTTTAGTGGGGGAGATGCGTATACTTGCCAAGCCTATGATAGAATATTCGTCACAACTAAGCAACTAAACAATTTAGAATTGTTTTACATTAAAAATTATTTTGGTTTCTACTTCGTTAAGTGTTTGGTTGTGTGATTATGACAAAACGAACACGTGCTTAAATATAAAAATAAATCCTAATATCTTTTAGGATACATTTTCATACGATTAATTCTAAGGTTTACTTGGGGACAAGTAAAGTTCAAGTGGGGGGATATTTGATGAACGCAAATAAGTACATTTTATTATCATCATTTATCCTATTTATTTGACTTGTTTTATTATATTATATATGAGAATCGATACATTAATGTTTACTTTAGTGATTCTCAGGTAAAAACAAGCATTATGTGAAACTTGGCGATTTTGGACTAATTATGGAGCAAAACAAGCGAGATGTTAAAAGCCTACTGAAATCCAGAAGATCAAGCTCGTTCTACTCCAGATACGCCGCAACATACTTCTAACATACGGCATATCACTATCAAGATTTCACAAGTTACAATCCAAGACAGCCAAAGTACATGCGCCGCATACAAAGATCAAGATACGCCGCATCTGAAGACGGTGTACGAATATTCCAGAATATATTAATCTTGGACCCCACGCGAAGTTAAGTCAATGCGCCGCATCTATAAACTCTATGCGCCGCATCGACCCCTCAGACAGAAACTATAAATACCCCAAGGTCAGACGAATTTGAGAGATATATAGAGCTTAGTCTTGGACAGTGTGAAGATATAACCCTAGAGCCGAATTCAGACGACCAAGCAGCACAAGACACACCTAAACGAAGATACAAAAGCTGTAAGAAGGTCCTGCATCTATTCAATTCATTAAGTAGTTTAGTTTAATTGTATTAGTACACTTTAATTCATCAGGATTGATGGGCTTGTGTCATGTGACTACGGAAAATCATGCACTCCCCTTAATATTGCTTTCCCATTAATTAAAGTTTATATGTTGATGTCTTTGGTGACTTTTATTAGTGCATTGATAACCTCTGTGTCTAGCTGAGTCTTGCTTGGGTCGCCATGCCCCTTCCTCGCCTATTTGTTTTAGCGTCTTTTGAATAAATAGGATAGACATAAGTAATCATTAAGGGTTTACTCGCCGATAAGATTAGAGCCAACGAGAAAGGTTTAATTACATACACTTCATATAAAACTAGCAATAAAACGAGTGACAAGCTACTTAATTATCAGGACAGGTCTTCTTATTGTCTCAAGTATCTATCTGTGTACGTGTGTGCTAATCGCTGATTCGTGCTCATTAGTTTAGTTTACTATTTAATTATAACCAAACCGTGCCAGTCTCTCAGGCTGAACCCCCTTGCGTTAGATTATGTTGTATAGCTAACTTAGGATATTAAAATACTGATTAGAATAACTAGATAATACGTTCCACTCTTAGTGATCGACACTCTACTTACCATTATATTCATACTGACCGGGTACACTGCTCGTTAAGTGTGTGTGTTATTGATAAGTCGGCTAAATATAAATTTAAAACTTGAGTAGGCATTAATACTGCTAAACCGCAACGACACACGCGCGCATCAAGGTTTTGGCGCCGCTGCCGGGGAATGAATTGTTATTATCTGTTAATTTAATTTAATATTTTAATTAGGTTTTTCTTTTTAGTTTATTTTTAGATTCTAACCACTAACCCTGTTATATATTAGATAGATTGCATTCATTGTATAATTTGCATATTTTCTGTTTTTGTGTGTTTTTATTTTCTGTAATTTTTGTTTCTTTTTGTTTGTTTTTATTTTTATTCGTTTTTTTTTTTTTTTTTTTTTTTTTTTTTTTTTTTTTTTTTTTTTTTTTTTTTTAATTTTTCCGCTTTCTGCTATCGTTGTATTGTGCTAATACAAACGATACGGCGCATCTGTTTTCACAGATACGGCGTATTGCGTTTAATTTTTATAAAATACCACGGGTTTAATAAATTCGAGTACGACGCGTCTTTCCCCAAGATACGGCGTATTCTGTTTTTAATAAGAAATTTTTCTAAACCCTAACGCCATACGACACATCTGTTTTAACAGATACGGCGTATTGTCTATTTAAATTAAAAACAATTTTTCGAATTAATTAAACAGAAGTGACGCATCGATCTTTATCGATACGTCGCATCTTCTAAATCAAAAATCTTGTATTTTGAAACCTAACAAAAATACGGCGCATTAGCTTTTGTTAATACGACGCATTTAATTTTATTAAATATAATCGATTTTTGATAATTTAAAATGGATACGGCGCATTCTAAAATTACACACGAGTAATCCAACCCGCAGGATTTCCTTTTCCTCTTCCCATTCTGACTTCTGTAGGTTTCCCGGTAATAGGGAGATCTGCGAGAACTCTTACCCATATCTTACCATTTCTTCGGAATTGTCCGCTCATAGTACGATGGAATTGCCCAATTATAGCTCGACGCGTTGTTCAATGGCTCGATATGAAAGACGACAAGCTCTACAACTTTTAGTGCCATATCTTCCAAAACCAAGTCGTGTACCGTCCGCAACCCCTACTACATCTGCCTTTACGATATTGACTATATTTCGTACGTTTCGGATATATCACGTTCGCTTTCTTTTTGACTATATGAAATCCACACTTTGACACCTGAGATTCCGTAACGAGTAGATACTTCCGCAGGAGCATAATCTATTTTCTGGTTAAATACATTACTAGATGTTTTTCTATACTTTTTGCATTCATTTCTAGCTATTTCTGCACCTTCTGATCGACCTGAACAACATATACGGATCCCCTCCACCCCTTTTTTCATTACTAATTGAATATCCTTCACTATTTGACTAAAAATGGAGCGAAATGATCTTGTTTTGTTCCCCGGTTGAAAAGAGATATCTTGAGCAATCGGAGAAGCACTTTGATAAACAGATTTGATATTGACCGACTCAATTAAGGTATTAGTCTTTGTTCTATTAGACAACAAAGATCGCATTTTTTTCACTTCGTTCAAATAAAAGTTGTACCCATACGGAATTCTTCTGTTTCTCAGTATGATCTCTATCATCATCTCTATTCCCTTTATCAATTCTCCTATCCCACCTAGGTCTATGAATTTCTCTATCAATTCCATTACCTTATCCTTAGCCATGAGGTTCCAACATTTTTTCCTGAATTTTCGTAGGAGTTGTTCCGGGCATACTAAAAAAAAGGTTATTATACACCCCAACCCCGTCCCTTGGAAAGAAAAAGGTAGCACCGAAGAAAGGAAAGAGCGAGATGGTGGTTTTTGTTGTTCCCGCGAAGCGAGGATGATTCGACCAGCGAATGAAGTGGGTCAACTTTTTTTCTTCGGCCAAAAACTTTTTCTCGCTGGTCGAGCTTTCGACAAAAAAAGCGAAACGTATTCTCTTATCTAAGCTTCTTCCCTGTGCATTAGCTCCCCCCATGGTAGATGGTTCAAGCACGCCCGGTTCCACGAAATGATTGAGAACTACGACGGGGTCGTAATTCAAGGAAGGGCGCACCGCAGGGAGGATCCTTTTTAGTGGATGACTCGTCGGGCTGTCGGAGGGGGACTTCTTTGACTTCTTTGAGAAAAAGAACTTGAATAACTTCGTTTTTCTGAAGGAGTCGTCATTTAGGAGGGCTATGTCATTTACAAGCCCGGCGTATTTCGGATGCTTGAAGGCCCCGCTGACCCGAAGTGATTTAGAAAGATTCTTCTTTATCGATGGTGATCGGTCATGGTATCCATAGCGTTGCTTCTTTTTCGGCCAAATCCTGATTTCGTTTTGCTTCTCCCGGTCGTCGAGCCTGATCGACTCGACTCTTTTCGCTGCCCCCCGGGCTCTCACTTCGTTTCGTTCTTCTTCTGTACCATCGCTTAAATGAAGACACCCGATCGGCCCGACTTTACCAAATGCCCACCACTGGCCCTTCCCCTTTCCGGGACTGGATTTTTCGTGTCGTTTCTGTCGTCGTGGTCGACGGGGAAGAAAGAAATGAATGAATGTTCTTTTGGGAAAATGTAGAATAATACACCTACCGAGACAAAAGCCAAAGGTGAGTCTAGTAGGTGGACGTATCGAACCGAAATAAGATCTAAGATTGACATCTTGATACACCAATTTACCATAATAATAAATAGAGTCAATGCAGACTCCGCCGTGGGAAGAGCCGCTTCTTTCTTGCTTGATAGGGGGGATTCCATTCACCAACGCAGACTAAAAGTGCTCTCCGAACCGTGCTGGATAGTCGCCCATTACACGGCTCTCTAACCCAACCTGTGGTGGATCCCGGGTGACAAAGTAAAAGCCTTTGATCCTTTGCCCCATACTTTGAGATGCTCCTCCCCGCCGATCAAGCGGCGACGCTGCTCTTAGCTTTAAGCCGCTATCGTTCGGTTCGGATAAGTCAAGTCCCTTCGGTCAGTTCGCTCAGGTGATCCTCCCTTATCTTCCCTAACGTTCAGAGTTGTTTTGGTTTGAGAAAGGAGCACCGGCCGAGCGCCCTGAATGAATAAGAAATTGACAGCAGAGGTAATTGTAAATTCTTATTCGAACGAGTTGAAGCTAACAACATGTCGATTACACATCGATGGTTGCTAAGAACTGAGGGACAATGCCCCTCTAACCTAAGTGGGCCTACCCGCGAAGCAACTGGTACTTGAGCGGGCGGGGGGGGGGCGGTTTGGTTTCGTGCAAGGCCCTCGCAGCAGGAAGAGGCAGTTGTCATTTGAAATAAAACGCTCTTTGTTTGTATAAGGTTCCAAACCTTCGCACCCTGATGAAAAAGCCCTTTCTTTTCTATCTTATTAGTAAAGCCTAAACGTCCTTATTGAAGCCTAGCTAACGAGAAATCAAAGCGATAACGCACCTTTCCTAAGATTAGAATCGAAATAGAAGAGAAGGCCTTTCTTTCTCAAAGTCAACTTTCTCCCTTCCCTTCTTGCTTTAGAAAGATTGCAGCTAGCGTGCTGGACTAATATAATAGAAAGTCAAGGCTCTTCTCCTGTTCTACGAATCTACAACTCTCTTTACTGAGCGAGACTCCATCTATATCCCTACTAGTGGTTATTCTTTCTAGGCCATTTGTTTGACAACTTAAACTAGACCCCACTTTCGATTAGATAGGTTTCGGTCTTAATCAAGATAGGTCAAGGGCGCGTCGGAATGGTCGGTAGCTACTTAGTCTCATCCGAGAGTCTAATCTCCTTGTACTGCTTTTTTTCTTTGAAAAAGAAAAAAGGTCGATTTAGGCTCCTTCCCTTCCACCGCATAGCTGCGGTAGCAGGTACTACGAGCCCTCTGTCCCACGCATTTAACCGGCTCGCGTGGTTCACCGGTTCCACCGAAAACTCTCATTTTGTTGAAGCGGAGCATAGTGCGCTTTAGGCGCCGAGCGAGAAAGGTCTCTTCTTTCGTTTCGGTTTATTCACTGATCTGAAACTTAGCACTTGTTTTCTTATTGATTCCAGGGGCGGCGGCATTCTTGAATGAAGTCTATCCGAACCGAATTAGCACTTCTTAGATCAGGCGAGGCCTCTCCAGCGGAGCTGGGCGCCGGGGCCCTCGCTGCACTAGCGATTGGCACATAGGGGAATGGTTGCCCGGCTTTCTCGGCCTGGTATCCTGCACCTCGCGTTCATGATATCTACATTCAACTGTGCCCCGGAGACACGGTCGAAGCACGCCCGCCCAGTGTGCTTCTTTCACGACATGCTCTGGTCCCGGGTGTCTTCCAGTGGTCTTCTAGCGTTAGAAGAAGTCGTGTCCGTCCCGGACATCTGCAACGCCCTTCCCCGCCTTTTTTTTATATGGGGTGAAGGAAAAGACTGACCCCTTCGGTGACTTTCGCGGTCGCCCTCACTGAACCGACTTGAATCTGAACTACGATTCAGATCAAGTCTTACCGAAATCGGATTTCCATTTCGTGCCATATGCGCTTAGACTTGACTTTTTTCCCTTTTTTATTCCCGGTCCAATATTAGTTCTCGAAGATCTTCGTTTCCGTGTAGAAGCAAACTCTCCAAATTGATGACCTCCTTAAGTGATCTTACAACGAACAAGAGTTTTTCCATTGTAAATTTGTACGGAGCAATCAATGAATTCTGGCAAAATAGAAGAAGATGTGACCCAATTTTCCTGGTCAAAAGAAGATCTCTCTTCTTCTTCATTCTCAACAGGAATGCATAAAAAAAAACTTCCCTTCCATATAGATCGCCGTGGCATGAACTCAGAATTTCTTCGCTTCGATTCTGCCTCTACTTCAATTAAAGCTAGCTCCTACTCCTCCTTCATCGTCGTTGGTCCTTTTTTGACATGGTATAGTGTTGGGAATTAAATATTCAAAAAGTTTAATATCGGATTTTATCCAAAGAAAAACGTTAAGTGTGATTCTGCTGCTAGTACATTTGGTTCCTGCTGGTAATGTTTGTTCCTGCTGCTAGAACATTTGATTCTGCTGCTAGCGATAAATGATTCTGCTGCTAGGCTTAACATTCTGCTGCTAAAGGATTCTGCTGCTAGTGTTAACATTGCTGCTGCTAATGAACATTCTGCTGCTAAATGGATAAGTATGAAAAGATATTATGTATATTTTGGTCAACAATATACGGTAGATAATATATTACCCCATGTGCTTAGTTAACAAGTTGTGTACACAGATACATGTTGTATCTTATGTACTGACACACTCAAGATAAGTTAGCAAGTAGTTCGACTAGACTTTAAGCAATATTGTAAAGATCTTCTTGGACTATAAAAAAAGATCTTAGTCTCGATATTATGAGTCGAATAGTTAGTAGATGTTAATGTGTTATTATTAGAACTCATAACTGTTAAGACATAGAACAAACACAAGAATATCACAAGTTGTAAGAACATAAGATTCAAGGTCTTTGTAACCCTAGTGATAGAAAGATCACTCGTATTATTTTTGAATAATATTGAATCGTTTTGGTGAAAAGCTTTCATTGTTCCTTGTTCAATAACTAATCATAACCATTCCATTTCCATAACAAAAATAACCTTCTAAGTGTGATTAAGTAAATTCCGCGTACTTAATCATATTAACTCAATATATCATACACACAAAGTCACAAGGTTTAACCACCTTAACCGTGTGTCCAATCCTAACAAGTGGTATCAGAGTTCAGGCTGATATTATTGATTTAGAAGAAGAAGCTGAAGAAATGGATGTTGAATCTATTCAGACAAATGTTGCTGCGAAGATTCCCATGCTCAAACAGAATGAGTTTGAGATGTGGAGGCTGAGGATAGAGCAATATTTCCAAGTGCAAGATTATGCACTTTGGGAAATCATTGAAGATGGAGACTCTTACCAGCCTACCACCACTACATCAACAGTGGAGGGCAAAGTGGTGTCAACTCTGCAGACAAAGCCATCATCTGTAGAAGATAGAATAAAGAAGAAAAATGACTTGAAGGCAAGAAGCATGCTGATGATGACCATTCCCAATGATCAACTTTTAAACTTCAGCAAGTTCAAAGATGCCAAGTCATTATTTGAAGCTATTATTGCCAGGTATGGTGGAAATGAAGCCACCAAGAAAACCCACAAGACACTGCTCAAGCAGCAGTTTGAAAACTTCTCCTCTACATACAATGAATCTCTTGACCACATGTTTAATAGGCTTCAGAATATTGTGAGCCAACTTGCTATTCTTGGGATTGAAATGCCTCAAGAAGACTTGAACGCAAAATTTCTGAGAAGCTTACCAGAAGAGTGGGCTATGCATGTTGTTGTCTAGAAGAACAAGCCAGACTTAGACACCATGGAACTGATGGACTTGTATAGCAACTTCAAGATTGTGGAGCAAGATTTGAAGAAGAATGGAGGTACTAGTTCTAATACTGGGAACAAGGCATTTATGTCAACTCCTAGTACCTCAAAATCAAGTGAAGAGGTGAAAGTTGTTGATGATGTTGGTGCTGCTAGTTCATCAAGCAGTACCATAAGTATTTTGGATGAAAAGACTTGTTGTGCATTTCTTACAAGTCAAAACAATGGGTCCATGCTCTCCTATGAAGACCTCCAAGAGATCCATGAAGATGATCTGGAGGAAATGGATCTAAAATGGCAAATTTCTCTTCTTAGCATGAGAGCCAAGAAGTTCTATCACAAGACGGGGAAGAAGCTCATAATCAGCAACACTGATGCTGCTGGTTTTGATAAGTCAAAGATAGAGTGCTATAACTGCCACATGATGGGTCATTTCTCAAGAGAGTGCAGAAGACCAAGGCAGCAAGATAGCAAGAATAGAGGTTTTGGAAGCAAATCCAAAACAGAGGAGGTTATTGAGCCAAAAGCTATGGTAGCTATTGATGGCTTAGGTTTTGATTGGAGCTTCATGGCAGATGAAGAAGAAACTCCTGCTCAGATGGCACTTATATCTTTTTCTGCTACTGAGGAACATTCAAATGATCAGCAAGAGGATCAAGGATACTCAGATAGTGGATGTTCAAGGCACATGACAGGCAACAAGTCTTATCTTTCAAATTTTCAATCAATAGATGGAGGCTATGTTACCTTTGGAGGAGGTGTTGGTGGCAAAATTTCCGGTAAAGGTACCATTAAAACTGGAAATTTAGATTTTGAAGATGTGTTCTATGTAAAAGAGCTAAATTATAATCTTTTTAGTGTCTTACAAATGTGTGACAAAAAGAACAATGTTCTTTTCTGTGAGGCTGAATGTCTTGTACTTTCTCCTAATTTTAAGATGCCTGATGAAAGTCAAGTACTTCTTAGAATTCCTAGAAAGGGCAATATGTACAGTGTAGACATGAAGAACATTGTTCCTAAAAAGAATTTAACTTGTCTTGTTGCAAAGGCCACATTGGATGAATCAATGAAATGGCATAGAAGGCTTGGTCATATTAACTTCAAAACCATAAATAAAATTGTTAAGAATGGTTAAGTAAGAGGTTTACCTCACAAAAGATTTGAAAATGATCAAACATGCATTGCTTGTCTTAAAGGCAAACAACACAAAGCCACTTGTAAGCCCAAAATTTTTAACTCTATCAATCAATCATTGTTTATGCTGCATATGGACTTATTTGGACCTGTTTCAGTAAGTAGTATAATGCATAAGAGATATTTTCTTGTTATAATTGATGACTATACTAGATTTACATGGGTTTTCTTTCTATCTACTAAGGATGAGACTACAAGCATCCTTAAGACATTCATTACACAGATAGAAAACCAAGTAGACAAGAAAGAGAAGGTCATTAGATGTGATAATGGGACAGAGTTTAAGAATAGAGTTATGGATGCTTTCTGCAAACAAAAAGGTATTAGGAGAGAATTTAGTGTTGCTAGAACACCACAACAGAATGGTGTTGTTGAGAGAAAGAATAGAACACTAATTGAAGCTGCTAGAACTATGTTAGCTGATTCCAAGCTACCTATAACTTTTTGGGCTGAAGCAGTTAGCACTGCTTGTTATGTTCAAAATAGAGTTTTAGTTATTTAGCCTCACAATAAGACATCATATGAACTTTTTAGAGGTAGAACTCCTGCAATAGGATTTCTTAGACCTTTTGGATGTCATGTGACAATTCTCAATACCTTAGACCATTTAGGAAAATTCGATGGTAAAGCAGATGAAGGATTCTTTGTTGGATATTCTCTTAATAGCAAAGCATTTAGAGTATACAACCAAAGAACTATGATTGTAGAAGAAAACCTACATGTGGAGTTTTTAGAAGATAAATCCAATGTAGAAGGTCAAGGACCAAAATGGCTATTTGATCTTGAAACTCTAACCAATTCAATGAATTATGTGCCTGTTGTTGCAAAAACTAATAATTTTTTAGGTTCACAAGCAACAGATGAGGCAAGGTTAGAAAAGGAGACAAAACAAGATCATGTTTGGATGCCAATATGGTCAAGTACAAATGTGGAATCAACTTCAACAACTAATGAATCTTCTTCTGGGAAAGCTAAAGAAGGTGTTGAAGATGAAAGCAAAGAAGATGGAACTCAGAAACAACAAAGTGTTTCTACTGGTAGCATTTCTTGTAGGATATTCACTATCACATAAACACTTGTTTGAGGCAAGATATGTATCGAATAAGAGATGAGTTAGAGAGAGAAAGTGGGAGCCTTTAGTAAGAGAAAGTAACTTGTAATCTATTAGCTTGAAAGGTCCAACCCTTCCTAAGGGTGGGAAGGGGTATTTATACTACATACATATTGTGCCCCTAGCGGGCTGTGGAGCGAGCTGACAGAGGGTAAAGACCCGACCCACTCCACAATACTAATAATAACAAAACTACTAATAATAATACTGATAATCCTACGAGCTATGATGTGCTAATAAGTACTCGGGGTGACCGAGTCTTCAACTGAATATTCATATTCCTAACAATCTCCCCCTAAGGGAGGTCACCCCGGAAGTAATGTTTTGAATTCTAGCACTTCATCCTTGGATCTTGACTTCATAGCTCGTAAACATTGATTCTTCAATATCATAGATCCTTGTGCATACAGCAGTGAACTTTAAATGACTTCTTATGTCTTGGGTGATGTTTGGTGATTCTTTGATGTCATCATCCCACGTATGTCTCCAGGTCATCTTTTCAGCTGAATGTCTTCATGTGATGAGGTATTCTTTAAACCTACATGTTCACTTTATTTTGGGTCATGACATTCAGCATCAGAGTTTGCAGCAGCAGTGTTGAAGGTCTTTTAGTTTGTCATGACTTCTTTGAGTAAGATGATGGTGTAGAGTAAACACGTGGTAAAGAATTGTGTTTGTTGTGTCGACATGCTCACACTTTTCTGGATCATGATCTTCAGCCTCAGAGTTGCGGAAGCAGTGTTGAAGGTCTTTTAAATATCATGATTTCCTTAATTATGGTGATGATGAAGTGTGAACATGTGGTAATGGATTGGCATCTTGAACAGCAGTCTGCTACAACTTTATCAGCTGCAACAGCAATCGGCTACAACCGCCAGGTGTTCCTGCATATGATAGTTAGCAATAAAACATCCGGTACTTACAGGTAAGGACTTCAAGATTGTTAACAGAATAGTGTGAAAACTCTCTCTAATCCTTACCAGGACCGTTCCTAATCGAAAACCCACAGAGGGCTTTTTAAGATCGTACCGTAGTATATCAACGATTAGGAGAGTCACTGGAGATCACTCCACGACTGTAGATCATTTGAAACCGTCGTGATCACTAAGCGTAATCCACAGGGAATTACTGAAGTGACCTGCTTTCAGGGCTGTTTGATGTTGACCCTGGCAGGAATTTCCATTCAATCATTGAGAATTACATTTGTAAATTCTCTCATAAATGTTCTGGAAGATTGCTAAGATCTGCGTAGGACTCATGAGTTTACAACTGGTGTCCTTAATGTTGAACAACCAGTGTAGAAATAATTCGTGTTCCTATGAGATCTTATTATGCATCTCGTGGCTCTAGACTCGATTGTGCGTTTTGATTTGGTGATCGGAGGCTGGAGAGGACTGCCACCTTTTCAATATCATCTAACTCAGAGTGAGAGAGACGATAGAAACGTATTGTACTCCGTGATAATTGAAACAAGAGTCCTTTGAGATACCTTGAGTGGCTAGGGAGGGTTGTGCAGTGTATCACTGGGTCCATGATACTTTGTCTTCAATGCCAGCAATCAACTAAGTGATTCTGACAGCATATGTATTGACCCGGTTTCTGCCTAAAGTGTAAGGAGGGCTTCTTTCTTTTCACCCTTTATCTTTACATTTCTTTTTCATTCTTCAACCCCTTCAGTGCTTACCGAGACTTCATTACTTGTACCTTGTTGGGTTTGTTCCAGTACTAGCTCCATCTCAGTCGGCACTCTTCCCTTATCCACTTTTCTCCTTTTTCATCATACCTAAGGACTTCTACACTAACTAGTGGATTGTCCCTGGGTAGATCCTTCCGGCTCTAGCGGGATCGTGGGAACTTGAGCCTAACCTAACCATCCTTATAACTCCATGCATTAATTAAAATGGCCGGTCTTTGGTATTCATCCACGATTTCCAAACCAAATCTTTGAAAAATCTCTCAAAGTGTTCATGATTCTGAAACACATTTTTGCAAACACTTGAGAGTTTTATATTTTTCAAATGCTCCCCCTCAACATGTGCTCGGTTGATTGTTTTATAAATTTGCACATGTTAGGTAGAGCTCGCACTTTTTGAATTGATCAACTTTCATTGAACATGACCGATTCGAGACACGCTTACATCACTAGTTAGACTAGCTTGAAATTATTACCCGGCCTGGTCAAGTCCATAGAAAGTTTCTCGAAACGGTACGCTCTACTCAGATACGTCCTCTTCGAGACACGCTTACATCACTGGTTAGACCAGTTTGAAATTATTACCCAGCCAGGACGCATCCTTTCGATTAATGACAGTTTGTGTTTCGTCAATTCATTGGTGAAGTCTGAGCCGTGCTCACATGAGATGCCAAATCCTTTTTATTACCACAAACCATTTGCTCTCCCTCAATATGTGCATCGATATACGAAAGAGTTTAGCACATATGGGAGAGCTTACATATATGTCCAAAACATCACATTTTATCAGATTTCATATTTAAATCACATTCTCTCCCCCGATCAAAAATTTCAAACCCTTTGAGATTTGTGATCCCAATTGATTTAAATTATTTAGAAAATTCTGGGAGAAAATGTGTCCGATTAAATGTTTTCTGATAATGAGACATACAATTTTCCTCCTTAAACTAAGAGGGGGATTTACTGCTGATTATATACACATCACATATAGATTATTACAAGATCAGTGCAAGATAAATATCATAATGTATAGTTTCATGTGTTCAAAAGGGGACACATCAACACACATAGAGAGATTCTATTCATCTTGTTCTTTCGAGCAGACGGTAGTCTCCTTCTCGAACTCTGCCACCAACGTAGCTTTCCAGGTTACGAAAGATTCTTCTTGTTTTCAACCGTCTCTCGATGGCTCTCATAAACTCTTCACTTCTCCGCACATCCATATCAGTCCAGAATCGAGTGTTGAATCTTGGGTTTTGTGGATTGATTTTGACTTCTTTCACCCTAACACCCAGTGCCTCATCGATCATTCTCAGGGTTCCATCACTGAACTTGTGAATCTCACTGAGTCGCACCATCATTGGAGCCCCATGCTTGTTAGTTAATTTGACGGCTCTTGGAGATTCAATCACTTTGAAGTCGTGCATGAACTCGAGACCCTCACCTCCCCAGTTCGGTTTTGTAAGATTAAGTTTGGTCTGGTAACTCTCAAGCCCAAGTTGAAAGTCACCTACCCTTTGCCTGATGACAAGTCCCCTGATCCATAGATTAACAGCCGCCGATAGAAGCTTCCTCTCACGGGGAGGGAGATGATCCAGGTGTCCTTGAAGATTCAGTAGGAAAAGATCCTCGAAGTCACCTGGAAGTAGATGTTTGAAGTCGCTTTCGGCAATAACGTACTCATTCTGATCAGCCCGATGAAGCACAATTCTTTTGAGATAATCATATCCGTACATATGTTGAATTTCAACTTTAATGACACTCAAGATTCTCAGATAAGAGTTAACATCCCTACGTCTACCTTCTGCAGCGTGCCTTTCAATATAAAACCGCTTCTTGTGAAACCACCAATGTGTGATCCCATAAGATGCAGCTATATCGAACTTGAGTTCTTCATTTGACCATAGCTTATCAGGCACCATTTGTTCTAGCTCAATGTCAGGGTGGTGAGCCGCCTTCATCTTGGTAATAGAAATCTCTTGTCTCCCACCTTTATCCCCAAACCGAAGATAATCTAGGTCGTTATTGAAGAAGAAGTCCGCTTGAATAGTACGATGACCTGGTGGTCCTTCTAATGGAGGAGGTCCGCTGAGGTTGTAGGAGAGAATCCGGTTGTCAACTTGATCAGTAAGTAGTTTGTGGCATTCTTCCATCTGGTATTGAAGATGCTGCACATCAGTGTGAAACACTTTGACTATCTCATAAGCTGGGCCTTCTAGATCCTGAGGAGTGAGACTTGAGATCCCTTTATTTTTACAAAACCAATTGATGAAAGACCCCATATCACCAGTTTTTGCCAGCAGTGAGTTTTCAGGAGGAGATTCGTGTTGTGATGCGATTGCTACTGCCCAGTTGTTTTTCGGAACTATGGTGTCCGATGATGGAACAGACCAATCAGGTTCAGGAATCGAGGCCTGTTCTTCCTCGGATGATGGTTTCCACCAGGTTTTCATGTCTTCCCTGGTGGGAGGATTTCTTGTGGAGCCTGAGTCATCAGGTTCGTCTGTTCTCATGAATTCTCTCCACCAAGCTTGGTTAGGATTAACCTTTGGAATATGAGTATTCACTGTGTCAACCTCTTCATTAGTGTAAGAACCAACATCTTCAGCAACCGACTCCTCATTCATGACAAGTTCCTCTGGAACGGGTGGAAATGAAGGCTGGAATTGAGTGTCAATGGTAGTCCATGCAAGAAATCCAGGAGCAGAGACATTCTTTGATGTGCTAGGACCCGAAGAGGGTGGAGCTTGATCATTTCCAGCAGAGGATGCAGAGGGGTGATGATGAGCTTGAGCTTGGGATGAACCTGAAGCTCTTGAAAGTCCTGCTGCTCCAGACCTGCCATCTGGTGGAGGAGGTGTAGGAGGATGAGGTGGAGATCCAGGAGGTGTACGGGGTTTATCTTGACTCCTTTTCTTCTTCTTCTGTTGTTCTTTTAGTTTAGCCAAAAGGTAATCCCGATTATCATGGTCTATCGATTTTTCCAAGGCTTCGTATAGCTTTCGATGATCTTCATGACCTTGAAACTGACCGCTTTCAAACATTCTGTCGTAGAGAACTGTTTTCATATCAGCTGTAGGAAGATCTCTGAATCGTGTTTTCATAGGAGCTTCCATTGCCCATTTGACCGCCTCTTCTACATGAGCATCAACAGCAACTATGACCTTTTGTTCAATATCAAGCTTTTCCAACTTCAACAATCTCTGCTCATAACTTTTCATCTTTTGTGACATGTCGACAAGGAGCTTTGAGGCTGTAGTTAGCTGTGATGCTAAATTTGATGGTGGTTCTGGAGGGATGGGTTCAGCTGTGGTTGCTTCTGGTGAGGAATTTACTATGACGGTTGCTGTTGTGGAGACAGGAGCCATCATAGGTCTAATACCAGACATGTCTTGTTCAATTGGCACCGACACCATTGACTCAACTTCCTTGTCATCCTGTGGTTTTTCAGTCTCCGTAGCGTTGTCGTTGGCTTTATCCATGAGGAATTGATCACCATAGTTGAAGTCGGTTTCAAGGTTTTTCAGAGAAGACAGGGTGCCCGTAGACTCCGCTGGTTCATTAAGGTGAGACTGCTCATCATTTTTCATTTTCAGATTCTCATGCACACCAGGGTACGCTGAAGCCACAAATTCTTCATGTTGCAGTTCCTGTGGAGGTTCTGTGGTGGTCTTTGTTTCCTGGACTTGAGTTTCATCAACAGTGTTTTCAGGCTCAGCTTCTTTATGAACTTGATCTTGTGGGATATCTTTTTGGTCTTGTGGATTCTCTATTTCAGTATGTGTGACCTCCATCTCAGCATTCTTCTCCATGGTCAAATTCTCATCGCTTTCCGTATCACTGGAATCCAGTTCAACTTCTAAACTTGGTGATTCCTCCTGTGCACCCTCAGAAAGGTCAAGTGCTTTGAACGATTCCGGACCACGTTTTCTTAGTATGAACTTGGTTGTTGTCTTGGGTGCAGGAGATGAGATGGTAAGAAGAGTATTAGCAGCTTGTACTGCTGTAGCTATCCCTTTACCCTTGCCCTCAACTGTAGGTAATGGTTCACTACTTCCAGCATCAGGTTCTCTAAGGACTACACCTTTTGTGGCATGCCTTGTTGCTTCAGCATGTTCTTTAGCACTGACCTCCAAAGCTTGTTGTAAATCAGAATCTTCTTCATCTCTTAGAGCTAGTTCAGGTACCACCACATCTTTGTTACCAACTTGACCTTTAGTCTTGGTTCTCTTTGATCCCAGCTTCTTGGTTGAAGCCTTCCTTTTGAGTTTCTTAGTTTTCATAAGAACCTCAACTTCAGTGGGTGCATCCTTTCTTTTCATTGATTTTGATTTTGATTTCTGGGTTACTGGTTCTGGGGTTTCAGCTTCACCACTTAACTTATCCGAAAGAGTCTTTTGATAAGCCTCAACTTTACTCAGATAATCCTCATAGTAGGAAGCTTGTCGAATATCATCAGATAGGAGAGACTCAGGAATAAGCATTCCAAAGACTTCTTGTTTGGTTCCTTTAGCAGTCCACTTGAGATTTCCCAGAATGTGTTCATTGGAAGGGAGATGGAGAGGAGAGTCAGTTCTTGGATGAAACTTGTGAAGAGAGTAAAGATGGTGAATGATCATTTTAGAGAATCGGATGCTTGGAATTATCAACTTTCTGACTGATTTCTTGCTGATCTGAGTTGCTTCCAGTTTAACTTTGTCATCCAGGAAGGTGTGAATGGAGTGGGTAAACTCTTCCCAAATCCTCTCAGCGTAATCAATGTTCGCACGTTTTACAACCCCCCACAGAATTTGAAGCACAGGAGCCCTGATCTTTTCGAACCCTGAAGTCTTCCCGGTAAGACATAAGTTGATGATAGTGATAATCGCTCTCCATGGTTGATACATATCATGGGTGACTACTGATGACAGCTTGTTGACATTTGTGGGATAGCCTAAGTCATTTACGAAATAGATTAGAGCCGCGGATGAAGGTGGTTGAGTAAAGGGTTTATCCTTGATGACCGGTGAGATTTGAAGTGCCTCTCTGAGGGTGTCTTTGGTTAGCTCAAACCATTGTTCATCTAATTGACAACGGTAGTTCCCAGTGTCATTGTTGAGATTAATTGTATTCCAGAACTGCTGAATGTATATTGACGGTATGGTTGCACAGGCTGTGAATGCTCTGAAGAATGTGGTTTCCTTCAATATATCAACTGCTATCTTGTAAATAGGACTAGGTTGATGCTTTCCCATATCTACATGACAGTTGCTCTTTCCAATAGGTACCCAGTTGTCAAATGGGAGAATTTGTTCGTCGGAACGAACTGGAGTTGGGACCACCTGGGCTTGTTCAGAGGAAACATTGATCACAGTGTCAGCCATTTTAAATCTGCACACACATATACACAAAAGAGCCAACATACATGTGCTTAGTTAGATAGGAGCCAATGCTCGAGGTTATTACACATTATATGATATCATAGATGGCTACTGATTGAGAATGGGCTCGCCTTCTATAAGCATGAAGCATATAGTGGCATACATACGATATGAGCATGGATATGAGTATTAATATGACCTCAATCAATCAAGTTTCAATTAATTGGCCATATCACACATTGTAGCATACATGAAACACATTATATGGCATTAGATTCTATACGCAAGTATGCACTAACAAAAGAAGCAAATGTATACACATCGCAGCAGTGAACAGGCAGACAAGCACAACAATGATCAGACAGGCAAATTGCTACAACCATCAGATAGATAAAACGCCACATTGAGCAGATAGACAAAATGCCACAATGATCAGTTAGACAAATCGCTACAACCTTCAATCAGACAAAACGCCACATTGAGCAGATAGACAAAATGCTACTTGATCAAACAGACAAATCGCTACAACCATCAGATAGACAAATCGCTACAACCATCAGTTAGACAAAACGCCACATTGAGCAGATAGACAAAACGCCACAATGATCAGTTAGACAAATCGCTACAACCGTCAATATAGACAAAACGCCATATTGAGCAGATAGATAAAACGCTATAACTATCAGATAGACAAAATGCTACAGCCATCAGATGGACAAAACGCCACGTAGAGCACATAGACAAATTGCTACTTAGAACAGACAAAAACGCCACAATGATTGTGCACTCAAAAAGTCACCCAATCACTCCTCCCATGAAGTAACTACTCTATGTATGAGACAAACGCTTTCAGCAGGTCAATCCAAGGCATCTAAAACTGAACACACTCATTAGGCGCATTATCGAGGGACAAATGCATCAATAATTTACAATCACTAGCAACCTAATAAATCTAATTCCCAAAAGATCTAGTGAAAATCAATCGCACACCACCAGTAATTCACAAGTTTACCACCAAATGATCCATACCTAGGCTCGTTACTGACTTTGACTTTTAAAGTCAAACTTCATTCGATAAAATCAACAATCACAATTATAGACCGAAAAATGAAGCCATGAAAGCACGCAACAAGCATCATAACACATTTAGATACAAGACCCACCAATAAAACAAGACCAAGAACATCACACTTACCTAGGACCGATTGAGGGATTCTACGAATCAACCTAGATAGTGAAATGATATAAGTTAGAGTCTAGTTATGAATCAAGAGTACCTTTCTAATCATAAAGATGCTTGTTAATTACCTAGGATGGGGCTCAATTGGATAGATCGATCCACAATAATGGTTTAGAGAGAAACTTAGTAGAGGCGATTTGATTGAGGTGAGAGAGTGGAGTTATGACAAGTCGCCAGTTTTTCAAGGCTTTATATTTTTACTACTTTCAATGAATGAAACATTTGGTCCCTGTCCTTATTAGCTATATAACTTCTTTCAAGATATATCACTTTGAGTCCCAGACTTTCCTAGCAAGAGAAGTTCTAGTCATGTTTTCAGCTAAGGCACAATGAATCCCTAATGTCTTAATGAAAGTCCTGACATATGCCAATAAGTCCCTAAAGTCTTAATGAAAGCCCTGACAGATGCCATAAATTGCTATTGCTCTCCCCCTCAATCAATGACTTAATTTCTGTATAGAAATATAGACATTGATTGTAAAGCAATTTATCACTTGGTGAGTCCAACAGTGAGAGTTTTTTAGGCAACATAGGAGCACCAGTATGAATGAGCATGAATATGAAGTAATCCATGCTCAGGTGAACTTCACCTCGAAGGATAGTTGTCATTATGGCGACAAGCTGTTCTTAACTGGGAACGCGGGTTGCTATCTAAAGTAATAGCAAGCCTCAGAGACATGATTTACTTATTAGGATCAACTTCTGTTCGAGCTTCATTTAAAACCCCGTGTCATTATTGAATGATATTTCTAGGGTCGTAAATGTTATCGATATCCAGAAGACATGCCACACCCTATTCAAAACACATATTACTATATACATATAAAACATATACCTATAGAATAAGAGAAACTATATACAAAAGGATACATGAGATTCTCTTCATACTATCAATACGAGTTTTGAACTGATTTGTTCAAAAATCATTGTCACCGTACATCACAGAAGGGTTTTCTGGACCTCCACTTTGGGAGTTGACATCCCCTTTGGTAGCCACACTTTGAGTTTCTTCTTGAAGCATTCTGTGAAAGTAGCTGCACTCAGAAACCGTTTCCCTACACTATCAAAAAGATTATGTTCGCATATGTATTGGTTAGTGACAATGGGGTCCTGCCTCTGTAGTTTCTTGCAGACATTTTTGGAAGCATTTTCTGTGTCAGTAGGTATCCACTTAAGACCAATTTTCTTAAAGATTCTACTAGTTGGCAACCATCTTAGGCACATTCTAGATATACTATGTTTCTTAAGCACCTTAGTGTTCTTACAAGATGGATTTTCTTGTCTTTCAGCACTAGATCTATCAGGCTTCTTAGGGTGCTTCATCAGTTCTACAGGCCTATTGTGGTTCTTGGTCGTAGTGGAGGACACAGTGACATGATCATTGACTTCCTCTGTATGTGTATTGTGAGACTTATCCTGAAAGTGACGCTTAGCTAATTTTCCCTCATGTCTATGTTGTGAAGTGACTGGTTTTGGCAAACTCTGAGTCTCATCAACTTGGGGAGCACACCTTGGATCAGATGCAGGTGTTCCCAAGACTGGTGGTTTGTCAAACTTAGTGTTCACACTGTTCTTGGCCGACTTTTTCAAGTCCTTTGTGGAAAACTAGAATGGGGGTTGAATAGTTTTATGTCCTTTTAAATTTATATTATGAAAACTTTGTTTACTTTTTAAAACTTAGATTCGAATTTATGTGATCTCAACTCTTTGAACAATATGAACAATATGTATATAAGTAAATATAAATAAGTAATGCAAGTAAGGTAATAGAATGAAATGAAAGTTAGAGATGGAAAGATCTAACCGAGAGACAAGAGATTTATAGTGGTTCGGCTACAAGGACACCTTCCTTGCCCTAATCCACTCCCCGAGCACCTAATTCGAGAGTTTACTTCACTATGTCAACAAACTCCCTTATAGCGGAGAAAACCTTACACAACTTTAGCTTACACCGGCTTAACGATACAAAGCTAGATGTCGAGTTCTAATCGTAGCTAGAACCAATCTCACAACTTAAACACGACTTAATCACACCTTCTTCTTCACGACTTCTTCACGACTCCTTCACAACTTCTTCACGACTTCTTCACGACTTCTTCACGACACTTCACAACTAAGCACAACCTATGTACACTTCTACTTCTTCACACCTTCACTACTTACACACATTAACAACACAACTTCTCTACTTACACACTAACCTATCCAAACAATTATACACACAACTATCTAACAACAATACACAACTTATATACAAATGTATGATGACACAAACAACTTAGGTATCTAAGTTGCAATACTTCTTCTCTAGTAGTTGAAGGAGTATTCTTCTCTTGCACTTGAATGGAGGAAGCTTGGATCACTTAGAAACCAAAGCTTAGGATTATATGATCAAAGGGTTTTTGAAGATATGAAATGTGATTTACAACAAAAAGTTTCAGTGTGCAAAAGGTAAGTAAAAATCCAGGGGAAGGCTGGTATTTATAGGAGAAAAATCTGGACAGCTGGAGCCTACTAGAGCGTGGCCGGCCCCCTTAAATAGGGGGCGGTCCCCTTAATTTTAAGGGGGCCGCCTAGTAAAATTAAGGGGGCCGCCCTTGCTGAACGTTGGCCAGTTTTGTCCTTTTGTGGGGAAGGTTTTTCTGGAACATTTTAACTGATTTTGGTTAAAAATTTGAATTCATATTTTTATAAAAGATTAAACATTTTTATTTAATACCAAAAATGTTTTTCAAAAATATATAAAATGTTTTTGATGTTTTATAAAAAATCTAGTTATTAAGAAAATGTTCCTTTGATCATATAATGCATTAAGCACTTGTTTATTCATACCTTAAGTGATTAAGTTGTAGAAGTGAATATTTACAACTAAATACTTGTTTATTTGATAAGTTTATGTTTAATGAGTTTATATTTTGTGATCATTAAAACATATAGATATGAATAATGTTTTTAGGCATTATTTATGTCAACAATCTCCCCCTTTTTGATGATTACAAAACTTAAACTTATTAAATCCAAAAATTTATTTTTGGACAAGTATTTAGTGAGTTTATATTCACTTCTCCCCCTTTTTGTAGAATCAAAAAGGTTATGCCGACAAGTTTTAGAAATTAAATTTGTCGGGACGAGAACTCCCCCTTGATGTTTACTCCCCCTCGTTCGAGGGCACCAAGGAGACGAGCTATGGAAATCTTGGCTGCAAAAACAAGTTAGGAGACACAAGATACATATACACAGCAAAAATATTTAGAACAACCAACTAATTTATTTATGCATTCAAGATAATCATATATAACATATGAATCATCATTACATTACATAAAATACTTGAAACATAATGATTACAACATAACTAGAAATACTAATGGTCTTCATATTGCCAAAGAGAGCGATTGGACTTGCTTGCGACACAAAAGGGTGAGGGATTTTATTTTGAGGTGGAAAGCATGTGGATGGATTTTAGTTATGTGATGGTGAGGGAAATGGAGCGGATCCATTGATGTTATATCGTTGTAGTGGAGGAATGGGATGAGGACGAGTGAGTAGATATTCGATCCAAGAAATATCTTCACTTAGGTGGAGGATTTGTTTTTGAAGGAAGATGCAACAAGGGCAATAGTGGGTGTGGTTTGTAACTTGATCCAAGTTAAGAGAGTGGGTTAGGCAATTTGAGTAAGGTGAGGATGGAGGTTGTCCCTTGTTGCGTTGTGTGAGGTGCATAGCAAGGAGATCACTAAGATCATGGATTTGGTTAATCTCTTCATGAAGCTTTTGCCTTTCATGAATGGGGATTTGGTTATTTGGTGGAAATAGATGGTATTGGGGTGAAAAGTTTGATGTTTGACCATGATGATGAGGGTTTTCACGGATTCCATTGAAGTTGGTTTGATGTTTAGGGGAGTAGTTTGGAATGAATGTGGATGTTTGGCCAAAATGGTAAGGTTTGTTAAATGGTTCAATGGAATGAGGTTGTGATCTTGGAGAGTAGTTGGGGATGAATGATGATGGAGGTGTTGGTTGTCTAGTTGCACCATTTGTGATGGGCTTGTGGTGAGGGTGAGGTTTTCTTTTCCACCCGGGTTTTAAGGTCATCCTTGCTAGCTTTGAGGTTTTTTGTTTTTGGTTGATAGGAGAAGACATGATGGGATGATTGAATGTGGTTAGATATGGGGTTATTTATAGTGGAGGGTTTGTGTTGTTTAGGAATGAATAGGCTTGATGGGTGATTAGGACAGAATGTGTTTGTGAATTTTGGGGAGGTATAGGATCAAATGGGCTAAAAAGCAGAAAAAGATTCTGTGAACCCATCCAGCAGATGGCCGGTCCCCTTAATTATGGGCGGTCCCCTTAATAATTAAGGGGGCCGCCTTATGAATTAAGGGGGCCGCCCATCTGGTACCTTTCTGGGTTCCAGAAATGGGTTTTTCTGCAGAAATAGGTGAGGATGGCTATGTTTTGAGCTTTTGGTTTTAGGCAAGTCCCACTCTTTGAGGCAATAGAGAAACATATTAAGCATGCATGGCGTATAAGATAAACAAATAAGTAAGCAATAATTTATATCTAGCAATTTAGAGAATTAAGGAAACTAATCATCTAAGGCAAGGGTAATGGAGCAAAGGCACTAGAAACTAATGGGGAATAGGTGATGGAACAATTGTGAGGATGTGATTAATAAGCTTGTTCTAGTGTGTGCCTATATGCAACAAATGTGGAGATGTGATTGTTTCGACTCCTAAATGCAAAAATTTCCTAAGAAACAATCCAAGGTCTCCTTGATTTGATTTTGCTCAATATATGAATATCAAAGATTTATATATTAGATTATATACTTTGACAATTCATGTGAGATCTTTATGCATGAAAAAAGAAAATGTTTTTAGCATTATTCAACAATGTAAGAAAAATGGTTTTCATGTGTTTTCCTAGATGTGAGAATGATTTGTAGAAAATAGATTGGGTTTTGTTTATAAATATGTTTATGCAAAGAAATATCCCAATCTTTTATTTTGTGCAAAACAGATTCCTAGACTCAGATGGGAGGAAACAGAAAAAAAAAAATTACAGACAGATGGCCGGTCCCCTTAATGACAAGCCGGTCCCTTTAATAATTAAGGGGACCGCCTTTATAACATTAAGGGGTCCGCCCATTTGGAAGAAAATGTACCAAAGATGCAGAAAATTCAGTCAATTTGTTCCATCATTCCTAGGCCTAAACGTAAGTGGTTAAAGAGTTCACGCTTAAGGGGCTTAGTGAATATGTCTGCTAAGTTATCTTCCGATGCAACCTTTTCTATAGATATTTTTCCTTTTTGAACGTTATCGCGGAGGAAGTGGTGGCGTATTTCTATATGTTTAGTCCTAGAGTGTTGAACGGGATTCTTACTTAAATCTATAGCACCTTTGTTATCACACATAATTGGGACATCATCTAACCTAATGCCATAATCTACGAGAGCTTGTTTCATCCATAGTGCTTGTTGACACGCCTTTCCAGCGCTTACATATTCAGCTTCTGTGGTAGAAATAGCAAGAGTGGTTTGCTTCTTCGAGAACCAAGATGTTAGACAACATCCCATGAACGTGCAAATTCCGCTAGTGCTTTTTCTATCCACGTAGTCTCCCGCATGATCCGAATCCGCATAGACGATGGTTTCTATGCCGGATCCCTTAGGATACCATAATCCTAAGTGTATAGTGCCTTTAATGTATCAGAAGATACGCTTAACCGCTTCTAGGTGAGAGGTTTTGGGATCCTCTTGAAAGCGAGCACAAAGGCAGACACTAAACATGATATCCGGTCTACTTGCCGTTAAGTATAGTAAACTACCTATCATTCCTCTATACTTAGTATTTTCTACGGACTCACCCTCTTCATCTCTTGTGAGTTTTACTTCCGTAGACATCGGTGTTTTCATGGGCTTAGCGTCTTCTAATCCAAATTTCTTGAGCATTTCCTTAATGTACTTAGATTGATTAAAAAATATTCCATCTTCTAATTGTTTTATTTGTAATCCTAGAAAGAAATTAAGTTCACCCATCATACTCAACTCAAACTCATCATGCATGATTTTGGCGAATTCATCACACATATCCTAACAAGTCGATCCGAATATAATGTCGTCGACATATATTTGGACAATGATGAGATTTGGGCTTTTCTTTTTCGTGAAAAGAGTGTTATCTACCATTCCCATGGAATAATCATGTTTAATAAGAAATGCCTTTAATCGATCATACCAAGCCTTGGGAGCTTGTTTGAGTCCATATAAAGCTTTCTTGAGTTTATAAACATAATCAGGTTTTGCGAAGTCAATGAATCCTGGAGGTTGTGCCACGTATACCTCCTCATTGATAAAACCGTTAAGGAATGCACTTTTCACGTCCATTTGAAATAACTTAAAATCTAGGGCGCATGCATAGGCAAGTAGTATTCTTATAGATTCTAATCTAGCTACGGGGGCATAAGTTTCGTCATAATCTATTCCTTCTTGTTGATTATATCCTTGGGCAACTAACCTAGCTTTGTTCCTAGTAACTATTCCATTTTCGTCTAACTTATTTCTATAAACCCACTTAGTTCCTATGATGGTCATATTCATGGGATTTGGGACTAGTTCCCAAACGTCATTAGTCTTAAATTGATTTAGTTCTTCTTGCATAGCCATAACCCAACTTTCATCTTTTAATGCCTCATTTATATTTTTAGGTTCTATAGTTGATAGGAAACAAAAGAAGATATTTTTATCTTGAGCTTGTGATCTAAGGGTTCTTTGATTTAGGTTTCCTATTATATTATCTAACGGGTGTGATTTAGATTCCTTAATATTTACTATTTCGTTTTCACCTAATATTATATCTTCATTATCATCACCTAAGGGTTTAATTTTACTAACCTCAATAGCTTCTTCTTCAACTAGGTCATCATCTTCTAGGGGCAATGTCTTAGGTGGTGGTGGAGTTTCATCAAAAATTACATTTAAGGACTCTTCTACTTTCATAGTGTGTTTATTAAGTATTATGTATGCTTTACTATTTTGTGAATACCCTAGAAAGATTCCTTCGTACGACTTAGGATCAAACTTAGTAAGATAATCTTTTGTATTGAGAACAAAACATTTGCTCCCGAATACCCTAAAGTAATTTAGATTAGGTTTTCTACCTCTTAATAACTCATATGGGGTTTTTCCTAAAATTCGCCTAATTGAAACTCTATTTATTATATATGTTGATGTATCTACGGCATGGCACCAAAATTTTTATGGGATAGATTGTTCATTTAGCATTGTTCTACTCAATTCTTGTAATGTTCGATTCTTTCTTTCTACTACCCCATTTGATTGTGAAGTGCGAGGAGCGGAGAAATTGTGAGATATCCCATTTAAATCACAATATTTTCCGAATTGCACTTCGTTATCAAATTCCCGACCATGGTCCGTCCTAATTGATACTATAGAACATCCTAATTTATTTTGAATCATTTTACTAAATATTTTAAACTTATTAAAGGCTTCGGTTTTATCACTTAAAAATCTAGTCCACGTGTATCATGAATAGTCATCTACAATTACTAAGGTATAACGATTACCTCCGTAACTCCGCACAGCGGTTGGACCAAAAAGGTCCATGTGTAATAATTCTAGGCATCTAGTAGTGGAGACTATATTCTTAGCTTTGTGACTAGCATGTGCTTGCTTTCCTATTTTACATGCATCGCAAAAGTGTTGGTCATATCTTAGGTTAGGCAAGTTTCTAACTAATTCTTTAGAGGCTAGGGATTGTATTTGTTGCATATTTGCGTGACCTAATCTTCTATGCCACAATGTAGAGTTTTCATCTAAGGTTGCTAGACATATTTTATCTTCCGGTTTATTTCCTAGTTTCATAACATATACGCCACCTTTCCTAACTCTTCTACCTATGACCTTTCCGTCCTTAACTATTTCGCTATCTTTACTTGTAAAAGTAACCCTACACTTATTATCGCATATTTGTCCTATACTAAGCAAGTTATATGTTAAGTTATCTACATGCTCAACATTTTCAATAGTTAGGGAGTCTTGAGAGATCGTACCTTTGCCAATGATTTTTCCATGAAAATCACTACCGAAAATAACATTACCTCCGTTGTATGCCTTGTAGGAGGAGAATAGCTTCCGGTTTCCCGTCATGTGCTTCGAGCATCCACTATCCTTAATCCATTCGTCGGGCTCCAAATTTATCCCAAGACATATTTCATCGGTGGCTTGAGCTACAAGGCACTTTTCGTCTTTTGCTTTGTCAGCATCATCTTTGTCGCTATCGCTCCATGTTCCACTAACAAATGCGCTTTCGTAATCATAACCCGGTGGCTTTGGACATTCGCCAATGAGATGGTTTTGGCTTCCACATCTAAAGCACTTTCTTTTCCCGTAGTTATCATTTCTATTTCTTTGTAGCGATCTTCTTTCATCTCGCGGTTGTCTCGTGAATCTTCCTCGTCTCTTGAAGAATTTCTTGAATTCTCTTACGGCCATTGCATATTCTTTGTCTTCACTATCGTCACTTGAATCATCGTCATCACTAAGTTCCTTTTTGGCTTTTAGCGCGAGAGACTTGATTTGATCTTTCTTGCTCTTGACCGTTTCCGAGTCCCTCTTTATAATTTCTTCATGAACCTTCAAGTTGCCAATAAGTTCATCAAGTGATAACGTCATCAAGTTCTTTGACTCTTCAATTGCCGTGACCTTCGCGCGCCATTTCGGATGTAATGCCCTAAGAAATTTCCTTACACAATTTTTGCTAGAAAAAGTCTCATCAAGTGCTTTTAAACTTGTGATGATTGTGTTAAATTTAGCAAATGCATTATCAATAGATTCCTCTTCAGGAATTATAAATTGTTCATATTGTTGAACAAGAAGATCTATTTTATTATCTTTGAGTTAACTATTACCTTGGTGAGTGATTAGTAAAGAATCCCAAATCTCTTTTGCGGTTTGACACATAAAAATTCTTTCATATTCTTTGCGTGGTAACGCATTATAAATTACCATTTTAGCTTCATTATTTTTTGCTAGTTTCTTTTTTAAATCATCATTTTGTTTTTCAAAAGGTACAATTTCATCTATTTTAGTTAGGATATTATATTGAATAGGGGGAAAATCACCATAGGTAATAACATGCCAAAGATCAAGATCTTTTGATTTCACATAAGTTTCGAATCTATTTTTCCAATAAAGAAAACCATCACTTTCAAATAGTGGTGGTCTTTGCATAGATTGCCCTTCTAAATATTTTAAAGATTCCATAGATCGTTTCAAGTTTTAAAATACAGTTAATTTTAAAAATCTTGTTTGACGTGGCTCTTGATACCAATTGTGGAAAACTAGAAGGGGGGTTGAATAGTTTTATGTCCTTTTAAATTTATATTATGAAAACTTTGTTTACTTTTTAAAATTTAGATTCGAATTTATGTGATCTCAACTCTTTGAAAAATATGAACAATATGTATATAAGTAAATATAAATAAGTAATGCAAGTAAGGTAATAGAATGAAATGAAAGTTAGAGATGGAAAGATCTAACCGAGAGACAAGAGATTTATAGTGGTTCGGCTACAAGGACACCTTCCTTGCCCTAATCCACTCCCCGAGCACCTAACTCGAGAGTTTTTTTCACTATGTCAACAAACTCCCTTATGGCGGAGAAAATCTTACACAACTTTAGCTTACACCGGCTTAACGACGCAAAGCTAGATGTACTACTAGAAAAAGGTCTATCCTTGACTCGCATTTTTTGATGCACGCTACAAGATGACGCGCAAATAGCAAAGTCATAAAATAAGAGTCATAACGAGTAAATTTTTTATTGGGGATGACTCGTTTTTAGAAGCGTCATAACATAGGGTCATAATCAGTTAAAATTTAGCCTGCTAGATGACGCTTGTTTTGCTTCGTCATAAATAGGGGTCATCTATGTTTTTTTTACCATTTGCTTCATCGTTTTTTTTTGGCCAAAACACTTCCCGCTCTCAAAAATAAATTTCCCAAAAAATCAAATTCTCCCTCCGTTGATCAATTATCTACCTCACATAAGCCCAACCCTAAAAATATAACACACACACCCAACCAACACACACACCAAAAAACTCTCTGCAACCCCTCCTGCTCTCTATCCAAACCCGCCGCCCTCTCTATCCATCTTCGGTACAAATACAATCGCCGCCTCCTTTTCCGGCCACCAACACCATCGGTGCCACCATCTGAGGTAGTTATTCCCTACTATCTTTATATTTCTTGAATTCTTTCTTTTAATTTTATTTATTTTTGTTTTTCAGATTTGGGGTTTTCATCACCGGCCACCAACACCATCGGTGCCTCCTTCTCCGGCCACCAACACCATCGGTGCCACCATCTCATATTTATTTTCCCTACTATCTTTATATTTCGTGATTTGTTTTTCTATTATTATTATTTTTTCTTCAGATCTGGGTTTTTCATTACCGGCCACCAACATCATCGGCGCCACCATCATGGGGAAATAACAGATAATACTCGATTTTGGGGAAACAGGTAATTATATTGTATTTACAGGTAATTATAATGATTTTACAAGTAATTACATATGTTTCGATTAGTTGCGATAATCGGTTTCTGGATAGTTTTGTTAAAGGGGGTATTTGGGTTAGCTTATTTCGCGGGTTTATGATTGTTGTTTGTTTTGAAGTTCACATTTAAAGCTATTTCTGCTTGAAAAGGTTAGATTTTGGTGCAAGTGTTGTCTAAGCTTATTTGATGGCCCTATGAGCTAATTAAAATTTTGATGAGCTCATACATGGCTCCCCCTATGGTTATATGTTTATGAAAATTTTGTAGTTGGTATATATCTTTGGGCGTGGAGCTGAAAACAAAATTGATATATTCAGCTTTGAGTAGTTGTGTACTTGTGTAACTGACGTTTTATTTGTGATGGTAAAGGTTAAGATAAAGTTTGGATAATCGGGTAGTTCTCGACTCTTGTGCTAGGAGAACTAATCATTGATAAATTTGTGTTAAAAATCATTTTTAATAGTGTATATCTTTTGGAATGAGGAGACTCAGGGGGTGTCTGTTTCGCTTATATGGCCGGCTTATGGCTTATTAGGTTTTGGGCTTATGTTTCATAAGCTCGCTTTTTGTGGCTTTTGTTGACTCCAAATGCGAGTCAAGAAGCTTGTGATTGGTTGTCATCGATCTTAGAATTTGGGCGGGTTTGATAACTTAAATGCGATCGATAGTATGTATATGTGAGGGAGAGTTTGCAGTACATATAGAAATAGCTTTCTTTCATACTTTCGTAAGAAAATGTTGTGGTGGTGTGATTTAGCGATTAAGCTGCTAAAGGTAGTTGTATAGAAGAAGAGTTTTAAACTGTTTTTCTCCATTAGAATCTCAGGAAACTGTCTCATTCTTCTATGCTATGCGTGGAGGACTATATCAGGTTTTGGTTTTGTTTAACAGGTTCCTGATCTATCTGTGGAGGACTATATCACTGCTACCGCTGCAAAACACCCAAAGTTCATGCCTCATTCAGCTGGGAGGTATCAAGCCAAGAGATTCAAGAAGGCTCAGTGCCCAATTGTGGAGCGTTTGACCAACTCCCTCATGATGCACGGGAGAAACAATGGTAAGAAACTGATGGCTGTTCGCATTGTCAAGCATGCCATGGAGATCATCCATCTGTTCACCGATGCCAACCCAATCCAGATCATAGTTGATGCCGTCATCAACAGGTAAACTGCTAAAGGATGTTATATTATTATATAGTTTTGTTTAAGATGGATGCTTAAGAGATGATTAATGTTTTTGTCACATGGCAGTGGACCAAGAGAAGATGCAACCAGAATTGGGTCTGCTGGTGTTGTCAGGCGTCAGGCAGTTGATATCTGTATGTGAAGAGTGTGCAAAGAACCGTCATCTGGATGGGAAAGAAACAAAGGCGTGGACACGTGTTTGAGGAGATGCAGAGGCCCGGTACTCCATTGTACAACATCAAGGCGTATCTTCCTGTCGTGGAATCCTTTGGTTTTTCTGGTGCTTTGAGAGCTTCCACCTCTGGTCAAGCTCCCCCCAGTGTGTGTTTGATCATTGGGACATGATGTCAGCAGACCCATTGGAACCTGCATCTCAGGCAGCCACGCTTTCCCCCAGTGTGTGTTTGATCATTGGTCCTCTTTCTATCCGTTGTCATATTTTCTATAATGTTTTTTCTTTAGCGTGCTGGAGGTACTGTGTTTTGTTCTAATGTTAGGCTGTGGTCGCAAAAACTTGCAAGACGATTATGCTGTTAATTTTGACAATCTTGTTTTACTATACTTGGGTTGTTATTCTGAGTTGTTTTTATTTTGTTATGATTTGTGTTTATGGTTTGATCTTCAGGTTCTTATTATTGTTAATATATGCCGTATAGGCATGCATCTTATCTAAGCGGCGGCACCATCTGGTGTTATTTTGTATTAGCTTTCAGGTTTTTAATTGTCATTTAATAGAAAATTAGGAACTGAAAAAAATTAATTTAAAAAAAAAAAAAAAAGGTTATGACACGCAAAAAGGAGAGTCATAAAACGTGGGTCGTAAGTGCGCGTCATAGAGGGATGAGACACAAATTCGATTCATGAAGCTTTATGACGGGTCCATCCTTGAATCGCATTTGCACGTCATAAGGCCTCTTCTTGACTCGCATTTGGAGTCAAGAATAGTTGTTTTTCTAGTAGTGATGTCGAGTTCTAATCGTAGCTAGAACCAATCTCACAACTTAAACACGACTTAATCACACCTTCTTCTTCACAACTTCTTCACGACTCCTTCACAACTTCTTCACGACTTTTTCATGACACTTCACAACTAAGCACAACCTATGTACACTTCTACTTCTTCACACCTTCACTACTTACACACCTTAACAATACAACTTCTCTACTTACACACTAACCTATCCAAACAATTATAGACACAACTATCTAACAACAAAACACAACTTATATACAAATGTATGATGACACAAACAACTTAGGTATCTAAGTTGCAATACTTCTTCTCTAGTAGTTGAAGGAGTATTCTTCTCTTGCACTTGAATGGAGGAAGCTTGGATCACTTAGAAACCAAAGCTTAGGATTATATGATCAAAGGGTTTTTGAAGATATGAAATGTGATTTACAACAGAAAGTTTCAGTGTGCAAAAGGTAAGTAAAAATCCAGGGGAAGGCTGGTATTTATAGGAGAAAAATCTGGACAGCTGGAGCCTACTAGAGCGTGGCCGGCCCCCTTAAATAGGGGGCGGTCCCCTTAATTTTAAGGGGGCCGCCTAGTAAAATTAAGGGGGCCGCCCTTGCTGAACGTTGGCCAGTTTTGTCCTTTTGTGGGGAAGGTTTTTCTGGAACATTTTAACTGATTTTGGTTAAAAATTTGAATTCATATTTTTATAAAAGATTAAACATTTTTATTTAATACCAAAAATGTTTTTCAAAAATATATAAAATGTTTTTGATGTTTTATAAAAAATCTAGTTATTAAGAAAATGTTCCTTTGATCATATAATGCATTAAGCACTTGTTTATTCATACCTTAATTGATTAAGTTGTAGAAGTGAATATTTACAACTAAATACTTGTTTATTTGATAAGTTTATGTTTAATGAGTTTATATTTTGTGATCATTAAAACATAGAGATATGAATAATGTTTTTAGGCATTATTTATGTCAACATCCTTCCTACGGGTAGCTATAGTGAAACTCTTCCTTATGGTTTGTGCTTGGAGGTGAACATTTTCAGCTATCAAGGATTTTGTTGGGTCAATCCCCTTGGATTTGGTAGCCTTGACGGAATCATACAGTTGTTTATATTGTAATTTTAATATTTCATTTTCAGTCTGTAACTCAACTGCTTTAGTGTCATGTGTGGTTTTATCATCATTGACCTTATCTTGCAATTCAATTAGTCTGGTTTTTAATTTGTTAATGGTCAAGTTCTTGGCCACTAGCTGATCTTTCAACTCGTTTATCATAAAAAATTTCCGAATGTCAGGTAATTCCAGATTTTTTGTGGGAAGGTTAATTTGAAACCTTTCTTTTATTTGTTGCATTGAAATTTCGAGATCAACACAATGTTTTTCCAGTTGTGAAAATCCTTTTAAAAGTTCATCGTAAACCCTTTTTTCAATCATATCATGTGATTTGAAAAACTCAGCCGTAGGAAAAGAACTTGACGTATTATCATGTTCATGTTCAGCACCCTGATCAATTTCTCCCCCCTTATGACTCATATTTGTTGAATCAGAGGTAATGTTGTTGTTCATTAGAAAAAGCATTATCTAGATATGTGTCATACATAGGTTTAAGTTGATCAGTATGTTGTTGTTCATTAGAAAAAGCATTATCTAGATAAGACAGATGTACCACAGCAGAATGTGCTTGGTGATTTTCAGGTTCGTAGGATGCATTCTCACATCTTGTGCAATCACCTCCTGTGCTGTCACCATCATCAATCTTTTCTGTTCTTGTTCCATTCCCAACTTGTTCAGCTTTTTCCTCAATGAACCCATTAACATCCCTTATCAGTAGTAGCAGTGTCGTTTTGAACATTGCAATCTCTGACCCAGTGTATTTAGTGAAACACTCTTTAGTCATTTGACTATCATAATCATAGTCCAGAGTGTATTGAGAGCCAATAAACACTTGGAGTTGATTGTTGATCACATTGAGAGCGGCTCTGGATTTTTCTTCAGAAAATTCTTCCTTGTCCAGTTCCTGTTCTAGTTGATCCAGATATAGTGTCATTTTGACTGTGAAATCATGTACTTCCTGACCAAAGAGTGTCGCGAAAGCCCGTGTGTACCCCATCACGTATTCAGATTTTTTAAACAGAGCCTTGATATGTGATTGAAGTGTACGGAAGCATGTAACTTGACTTTCCTTTTCATTGGCTAACTACATCGCCTGAAGACATTCTTTCATGAGTGATTGCGAGCATGACTCATTTGTTCCAGCCGAATCAGAATCACTTGCATCTGTTTGAAGTGTGTAATTACCTCCGATATGAAGGAGTCTGAAGTAGTGGTCATTGTTGGGATTTGATTCATTTGCAACATTTACCCTATTCTTGATTGACACAAATCACTACACACAAATCGCTACTTAAGCAAACTGGACAAATCGCTATTTTGACACAAGTCGCCAGACACAAAACGCCAACTTTTGGAATCAGGACAAAACGCCAGTCACGAGACAAGTCGCTACTTTTAGAACTAGGACAAATCGCTGCTTTTGGAAATAGGACAAAACGCCAGTCACAGGACAAATCGCTACTTTTGGAAATAGGACAAATCGCTATCTTGACAGAGACAAGTCGCTACACACAAAAACGCCACTTTCTGAAACTTGGACAAGTCACTACTTTGACACAAAATGCCAGACACAAATCGCTAAGTTGCTAAAAGACAGAACAGTCACTATCAGGGACAAAACGCCAGTCACAAAACGCCAAACAAGTCTCTATCGTAGCAGTTTGTCATTTTTGCCAAATCCGGTAAAGGGACAAATCGCTAACTCGAGAAAGACACAAATCGCTACTTTTCTTTCCCAGCCAGACACAAATCGCCACGAAGAACTTTTTACCGTGAGACAAACCTCCACTACGAACAACCTTCTAATCTTCCAAAAACCACCACACAACGCCTAGATCTGTGATTCCAAACACCAAACACTACTCCTATGTAATCCCTAAGCTAGAAAGTACAAGATTTAACAAATTTTAACCTCTAAACAAAGCATAAAATGGATTTTTTAGGAGCAAGCTATTCGAACCAAAAACAACCCCAAACTACACAAATCCGTGAACATCAACACACATGGACCTAACCATGGCTCTTGATACCAATTGTAGGATATTCACTATCACATAAACACTAGTTTGAGGCAAGATATGGATTGAATAAGAGATGAGTTAGAGAGAGAAAGTGGGAGCCTTTAGTGAGAGAAAGTAACTTGTAATCTATTAGCTTGAAAGGTCCAACCCTTCCTAAGGGTGGGAAGGGGTATTTATACTACATACATATTGTGCCCCTAGCGGGCTGTGGAGCGAGCTGACATAGGGTAAAGACCTGACCCACTCTACAATACTAATAATAACAAAACACCTAATAATAATACTGATAATCCTACGAGCTATGATGTGCTAATAAGTACTCGGGGTGACCGAGTCTTCAACTAAATATTCATATTCCTAACATTTCTGTTGCTGCTGATAGTGTATCTGTTTCTGCTGGTGATTCTGCTGCTAAGCTTACTGATTCAGCTGTTAGGCCAAATGATTCTGCTGCTGGCCCTTCAGAAACGAAAAAAGCAGAATTCTCAGATAATGAGGTGGAATACAACAATCTTCCATCAAATTATCAAGTTCCTTCCACTCCACAAACAAGAATTCACAAAGTCCACTCCCTAGATAATGTGATTGGAGATGTACAATCAGGTGTGAAGACAAGACAACAACTGATGTCTTCATACCAACAAGGGCTTCTTGATGCCCTTTATGCTTCAAAGCAGCATGAGTTTTCAAACTCTTGCTTGTTTGTATATTTTCTCTCACAAGATGAACCAAAGAACATTCTGAAAGCCTTAGATAATTCAAGCTGGGTAGAAGCTATGCAAGAGGAGCTTCTTCAGTTCAAGATTCAAAAAGTATAGGTGCTAGTTGATTTACCTAAGGATGCAAAGGTAATTGGCACTAGATGGGTTTTCAAGAATAAAAGGGATGAAAGGGGCATAGTGATTAGGAATAAGGCTAGATTAGTAGCCCAAGGGTACACACAAGAAGAAGGGATAGACTATGATGAAGTTTATGCTCTAGTAGCAAGGATTGAGGCAATTAGGCTTTTCTTAGCTTATGCTTCATTTTTAGGCTTCACAGTCTACCAAATGGATTTCAAGAGTGCATTTTTATATGGTAAAATTGAAGAAGAGGTGTATGTTACACAACCTCCAGGCTTCATTGACCCTGACCATCCAGATAAAGTGTACAAAGTAGTTAAAGCTCTCTATGGCCTTCATCAGGCACCAAGAGCTTGGTATGCAACACTGGCTTCCTACTTATTAGAAAATGGATTTCAAAGAGGAAAGATTGATAAGACACTTTTCATCAAACAGCACAAGAAGGATATTCTGTTAGTGCAGGTGTATGTGGATGACATTATCTTTGGATCTACTAGGAAGAAGATGTGTTTAGAGTTTGAGAAACTTATGCATGATAAGTTTCAGATGAGTTCTATGGGAGAACTTACATTCTTTTTGGGTTTGCAAGTTAAGCAATCATCTGAAGGCATATTTATTAGTCAAGACAAATATGTTGCAGAGATACTTAGAAAATTTCAATTTGCTAATTCAAAATTGGCAAGCACATCAATGGACTCTGAGAAGCCACTTCTAAAAGACTTTGATGGAGAAAATGTGGATGTACACACATACAGATCTATGATAGGATCTTTGATGTATCTCACATCATCAAGACCTGACATCATGTTCTCTATTTGTGCTTGTGCAAGATTTCAAGTTACTCCAAAGGTTTCTCATTTAACTGCAGTCAAGAGAATTTTTAGATATCTCAAGGGTCAACCAAGGTTGGGTCTATGGTATTCAAGGGAATCACCTTTTGACTTGGTAGCATTTTTGGATAGTGATTATGCTGGTGCTAGCTTGGACAGAAAGTCAACAACTGGAGGATGTCAATTCCTTGGGTGTAGACTTGTCTCATGGCAGTGTAAGAAGCAAACAAGTGTGGCAAATTCAACAACTGAAGCTGAATATATAGCTGCTGCAAGTTGCTGTGGTCAGGTTTTATGGCTTCAAAACCAACTCCTTGACTATGGGTACAATTTCTTAAACACTGTTATTCATATTGATAATAGTAGTACAATTTGTATTATTAAAAATCCAGTGCAACATTCTAAAACAAAACACATTGAAATTAGACATCACTTTATAAGAGACTGCAATGAGAAAAGATTAATTCAAGTACTTAAAATTGCTTCAGAATTTAATTTTGCAGATCTGCTAACCAAAGCTTTTGATGTTGGAAGGTTTCAGTACTTGGTAGCAAGTATGGGAATGCTTAATCCTCAATGATTTTAAACTTTGTGTTTTTGTAAATAAATTTTTGTTTGTGTTGCTAGTTTTAAAAGATACTACTATTACAAAAGTTTGTGCTTCTAGTACAAATTTAAATTGTGTTATTCATACAGTTAGTCCTATGATTATTCTAATACAAGACAAGTACTTTGTACATTGTTCTTTTGGTTTTAGACTAACAATTTCAGGTATGATCATGTGAACACAAAAGGATGTTTCAAGTGAGAAGGAAGCAGCAGAATGTTTATATTAGTTGCTGACATATTAGGTTGATGATGGACTGAGTTTGGGAATTTAAAACTCCTTAAAACTTCTTTCTTGAAACCTAAGTATGAAATTTCACATTGAATTGATGACTTAGTTGATCAGATAGTAACTGATGCAACTCACTTTCTATCATTTTATACTTTCAAGTATAATGAGCAAGTCTAAGGACATCTGATAGAAAGAACAGCAAGTAAAAAGTGAATCTAACACTTGTGTTTGAGGTAACAATTACTATGAATAGGTTTATCTTTACACAGGCAGTTATTTATAACTGAAAACATTGGTTCTCACACAACCAGAGGTTGCATTAAACCGAAATTTTGATTTAAGTGTCTGTTATACACTTAATCCCTTCAAAATGGTTGAAAGCAGTATGATTTTTCATAATAAAATCATATACATACTGCTAAGGCAAAAGTTTCTTAAAAGGATTTTCAAAGGATTCACAAAAACCATCCATTGATGGACCATGAATCAAATGTCCAATGAATCACCTCTCATAGGAGTTAACACACCTAGAAGTGATGAGGGCAGCAACTTAAACTCTTTAGGAATTGATGGCTTCATGTACAACATTGTCTGAAAACAAGTTCACATTGGTAGATCAGATAATGATGGGATGATGGTGAGAGATCTTCCAAACAAGGGGAGGATAAAAATTTTATTTGCTTCAGGGGAGGAAACATCTCAGGGGAGGAAATAAAAGCCCAAGAAAGGAAGAAAAACACAATGTAAGGGAGGAAAAGACAAGAGCATACAAGATGATGACATGGAGGTTGAAAATGACAAGAACATTCCAAAGGAGAAAGTTCTATCTAGGTCAAACGAAGAAAAGTTTCAATTTCAGTTTACCACGTTTGTTCATCACTTGCAAAGGCATGCTGATAGATGATTTCACTTGTTGAAACAAGCATCCAAGATACACAGCATCATTGCCTCTTATAATTCTTCCATCCAAGGAAATTGCACCATCTTTTAGTCCAAGATTGGAGCAATGTGTTGATATTGTTAAAGTCAAAGAACAAAGCAGATGAATTACTGAGAAGATATTCAATCTTGAAGAACAGAAGTGTTTGAAAGATCTTCACAATCCATAATTTAATTCAGAAACATGTTGAAATGGATTCACATGTTTAGGGGAGGATTGTTGGGAATTAAATATTCAAGAAGTTTAATATCGGATTCTATTCAAAGAAAAACGTTAAGTGTGATTCTGCTGCTAGTACATTTGGTTCCTGCTACTAGAACATTTGATTCTGCTGCTAGCGATAAATGATTCTGCTGCTAGGCTTAACATTCTGCTGTTGAAGGATTCTGCTGCTAGTGTTAACATTGCTGCTGCTAATGAACATTCTGCTGCTAAATGGATAAGTATGAAAAGATATTATGAATATTTTGGTCAACAATATACGGTAGATAATATCTTACCCCATGTGCTTAGTTAACAAGTTGTGTACACAGATACATGTTGTATCTTATGTACTGACATACTCAAGATAAGTTAGCAAGTAGTTCGACTAGACTTTAAGCAATATTGTAAAGATCTTCTTGGACTATAAAAGAAGATCTTAGTCTTGATATTATGAGTCGAATAGTTAGTAGATGTTAATGTGTTATTAGTGGAACTCATAATTGTTAAGACATAGAACAAACACAAGAATATCACAAGTTGTAAGAACATAAGATTCAAGGTCTTTGTAACCCTAGTGATAGAAAGATCACTCGTATTATTTTTGAATAATATTGAATCGTTTTGGTGAAAAGCTTTCATTATTCCTTGTTCAATAACTAATCATAACCATTCCATTTCTATAACAAAAATAACCTTCTAAGTGTGATTAAGTAAATTCCGTGTACTTAATCATATTAACTCAATATATCATACACACAAAGTCACAAGGTTAACCACCTTAACCATGTGTCCAATCCTAACATATAGTGAGAAAGCTCACCTCTGCCTTTAGACGAGATCTTATATACGATTCTCGTAAACCCTAGGAGCCTCTTTTCCTTCTGCCCAGCTCCCCGAAAACAACGTTTGACTTGCATGTGTTAAGCATATAGCTAGCGTTCCTTCTGAGCCAGGATCAAACTCTTCTTTTGACAAGACTATGAAAAAATACGGGTTTTATTCTATCTGGTATAGTCAATAGAATGGAGTTCCTTGTCTGTAACTCAAGAAAGTGCATCTCTTTCTCTGCCATTCCTACTTTCTTGATAGTTATAACCTATTAAGAAGGTAGGTTCAGTCCAGGAGGCTAGTTTGAAATGAAACCCAGACTCGCTGAGGTTCACACACCTTTCTTTATGAAATTACACAGCAAGCTGGAAGCTTGGTACTAAAAGCCTCTAGAGTATACAGGTGCTATGGAGAGGCGCGCAACTGTGCTTCCTCGCTTCGCCAAGAAAAGCACTTCTTCCTGGTTGAAGGGCGCGCTACAGGCCTACGCTTGTTCCTGCGCGAGAATTTTCGGCGGCCGTATCTTGCTCCTTTCTTTCGCCTCAGTAGTGAGCGCTGCTAGATCTGATTCAACTGAATATGGGACTTGGATAGCTAGAGCTACGATGAAGGGGCGAAGGATAGGCTTCTAGTCAACCGATTAAGACTACTACTTCTTTCTAGTAGACACTAGAGCGATGGACTGTGAGAGGAAGCAAGTGAAAGTTACTACATGAGGAAGTCAAGTGAAGGCAAGGACTAAGGAGATGAGTTTACAGACTCTGGAGTTGGGGCTCGTTCTCATTGATACTGAGGGAAAGACTTGTGTGATGGATGCTCTTGATGCCACTTGACTTGCTTCTTCCTTTGTTAACATCAAAAGGGAGTGTATTAAAGAGAGTGGAATTGAATGGTAGTTTAGGTCACTCTGAAAGGATATCTGCTTTGGCTGAGGTGCCTATGAATGGGAATGAGCCCGCAACCGGGACTCTACATACAGAATAAGGCAACCTATCTCAATCAGCAAGAGCCATTGCAAGTTCATCCACTACAAGCTTACCAGACTAGAGATCCTATCCCTCTCTACCTTACCAGGACTCTACCTAAGGCCTAAGTAAGGCCGACTGAGTCAACGAGTTAAAGAGGACAACACGAAACAAAACAAAAGAACGGCCCGTACTCTCTATCTATCCAATTTCTTACTGAACTTTACATATCTCTGAAATATCCACCATACTGCGATGGGACTGAGTCTGATCGATTCGGCTAGATAGCTCAGAGTTAAGGGGTGTAAGGGGAAGGAGTGGCACCATTTTCATCTAAGCAAATTGAGAAGACAGAAATATCGTAAGTAACAATCGCGCAAAAGCCATAGCACAAGTTCTTTTTTATCATTTGAATTTCTCAAAAAGTCTTTATTTCATTGACATGTCCGATACCATCTTAAATTATACCATCTAATTACTTTCCAGATTAGCATTACCTGCGGCTCTCCAAATCTTAGCCAGCTGGCAAGTCGCCCGGCTACACAATTTAACAATCCACAACTATACGGAGAAAGTGGATGAGTCAGTTGCAAATACCATAAAGGACCAGCTGAGCGAAAGAGTCATAACGCCGCTCTTTCACGATAATAATGTGGTCTTGCCGCTCGGGAAGGATGCCTATGACATAATAGACGCCTTAGTCCCGGGGACAACGTGTAATTACTTGCAGCGATGTATCACGATCTGTGTTGGCTAGGCGTTGAAAGTCAGACGTACCCGCTATTACTACAAACTCTCGATTTCTTGTGAATCCATGGGTGAATTCTCACTTTTTGGTATTTTTGGTTTTGTCGAGAGGAAGGATCCAAATGCCCCATCAATAAAGTGAGGGCTTTCCGGACCTTCCCCAATCCTCACTCCCCTTTTTTCAAGAAGAAGCCCCGCTCAACAACCCTCTCTGATAAGGAAGAAAACGAAAGAATCTCAATTTGACGACAAATCCGGTCCGATAGCTGTTCTCCACTAACCACAAGGATATAGGGACTCTATATTTCATATTTAGTGCCATTGCTGGAGTGATGGGCACATGCTTCTCAGTACTGATTCGTATGGAATTAGCACGACCCGACGATCAAATTCTTGGTGGGAATCATCAACTTTATAATGTTTTAATCACGGCTCACGCTTTTTTAATGATCTTTTTTATGGTTATGCCGGCGATGATAGGTGGATCTGGTAATTGGTCTGTTCCGATTCTGATAGGTGCGCCTGACATGGCATTTCCACGATTAAATAATATTTCATTCTGGTTGTTGCCACCAAGTCTCTTGCTCCTATTAAGCCCAGCCTTAGTAGAAGTGGGTAGTGGCACTGGGTGGACGGTCTATCCGCCCTTAAGTGGTATTACCAACCATTCTGGAGGAGCAGTTGATTCAGCAATTTCTAGTCCTCATCTATCTTGTATTTCATCCATTTTAGGTTCTATCAATTTTATAATAACTATCTCCAATATGCGTGGACCTGGAATGACTATGCATAGATCACCCCTATTTGTGTGGTCCGTTATAGTGACAGCATTCCCACTTTTATTATCACTTCCGGTACTGGCAGGGGCAATTACCATGTTATTAACCGATCGAAACTTTAATACAACCTTTTCTGATCCCGCTGGAGGGGGAGACCCCATATTATACCAGCATCTCTTTCGGTTCTTCGGTCATCCAGAGGTGTATATTCCCATTCTGCCTGGATCCGGTATCATAAGTCATATCATTTCTACTTTTTCGGGAAAACCGGTCTTCGGGTATCTAGGCATGGTTTATGTCATGATCAGTATAGGTGTTCTTGGATCTCTTGTTTGGGCTCATCATATGTTTACTGTGGGCTTAGACGTTGATACCCGTTCCTACTTTACCGCAGCTACCATGATCATAGTTGTCCCTACTGGAATCAAAATCTTTGGGGGGGGGGGAGGAGGGAGGGGGTTCGATACAATACAAAACACCCATGTTATTTGTTGTAGGGTCCATATTTTTGTTCACCATAGGGGGACTCACTGGAATAGTTCCGGCAAATTCTGGGCTAGACATTGCTCTACATGATACTTATTATGTGGTTGCACATTTCCATTATGTACTTTCTATGGGAGCCGTTTTTGCTTTATTTGCAGGATTTCACTATTGGGTAGGTAAAATATTTAGTCGAACATATCCCGAAACCTTAGGTCAAATCCATTTTTGGATCACTTTTTTCGGGGTTAATCCAACCTTCTTTCCCATGCATTTCTTAGGGCTTTCGGGTATGCCACGTCGCATTCCAGATTATCCAGATGCTTACGCTGGATGGAATAACCTTAGCAATTCTGGCTCTTATATATCTGTAGTTGGGATTTGTTGTTTCTTCGTGGTCGTAGTAATCACTTCAAGCAGTGGAAACAACAAAAGATGCGCTCCAAGTCCTTGGGCTGTTGAACAGAATCCAACCACACCGGAATGGATTTTATAAATCCCGTATTTATAAAATCATTTAACAAAGTCGCGGTCAAAGCAAAGAAAAAGATGCCAAAAAAGATTCACTTTAGCTTCTAGCTCGCTTAGCGTAGGTTGCTTGCAATCCTGACATCCCGAGTGACAGTTTGGGGGATTGATTACGTGGTTGAATCTCCCGTTAAGGAGCTTTCCTACGTTCCTGTCCTTGATGTCTCTCTCATTCCGAGGTGAGGGTTATAAACGAAAAATAATAAAAGTTTGAGGATTTGAGAATTAAACATAATGTTTTGAAACCCTGTTCGACCTGGGTGGTTCAACCGGTTGAACTGTTCTGGTCAAAAAATGGTCAATTTAAACCGGGTCAACCCGACGGGTTGGGTCGAAAAAATAGGTCAAATTAAACCAGGTCAACCCGGTTTTCAATGTGTATTTATAGTTTCCTTTTGAACATATGTTTTCAACATTTTTGTTTTAGTTTCAACATTTTCTTTTTAAGTTTTTCAACATTTCACTTTCATTAACTTTTCACTTTTCACTTTTACCATTTTTGTTTTATAAATAGTATTGATAACTAACTTTTAGGCAAATTAAATATACATTTGTTTCAATTTATATCAATTCCGATTAAATTTTTTGTCGCAACTTTAATAAAATTACAAGAATACCAATATAAATTTGAATGTGAAAATGTCACTTATAACCTTCTAAATTGATTTTTATTCCAAAAAAAGATGTTTTTAGACGAAAAATAACCTCGTATTTTTACATTATATATATATATATATATATATATATATATATATATATATATATATATATATATATCTAAAGCCCAGTATTTCCGTTTTGCCAAAAACGCCCTCCTATTGGTTAGAGCCCTGTTGAAGCACTGTAATTAGCACTGTTCATCCATTATGTCCCGATTCCTGTTCCGTTATTTCCTCGGATAAGATATTTCCCACCTCATTGTAGACCCTTCCTCCTCACAAAACACACACAGACACCCACCTCTCTATCTATGTCGCTCTCTCTCTAGAATTTCCATTCATCAAACCCATATCTAAAACCAACCCACAAAATCACTACCCGTTTGATCGGACCCCCACATATTCCAGATCCCTCCGGAACCCACAAAACACACACACACCCACAAATGATCGGCTCAACAAAAACACACTGATCATCTAAAGCAAGATCGATAGGTGGAAAAATCACGGGGCAACCAAATTTTCAGTTTCAACATCAAAGCATTCAGTTTCAATATCATTAATGGTTAGTTCATTTTTAATTTTTTAAGCGAAGAAGAACAAAACGATCTTGAATTTGGTTTTTTCTTTAATTCACTTTGTAATATTTATTGTTTAATTCGGGTATTTTATTAAGTGTTAGTATTTTTTTTGTGTTTTTGTTGTTGTTTGCAGGTTGAAGATGATAACATCCGGTGCTTGCTATTTTTTTTGGGTAAGATCCACTTTTAATATTCATAATCAATTTCATATTTTTATTTTGTTTTGCTTAATTTTCTTGCTATGTTTTGGTTGTTTGCTTGAAGATGGTTAGTAAATTATTTATTTTTAAAGTTCGTGATACTGAATTGGTGGTTTTTTGGTTTTTAATAATTTTCAGCGATTTGGACTATCCAAATTGTATGCGTCCGTCGAAGAACATGCGATTCTGGATTGGCTTGCGATAGCAGCCCGGTTCTTTGTATTGAGTAGTCAAAGTCGGATAGAGAGGTATGTGATCTGCCCATTTTTGTTGGTATTAATAGTTTGTTGTAACTGTTAATTGTATGCATACAATTTTATTTTTCTGTATGATCTGTTGCCTTAGTAGAGTCAATTTCTTGCTGACTCGCTCGAGGACAGGAAAGTGGGAAACTTTTCAAAAGCAAAGGGGCATGATAGATTACAAAGTTGGAAGAAAAATAACAAAGTATTGAACAACGGTCTACAGGTAATTAATTCAAGCTATTTTATCGAATTTAGTTCTTTAATTTAATAGTTTCAGTTCAGACGTTGCGGAGACCAAATAATTACGTGCAAATATGTGTATTGTGAGGCAAGTATATAGTTTGCAATTGCAAACTATAAAAATTGTAGCCTCAGATTGCAAATTAGTATAGGATAGCCATAAAAGGTTTGTTCCAACCTCTCAGATTGCAAACTATATATTTAGATATTTGTGTGTTACTGTGGTCTGTTGATTGTTTTTTGTTGTATATTTAATTGCTATGCCATGATGGCTATATAATTGCTACGAGATGATGGATGTTAAATCAAAGTTGTTTTTATGTAGGTGTTGCAGGTTTACGTGTTTGCAGAAGATGATAATTTCAAGAAATTACTAAAGCCATTTCACCATGCTGCTAGGAAGTTTAAATCAAAGGTTGAGATAGGTATGTATACCTTTTGTTTAATTTATTACTCCAGATATGTGGTTTTGATAGTTGGTATTTTTGTACATATTTAACTTGAATGATGAACTGTGTTTCGTTGTCGTGTTAGGTTCTTTAACTATGTTGTTTGATAGTTGAGAGAGGATTGAAAAGGGAAAGAGGCCAGGGAAGGTGGTTTGCTATTACAGGTACTCTTCTAGCCATGTTACTCTTTAAAAGGATCCCCTGCAATAAAGTAAATTGCAGATTTCTCTTTATTGTAGATAACATCATTGCATTTGGCCTGAAAGAATAGTGTAAATATGCTGGTTGTTGACGCCATGAATTGGAAATTAGATTCTAGGCCAAGAGGGTGTTTGGGATTTCTTATATTTTCTGTTTATTGCCCAAACTGCTTATTTTCAAGTAGATAAGCAGCTTAGAATGTTTGGACATTCCAATTTTCCTCTGCTTATTTGCTTATTCTGGGATAAATTAACCAGGTAGAGACGCCCACTTATGTGCTTATTTAGATATAAAGGGGTGTTCGTCTAAGCGCATTTTATGACCTTCAAAAAATTGATAAACACATAACAGTGGGCTTATGGTCTTATCCACTTAAGTCTGAGCTTATAAAATTCATAAGCTCATAAGGCCTAACGATTGAGCTTATAAGCTTATCAAGTTTTCAATAGGCTTATAATCCCATAAATGAGATTAGACAAACGCCCTGAAAAAGTGAGTTTTTACCCCATATCCAACCTAAAAACCCTCTAAAAGAAGTATGTAGCCATCTAATCCTCTTCTCTCTGTTATCCAAGATTATTTTGAGATAAGTGTGTAATGAGTAAACACCATTTCTGAACTGCTTTTTAAGCTACTTATATGCTTCTGCTTATTAACAGAAATAATAAGCAATCGTATGTGTGGCTTACAGTTTATGTCATCAATTATGTGAAATTATATATTTATTTAGGGCTTTGTTTTTTCTCTATAGGCTCAGGAGCATAAGCTCTCTTCAATGAGGGAACGTAGCAGTTCAGAAAGTAGACAGCATCATAGTCCGGTTAGGGAAAGAAGTGAAGAAAGGCTTGCCAAAATTGAGCAATGGAACAGGTAAAAGGATGAATCAACCAATGTATTTTGAAGACCAAACTATATGTAAAAAGAAAAACATGTACTATTATAAATTTACCTGGACTTTTTTTGCAATATTTCGAACAGTATTTGATAAAGCATGTATAGTTCGGTATGGATCCCATTGTCTTCAAAATCAATGAATCCTTGAGTTTCCATTAATATTACTGAACATTAATTCATATTGAAATTGTTCTTTGTTGTCGTAAATTCATTACATTTTGTTTGACTTTTTGCAGTGGATTTGTGGTTATACGATAAAGAACGACGGGGGAAGCCAAAAATGACCTCAAGCTAACCCGTGAAAATGACATGCCTTCCAGGGCTAATCAAGTATGTTTTAACTTTTCAAATCATTATAATAGTGCAGAAATAACCACCTTCTCTTCCTTTTTGTTTATACTATTTTGTAGCTTGATTGTGGCTTCAATGATCTGATATGATTATGTTTGCAGTCTATAATAATCATTTTGAACATAGCACATACATAAACACCCTCAAATGACTTCATTTTATTTGAGCATACGCCTTACTTCATCTGTGTTTATGTACCATGGCAATTCATGTGGCCCATAATCATGTTAAAAGTTTACAAAACCAAAGTTTTGCCCCCAAAAAAAACCGCGCAGATTTTCTTATTTTTGGATGAGCACCCTAGCTAAATTAAACTGATAATGTTATGTGCATAGATTTAATATTGACTTTTATTTAATGATATTATGTCTGTCAAATTGCAGTGTGAGAAGATCAAGCTGATGCTTGGGTCGAGGCTTTGGGCTAAGAGAAAAAACTCACAAGAATGAAGAGTAACAACAATAATATTTGAATGGATTAGGTGTGTAGTTAAATAACGTGTGGGCCACGTGGTTGGAATTCAATACTAGAAACACCACGACAGCCAAACATATAACAAAATACTAGGGGTGGCAATCGAGTCGTGTTCGGGTTGACCTATTCGAGTTCGCGGGTTGGCGGGTTATTATAACATCAACCCAAACACAACCCATTTACTAATCGTGTCAAGAAACTCAACCCAAACCCACACATGTATAACACGTGTAACCCGTTTCTAACCCGTTTCACCTGTTTAAGTAAACATGTCAACAGATTAATAAGGTTGATGGTTTGTCGATTTGACTTGGTCAAATGCGAAAATGTTACAAGGATCTGAAAATTGATAAAAATAACATACATATAACTATACGACAATTTCAACGATATATAAGTTATAATCATAATTCACTCATATTAAGTACATAACAAAATACATTTAATCCAAATCAAATATAAAATTCAAGTTATATATATTATTTTTAGATGTTTATATACTTAAACGGGTTCACGGGTTGACCTGTTTAATAATTACTCAACCCAAACACGACCCGTTTATTAAACGGGTTGACCTATTTTTGACCCAAACCTGTTTATCCTCAACCCAAACCTGTTTAACTTCGTGTCGGGTTCGTGTCGTTTATCTTGTCGTGTCAAGAATTGCCACCTCTAAAAATACACACAGCCAAAAAATTTTTTGCAAAAAACCCGCAGCAACGCGCGAGCTGCCATACTCGTTTTAACTATTATTTGCATTGTTTAAATATGTTAAGTTTAGCTTTATACTTGGTGGTTCATAATTTTTTGACAAAATAATAATAATTTTTTGACAAAATAATAATAATAATAATAATAATAATAATAATGATAATAATAATAATAAGTCGGAGCTAATAATAATAATAATAATAATAATAATAATGATAAGTCGGAGCTAGTATAAGTTAAAACAAATTGTTAATACAAATAAACCTTAAAAACGTTTATTTATATTTTAAGATCTTCTAATTTTTGTCGATAACAAACGTAAAATCATTTTAACGAGATAGATAAAATACGTAACGCTTTGAGCCAAAAGTTTGCTAACTCATTTCATTAAACAAATAAACCTTAAACATATTTAGTTAACAAGTTTACATAAAACCAAAACCATTTTATAAATACACTTAAGTAACTTAGTTACCTACATTTTATAAAATACATGTTACTTGTAAATTAAATAGGAAAGACTTGGATTATCCATGACCCACAAACCAAGTCCATAACCCATAACACATGGAGCTTGATCCATAACCCATTTGCATGACATCATGCATGACTTCATAATGGGTAAAACCCATAACCCATGACCGAAAGTCCATTACCCAAGACCCAAAGTCCATAACCCATGACCCAAGATGTCTTTGACATCACATGACCCATGGACCTTAACCCATAACCCAAAACCCGGAATTACAACCCATAGTCCAGAATGGTACTACCATATAGCCGGATCCCTGGGTTTTGTCTTGCCGGATCCCTTTGGGAATGGATCCGCCGGATCCGGGTGAACAGTGCTCAGAATTGCCTATAAATAGTGGGACTTTTCTCACCCCTTTTAGACATATCTTCTCTTTATGTTCTGAACTCTCTAACCTCAGATCCAAGGATCTTTCTATGTATTCTTTCTTTGTGATTCTCTAGGTTCCTTCTAAAAGGCGAGATCACGACCTCTCAAAGACTTGCAAGCTCGTGATATGAGTTGCTAGGATTCTTCATTTCCAAGATCACAGAAGTGCATCTTGATCTTTCTTTCTCTCGAAGGGTGTTGTAGATGTGTTGAGTCGTTAGGTGTAAAAAGGGACGTTGGTTCCTTTAGTCATGTTGTGATAGTTGTGTTGGTTTGGTCAGCCGTGCTAAGGACTCGGTATCTAGCCTTGTACCGGATAAAGTGTTGGGAATACGTTTTAGTAATATCAAGTGTCGGTCATCAAGTTTTGTAATAGGTTGCTTTGCTATAAGGCTTATATGTTTATTATTAGTTCTAGGCTTATGAAGTAAGCCCATGGGCATAGACATAAGCCCATTCGTGTAAAGGAAGGAAGAAGTAGTGTTGCCCTAGCTTCCTTCCCTATATATACTCTTGTAAACACACATTTATTCTTGTTGGTTATTTCATCTATGCACTAAACTATTGTCATTTTATCTTTCATATTGAAGTAATCGACCAAGCTATCTTTCTCTCTTATTTCTCTCATATCTATACTTGTGTTAATCTAATATGGTGACCTAACAAGTGGTATCAATCGCTAGAAGAAGGTTAGAAGTGTTTTGGGTTGATTTCGAGCTAAATTTTTTTCTTCTTTCACTCGTATTTCTTAAATTTTTTGCTCTTTCTTGTTTGTTTCTTGGTATTTAGCACTCTTTTGATTACAAAATAGTGTTATACACCTTGTAGAACAAGAAAGTCTCAAACTTTTTTGTTAAATTTAAGGTTTTTTAAATCGTATCGAACAAACAAAATATTCCTTAAAAACTTTCAAGTTTGCAACTTTCGTTTAGTCTTAGGGTTTTTAAGGTTAGTTGTACAAGAATCTTGCGTTTAAAACCTGTTTTTTAGTGTCCTTTAATCGTTTTAAAAAATATGTCAAAGTTTCGAACTAGCTTAATCCCTCAACTTTTGAACTAAGGTCTTAAAACCCTAATCTTTCGAACTAGCTCTCCAGGCGTTATCTTCAAGATTTGTGGTTTACTCTGTGTTTCTCTTTCTTGTATAAGTTAGAAAAATACTTCGACACTTGGGAATCTTTCTAATTTGTATAAATTAGAAAGTTTTATTCGAAACTTAAAACTTTCGAACTAGCTTAAAGTTTCGAACTAGCTTGGAAACTTTTGAGCAACCAAACTTTCGAGCAAGCTTCATAAAGTTTCGAACATGGACTTCATAAAGTTTCGAATAAGGACTTCATAAAGTTTCGAACAAGCAAGTCTTGAAACTTTCGAACTAGGAATTCTTGGAAATTTTGAACTAGTGATTCAAGCAAACTTTTGAACAAACAAGCAAAGTTTCGAACTAAGGCTAAAAAGTTTCGAACAAGGATTTTATCTAATCAACACTACCACACACTTCTTAACCATCTACAAGATCCATCATCTACACAAGTTTTACAATGTCTCAACCACCTTATTTCAACTACTTTCCTCAGCAGTATCCTCAGTAACAACAATATCCTCAGCAACAACAATATCATTAGCAACAGTTGTATCCTCAGCAACAGCAGTACCCACAACAACAACAATTCTTTCCACAACAACAATTCACTCAACAACAACCATATCTTCCACCACAATTTGCAATGCAATCATTAACTACATTTTCGCCTCCAAAAAAAGAAACACATTGGTTTGCTCAAATGTGTGCGGCAATCAGTAGCCAACAGTCAATTCATGACGCTGGATCACTTGAAAGACCTCCAATGCTCACTTCTAGAAACTATGTTCAATGGGCAAGTCGATTCTTTAGGTTCATCGAACTCAGGAAACCTCATGGCAAATATCTGAATAAGGTTATCCTCGAAGGTCCTTTCCAAATGCCAACACTTACGATTCCTGGAGATCCACAAGCTATTCCTCCAAGACTTGAAACTGTTACCACCCTTCCTGAGAATCAACTAACAACAGAACAAATACTTCACCGTGAAGCTGATGAACATGCAATGGAGTATATTGCTCTGGGTATACCTAATCCAATTCTCCGAAGCGTTGATGCTCAAAAAACCGCAAAGGACATGTGGGAACATATTCATCTCTTGATGGAAGGCACTGAACTTAACCAAGAAGACATGGAATCTAAACTTTATCTCGAATATGAAATGTTCATGATTGATCCAAGGGAGACACTTGAGTCTTATTATCACCGATTCACAAACATCATTAATGACTTAGATAGACACAACATCATCTTGCCTAAGATTGCAATCAACAAAAAGTTTCTTAATTATCTAGGTCTTGATTGGCAAAAGTATGTCACATTTGTTCGTCAAGCCAAAAATCTTCATAATGCGAAGTATGGATTGTTGTATGACTATTTGAAGCACCATCAACCCGAGGTTGACAAAGATCGAGCTATGCGTGGCATGCTTACACCTTCTAATCCATTAGCACTTATGGCTCAATCTTATTATGCTCCATATCCATCACCTAATCACTCTGCTTACCCTCAAAAATCACCTTCAACCCAAATCATTCCATATGATTCATCACATTAATCAACTGACACTCAACTAGTTCCATACAACAACTAAGATTCCATGTTCTACACGCAAACAAATGATGAGGATGACGATGCATTCAACTCATTGAATCAAGGATTTGCTCTCATTTCTCTAGCCTTCAGCAAATTCTCAAACAAATCCAACAATCGTCTCCGTACTTCATCTAACACAAGGAATCAAGCTGTTATACAAGATGGACGGGTGGAAGTACAGAATCATACTTATGGACGTTAGATGGGCTCTGGAGGTTACGCGGGTAATTTAGAAATTGGACAAGTGTTTAATATAGCTGGTGAAAATAGGAACAATGCAAGTGCTCCTCAAAGACGGGTTGAAATTGTTGAAACTAGAAATTCATCAAATGCAAATACAGGAATCAGGTGCTACAACTGTAATGGCAAGGGTCATCTGGCTAATGCATGTTCAAAACCAAGAACCAGAGGTAGTGTTTTTCAAAACAAGCATTACTTCTTGCACTTAAGGACGAAGCTGGTGGAAATCTCGCTGACAAAGAAAACAATTTCATGGAAAATGCTTACTCAAATGATGATATGGAAGACTTGGAAGCTAATGCAGCAGTTATTTTGATGGGAAACATGCAGGAACTTCACATGAGTGACACAGGCCCAGTCTATGATACTGATGGCTTGTCTCAGGTACCCGATCCAAATATATGTCTCATACATGAACTGGTATCTCCATCTGCATCTGCGTCAGACAAGCAGCAATTTATTCAAGATGATTCATTGCTAACTCTTCAAGAAGAAGATCAAATTAACCCTGTTGTTACATTTGATGATCCAATTGAGGACCTTAACAATGATCAACTTGAACAGATTAAAACTTCGTCTGATCCAGATCCGGAACTCATGACCTTGCTTATGACCACCCAATCCCGAGTTGAGAAATGTAATGAAATCAACCGTAAGTTAAAAGCCAAAATTGCATCATTAACTGCGGATCTTGAGTGCTCTAAAACACAACTCAATAATTTTGAAAAACAGGCTAAAAGAGAACAAAGTTTTGAAGTTGCTTTTCAAAATGCGTACGTCAAAGAACAAGAGTTACAACATCAACTACGAGAGTTAGTCGCTTCCAAAAATAACTTGGTTTCTCAAATGGAACAAGAAAAATTTGAATTCAAACAACAAGTTGAACACCTCAATTCTGAACTTTCAAAAACAAAAACGGAATTGTCAACTTGTCAAGCTAGTTTCTCTGAACATAAACAAGTGTCTAGGAAACGAATTGATTCTTATCTTGATGAAATCGTAGATTTGGAAAGAAAATTAAAAGAGTTTCAAAAAGTTGTTTACAAAACTGGTGAGTCTGTAACAACAATTCAAAAGTTTACTTTAAAGCAAAATCCCCAAGGTTATTGTTTTGCTCTTGGTGATGATAAACCACGTTTTCTAAATAGATTACTCAAGGAAAATCAGAAGTTGTATAGTGCAGAACATTTCTTTGATAATTCATTTATGCATGTTGTTATATATAACTGTGAGGAAGAACAGGAACAGGAAGACGAGAGTCGACAAAAAATGAGCAATGTTAAGTTTAATAAACCATTTGATTACTCAAAATTGCCTCATATTTTTGACACTTTTGTTCCTCAAAAGGAAAAAAAACATAACAACCTTCGTTTATCACTCAAATTCATGAATCTACTTCTGATCTTTGTCCTGTCAAACCAATTGCACAAATAAATGGCCCTTTACCATCCTCTGGTGAAATTCAACCATTACCAAAATGTTGCCTTGTACTACGGTATTTTGACACGTTTCAATCTGCTTACGCAATTATGAGATATCTGTTTCAACTTTTCAATCTGCTTACGCAAAAGAACAGAGACAAAATTTTCAAACACAATTTTTACCTCATGTCCAACATTTGCGTCTTTATGCAACACACTGGGAATGGGAACTACAAAATGAAGTGTCATCTATGATGAACATTTTCAATACAACTAAAAATTCAATTTCCAAACAAAAACGTAGAAACAAAATTCTTCAAAATGAAGTAGATCGACTCTTGGAAGATGTTCTCAGTTCTGAAATTATCTCGGTGATCATGAATTCTATTTATGAGTCTTGTAATTCTGTGCTTATTTCTGACTATAATTCTGAGGATGAAAAGTTGAGATATGAGATTGAGATTTTAAAAGCTAAAAATATGAGAATCATTCAACAAAATGATGATGTTCAAAGTCATCTTTCAAAAGAGATTTTTCAACTAAGACGGAAAATTCAATTGTGTGAGGCTCAAAGCATTGACTTTGAATTAGCCTTACAACACCAAAAAGAAAATCTGGGTCTTGAAAACAATTTGTCCTCAAAAGTTGAAAATCTTGATGATGAGAACGCAGTCTTACAGTGTCAAGTGCTCAAATATTAAAAATAAATTGAGAATTTAAAAAATGAGTACAAAACAATTTATGACTCTTTGAAAAAGACTCGGTCTCAACTTTTGAAAGAAAACGCTGACTGTAGGAAAGACCATGAAGCCACTGTTCGCTTAAATAGAGAACTTGATATGAGACTACAGGATCAGAAACACATCATCATTGAATTAAAAGAGAAACTCCAATTACAAGAAAAAGGAAAATCTGTTAACATAAATGTGATTGCACCAGGAATGTACAAGCTAGACACCACATCTAAGCAGAATGCTACTAACACAAATGAGACCATTAATTTGATTCCTTCCACTTATACAGGAATAGTCACCACTACTAGCGTTAGCATATCAATGCGTAAGAGCAACAAATGGATGAATTAGATCTGACAACGTAGAAGCGGGAAACTAGAAACCCCAGAAGTAGAAGATCAACTTAGGAATTTGAATAAAACACATGTTGCTTCTGATTTAGATTCAAACTTAAAAACTTGTAATTCTAATATCAATGTGACGAATGCTCAGACTTTGAATGTTTTAAACGTTAATGCTTCTTGAGTTTTCTATCGTAAAAACATGTTATCTGGTGATCATACGAAATGTGTTACAAAATCTCTTTTATCTCGTAATAGGAAAGTTACAGCTGGCAATACCTGTAGGCCCACTAATGCTTCTAAGTCTATGCTAGGAAAACTGCCTGTTGTAGTTTATCAAAATGCCTTAGATACTCCCATAGTTGCAAATACAAATCCTAAGATAGTGCAATCACCTAGCGAATTCACTAAGATAAAGGCACAAAATTGTTGGACATGGCAACGTTGGTTACAAAGGACACCTAGTTTTAAATGGATACCTAAAATTGTTAATGTGCGTTCTTCTAACCCAACGGAACCTACAAATTCTTTAGGTTCCACCCTTACCATTTTTCCACCTTCTTCGTCTTCGTGTGCTGTAGGTGATCCAAATCGTTTTATGGATTGTTGATAGCGGCTGTACCCGACATATGACAGTCAATCTCAAACTGTTAGTAAACTTTGTTTCAAAGTTCATCAGCACTGTCAGATTCGGGAACGATCACTTCGCTGCTATCATGGGCTATGGAGATTATGTCAATGGCAACATCGAAATTAGTCATGTGTATTATGTCAAAATCATTGGTCACAATCTTTTCTTAGTCGGTCAATTCTGTGATGGGGATTTGGAAGTAGCATTTAGGGAGAGAACATGCTTCGTTCGTGATTTACAAGGAAATGATCTAATGTCAGGCACTCATGGAACAAGTCTTTACACAATCTCAATGTATGATATGATTGCTTCTTCTCCAATATGTCTGCTCTCCAAAGCAACTTCAACAAAATCATGGTTATGGCACGAACGAATTTCTCATTTGAACTTCAAAACCATGACTGAACTTGCACGTCACAAGCTAGTCGACGGTCTTCCACGATTTTGTTTTTCCAAAGATCACTTATGTTCAGCATGTGAACAAGGAAAAAGCACTCGTGCACACTTTCCCTCTAAAACAGAACCCAGTACTGATCATGTTCTTCAACTACTTCACATGGATTTGTGTGGCCCGATGCGCGTGCAGACGATTAACGGCAAACACTACATTCTTGTAATCGTTGATGACTACTCCAGATGGACTTGGGTTTATTTTCTCAGAAATAAAGATCAAGATCCTCCTATGATCATCACCTTTCTCAAGAAAATTCAAGTTCAGCTTCGTAATATAGTCAGAAAAGTTAGAACAAACAACAGCACTTAATTCAAGAATCAAACTCTTCGAGCATATTTTGAAGAAGTAGGAATTGAACATCATACATCCATTGCAAGAAGTCTAGAACATAATGGGGTTGTTGAAAGACGCAACAGGACGTTAGTGGAAGCTGCAAGAACTATGTTGATTAATGCTCAACTTCCGGATTAGTTATGGGCTGAAGCTGTCTCGACTGCATGTTATACTTAAAACCGTTGTATGATCAACCAACGCCACCGCAAAACACCTTATGAGCTTGTCAATAATCGAAAATCAAATATAAAATACTTTCTTGTATTTGGTGATATTTGTTACCCAAATAATGATCGTGAAGACCTTGGCAAGCTCAAAGCTAAAGCTGACATCGGTATGTTCATTGGATACTGTGAAACCTCTAAAGGCTTTCGCATCTGGAATCGTCATACTAGATAAATTGTGGAAACCATTCATGCTAATTTCGATGAACTTACAAAAATGGCTTCTGAGCAAAATAGCTTAGGACCCGCAACCAACCGTCTAAACTTTCCTGATCAATCAACTGAACCTCTTTCGCTAAACCGTCAAGAATTGGAAACCCTGTTTGCTCTGTGGGAAACTAGAAGGGGGGGTTGAATAGTTTACCGGTTTAAAAAACTTCTTTTAAAAATCTTGTTTTAAAAGTATGCAATCGGAAACTTTGATTCGAACTCTATGTGTAATCAATCAACACCAATATGAACTACACACTAAGCTAAGTAATAATAACAAATAAAAGTAAAGAGTAGTGTTGAAAAGATCAAACCGAGACAGAGGATTTATAGTGGTTCGGCTACGAAGCTCTTCTTCGCCCTACTCCACTCCCCGAGTACCATACTCGAGAGTTTCAAACACTGTATCAACAACCTCCCTTCAGGCGAAGAAAACCGTACACATCGCTTATCTTATTACCGACACTAAGCTAGATGTCGAGTGCTAATCTTAGCTAGCACCAATCTACCAAGGTCCACGTGACCAAACACTCAAGCCCAGTGGCTTCAAGAGATCACCAAGATCTCAACACGATCACAATGATCAACACTCACTTCACTCTACTCAACTAACACTAACCTAATGACCCTTGATCTTCTTGATCAATCACACAAGCCCAATGGCTTCAAGAGATGTTCACTATCTCTATAGATCACACTTGATCTTCACTCTCACTCACAAAAAGGAAATAAACTTGATGTATGCTAAGACACAACAAGTTTGTAACAAGTGTTACAAAAACCTATCAACTATAACTCTAGTATCTTCTTGATTACTTGAGTTCTTCTCTTGCTAATGAAGAGGGATGACAACACCTTGTATCTACTTGGATACTTGTGTTCTTCTCTTGCTAATGAAGAGGGATGACAACACCTTGTATCTACTTGGATACTTGTGTTCTTCTCTTCCTAGTGAAGAGGTATGAAGAGGATCACTTGAGGGATGATTGGATCACTCTTGAAACAAAGAAAAACTAATCTAAAGAAGTGAAAGGTTTGAGAGGATTAAGCATAGGGATTTTTCTGTGTGTGAAGGGTGCCTAAAACTGTGAAAGAGGTGGGTATTTATAGCAAATAAAATCTGAACGTTACAAAGAAATTCTGTACGGACGACTCCTTTAAATAACCCACGGCTCCATTAAATTTAACGGTACCGTGGAGCCGTGGTAGACTAGGACGCTCCAAATTTTGTCTTTTCTGGTGAAAACTTATTTGGGGAAGGTTGGAGCTGATTTTGGGGGGGGGGAAATAGCTGTTGTGATTTTCAAACTAATTTTTCCATTAAAACATTTCTTAATATTTCAAAAATAATTTGTCATGTGTATTTTTGAAAAAATGTTTTGTCCCATTTAAAATGTGAATTTTCAAACGATAAATTCACTTCTTTGATCACTAGTTCAAGTTGTAACTTTGTTCAAGAGTGATTTGCGTAGAAACGGGATCTTCCGATTAAAAACTTGTTAACGTTAATTTTAACGTAACGTGAGTTCACATTTTGTCATCCTCAAAACGTGAAGTAATCCAAAGATATAAATAAAGTTTTTAGAACATTATTCGCATCAACAATCTCCCCCTTTTTGATGATGACAAAATATAAACTCATTTTAGGTTAAAATTAGTTTTAACAAGTTTTTAATGAGTTTACTCCCATTTCTCCCCCTTTTTGTCAAATCAAAAAGGTGGTTAAGGCTCCCCCTTGATGTGTACTCCCCCTCATTTGGAGAACACAAAGGAATCGAGCAATGGTTTGTGCTACAAAACAAGGTTAGACGGCAAATAAACAATATCTAACAAGTAGCACATAAGACAAATATCCAACCACAATAAAAGAATTATGGCTAAGTAGCCAAAATGAAAAGCCCATTACATAAATATAAAATAAATGTCATACATAAGTATGACTACAATAGGAAAGCAAATTAAACTAACAAGAAGACACATAAACATCTAAAGTAACATGAGGCTTCTAGATTTGCTTCCAACTTCAAAAGGGTTCCTAGGTATTTATTGGGAAAAACTAAACATGACTATGTTTAGTTGGTTGGGCTATGTGGTGGTGGAGGTGGTAAAATGATGGGTCCTTGTGGTGGTGTGAGGAGGTGTTCAAGGTAGGAGAATTGAAGACTCAATTCATCTTTAAGGCCCATGGTAAGGAGTTGGTTGTGGTGACAACAAGCACAACTCAAGGTGTGTGGTTGTAGGGGATAAAGTATGGTATGACCCATTAAAGGTTGAGGTGATGGTGATAGGGAAGATGATGATGTGTTGGTGGTAAGTTCAAAAGGTGATATGGGTGATAGGGCTAGTGTGAGGGCTAAAGGTTGTGGTGATGGTGAAGATGATGGGGTGAAGGTTAAAGGTGTGTTGGTTCTAAAGGTTGTGGAGGATGAGGATGTTGGTTTGGTTGATGTTGCCTTGGATGGAGCATGGGGTGTAGTGAAAGAAGATGATGATTTGGTTGAGGTTATGGGTGTGTGTGTATCATCTTCATCATCCAAGGTGAGATCAATGAAAATTGTCTCTTTGGTGTTTGGTGAGACTTGTGATGTGTGAGTACTCTTGATCCATTGATCAATTTGAGTGGTTTCATTTGTTGGTTTGATGTAGAATCTTTGTTTCTTGAATACCCTTGATCCCATGATTGTGGTATGGTGAGTGTGAAGGTGTAAGGATGGGTGTAAGGATGGCAATGCATAATGTTAGCTTAAATAGCCAAATCATAAGCATGCAACTTTGAAATGTTGGATTTGGGGATTTGGGTGCATGGGAATCAGGTTATGGTTGCAGTTTTTCAGGGAAAAGAAGTCAAAAAGTGGAAGAGAATAGCAGTTTTCATCTTCCAGAGGCACGGCACCATTAAAGGTGCTACGGCACCACTAAAATTAGTGGAGCCGTGGCCTATTTAATGGAGCTGTGGGCTCTTTTGACCTTCTTTCCAGGTCTGCAGGTTTTAGGCAGCCTAAATGGGGAAATTTCTGGGGAATCCATTGGCTGCAAATCTCAAAGCCTCAAATTACTAAACACATAGAATTCCTAAAGCTAGTTTCAACTAGCAACTAACATGATCATGTGATCATCTATGTGTTTAGGCAACTATTAAGCATGCATGAATTCAATTATTTTTAACATCTAGTGCATGTAATAAAATAAGCTAACATGCATGATTTAGGCAAGATAAACCAACATGAGGATTAATTAACAAGAGAATTAATCATGTTCAAGTGTTAAAAGGAAACACATCAAGCTAGTTAATGTATTAAGCAACAATGCCACAAACTATTAGTAGTATTTTAATCATAATACTTATATTAATAATACTACTTAAGTTATTTCCATCTAATCCTTTATTTTCCCCAACTTCTTAATTTTGTTCCCAAGCCCTTTGATCGCCTTGCCGATGGACTTGAATCCCCCGATAGTTTGCTCATGCATCTCCACTTGTCTATTGTACATTGTGGTTTGCCTTCTCATCACGTGGGATAGATTTACCATCCCATTTTCGAGGTCGGTTGTACGTCGAAATGATGAGGTATCAAGGTTACGAAAGTAGGTGTCGGGAGAAGGGATTTGAGAACTAGACGTTCCTTCTTCGTTCACCTCATCATCGTCCTCATCCATGGGTTCAGATGATGATTCGTGACTGAAGGAGGAGGATGAATGGGGAATATCGGAAGTGGATTTACGACCACGTTTGGACCCTTTGTCCTTACGTTGCCTTGTGCGACGTTGTGGTCCACCAAGTGAGTGCATAACCCGATTGACTAGGACATAGTCGACACTTTGAAGATGTGGGAAATGTTCCATGACCCACCTGAATAAGCGAGTAAGCAACATGCCGTATGGCATGAGCTCATCAGACCGACGATGAATGTTGGCCATCCGTTTGACCATGTAGTATGCGAGGTTGAATGGTTCCTCGATACTAAGACAGTAGAGCATAAGGGCAAGACTTGCCGATACGTGATCACGGTTGCCTCCAAGGCTTAACACATTTTCATGCAGAAGAAGTTCCCAACTTCTAAGGTCGGGACGGAGTTCCCTGAGGTAGATTTTGGATGGGTCGAGAAAGACAACGGATCCATCACGTTTTTGGTACGTGTTGGCGACTCGAGGAATTTGGATTATTTGTTTGATTACTTCAATGTCTGGAATTTGGGTACTATAGGCACCTTCCATCTCAACATTGTAGTAAAGAGACTCTAGGGAATGGTTGTTGGTGTATGCACACTGACTGATGAAGCGAAAAGTGTACCGCTTTTAGGGGGTCATTTAAGCCCTAAATCGTATTTATTTGATCAAATATTGCCCTAAATCGTTCCTTTTGTCATTTTAGGTACTTTGGAGAAGAAATTTGGAAAAGGAAGCATTTTGGACGTTTTTGGAGCATAAAAGTGAAGAATTCGACAAAATACCAAAGCTGCTGGAAAAGTACACGTAACGGCGTCAAGGATTGCTCCTGACGGCGTCACGGCTTGGCAAAAGAGATGGATATGACAAATACACGTGACGCGCCAGAAAGTTTTACAAAGAAAGTCTGACGGCGTCACCCTTTAAGGTGATCAAGGCCGTCTCGTGCTAAGACAAAGAGAGATGGCAATCAGGATTAAAGAGTGACGGCGTCACCCTTAACCTTGACGGCGTCAACTTCTGATAGGCCAGAACGGATTTTGGAGGATTAAAGAGGGACGGCGTCAAGAAGGCCATCAAGAAACCCTAGCCGCGGCGAGGTGACGGCGTCACCTCCTACAACTTGACGCCGTCAAACCCTAAATTCTATATATAGTTTTGCAATTTTTATTCATAGTGTGCAACTTTGTGAGGAGAAACCCTAAGACGATTTTTCTGCCATTTTTAAGGGTTTTATACCCTTGGATCTCCCATGTTCAATTGAAGATAAGTAATCAATTAATCATTCAATATGTCTATGTGTTGTTTGATTATATCTTGTTCTTGTCTTTTATTTAACATGCTAGGCTAGATTTATCTTGTGTTTGCTTAGATCTAATGAAACCTAACTATTGATTATTGGTTGTTGGTGTGTTATTAATTGTATTGGATGATTGTTTATCGATGTTAGGCTTAAGAAAACTGGCTAACCTCCTATACGGTAACTTGCTTGAACGTCTTAAGAAACATGAACCAATGCGTACTAAGGTTATTATGGTTGTATTTAATGCATGAGCAAATTCTAGTGATCCCATGTTAGGAGCTTCTTAGCCGGCTCGACATAGGAGTGAAGTAGGAGCTTATAGAGTTGGGGAAGTACGTACGCCACCCCACGATTGGTATTAAGGAATACACCCGTCATCCACGCAATTAATACACACTAATCAACCGGTAAAAGATAGTTAGGGAGTAAGGAAATCTAAGTAAACACATTTCTCTCCATATAAGTTCCACAACCTTTTTTTTTTAGTTATTTTATTTTATTTGTAATTGTAGTTATTTGGGTTAGTTGACTAGCAACTAATTCCGCCCACTCCTTCAAACCTGAGATTTTACTTGCTTTCATAAAAATATAAAAAATACAAAAAGAATATTCCCTCACCCTTAGACCTATTAGAGTAGTTTTTCAATCCTAACGACACTATTCCCCTAGAGAACGATCAATCCTCCGGTACTTGCCACTACACTATACTACATCGGTCAGGTATACTGCCTGGTGGGGATTGCAAGCCTCTTGAGATCCCTCGAGAGGTAAAACCTGTTGTAAGGTCGCAAAACCACGCATCACTGACCATATGAGGGAACACCAAGAATTTCACCAAACTGAGTGACAGACAGGGTGATATTTTGGTGTCGAATCCAAAAGTTAAGAAAGACGTTTCCGTCAGAGTCAGTGTAGGCACGAACACGACTATAAAACTCGAGAACGAAAAGAGGACATATTTGATCGTTTATTGTTGAACCTAAGACCTTGATAGATCTTTGAGCACTCGTGGATCGATAACAATGTTTATGTAATCACATACACACTAATAGAAAGTCTCTATTACTTGTATTCTAAAGCGGAAATCAAACACAAGTATAAACACAAATAACTAAGAACGGTTTGATCCTCTATGGATCTTTGATTAATACTAAAACTTGTTTTTCAAACTCGCACCTCATACATAAGAATGTGTTCCTTTTATAGATAAGGAACCCTAAACCGTTTCACAAGAAACGTATATTCTAAAAACTAATAGAAAATATGCATTATAATTTCCTAATAAAACTCGTGCATATCCTAACTAATAACAAAGTACGCAGAAACACTTCATCAGCATAAACATATTACGCAGAATCTCTACTTTCGCAGAAACACTTCTTCAGCAGATTCCAGCCCTTCAGCAGAATCCATCAGCAGTATTTTTCAGCAGAATTCTTACTAAGCAGAATTCCCAACAATCCTCCCCTAATCTTGAATTTGACATGGTTAAGTTCAAGATTCTTGATAGATCTTTAATACTTCAGAGAAAGAGGATTGACTTCGAACATCAGCAGCAAAGAATCAAATGAACCATATCTCTATGAATGGAAAAACTTCAAACTTCAGATCGTTGCAGCAACAAATGACAAAGTGTACATCAAGAAATTTAAGTTTCATACTATTCTCATCACTTCCAGGTGTGTTAACTCCTGTGAGAGGTGAATCATTGAAAATAATGGATTTGATGTCTCTTTACCAATAGCCATTACTACTGGAGTAGCCAAATGTTTAAGTTCGAAAACTATGGTACACTGATAACCATATGATTTTTAGCAAATCATCAGATATAAACGGATTTGAGATGTCTTTACCTGTAGCCGTTTGCTCAGGACTAGCCAATTCTTGGTTTCAACTGAACCTTGGTGAATTGAATACCAAATATGGATACCAAATGTCTTTACCACAAAGCACACTTTTGTGGACTAGCCAATTCTTTGGATCCCATAAAGGGATACATCCATGGTGAATTGAGAACCATTTCAACTCTCAGGAATGAACCATGGGTGAGTTGAAGTACCCTATAGCTTTGAGCAAGCTATTACAGCTATCAACAGATTTGATGTGTCTTTACCAAAGCTGTACCCTTTGGACTAGCCAACTCTTTGATGACCACAAGTCACATCTGGTGAGTTGATAACCATCAACAGAGTGATATACAACAAACTTGCAGAAAAGTTAATACAAATATACAAGATTTTTTTTTTTTTTTAACTAAGAAATAAAGGAAATAAAACACACAACAAGGATACAAGATACCAGAATCAAGTAGAAGCATTGTGTTGCAGAAGCTTGGACTTGATTAACCCAATCAACTGTTCAACATTAGTCATATCATTTGCCACTGGATTAGGAGGAACTTCCAACTTCCTTCTTAGCATTCGTTGCATCAGTTTAATGGACAAAGGATAATGCTGATCAGAAAACATACACACCCTAATACCAGACTTTGTTTCAACCACATGCACACTTGGGATAGGGTAAAATCTCCATGTATCAACCTTCCACTTATGTGAACTCTTCCAAATTGAGTAGCCTATTCCATTTGGAGAGTGAGAAGAAGATCTCCCGGTAAGTACAAACCAGCACCCTGTGGTGTATGAGTGGCATAATACTCTGTGACAAGTCGAGGGAGAGTAATCAAATCTTGCTTATCCACCAAGTGAAGTATTTCTTGCAAGAAAGTAAACTGCATATAGGAATTATCAATCCTATATATAGTGTTAAGCTGCCCATCAGTCAATGTCCATTGGACCAAAACACTATAAGAACCCTCAGGAAAAGTTTCAGAAGAACCCACTTTGATAAATGTTGTATCAGCAGATTGTAGGTCCAAATGCTTAGAAGAACTACCCTTATGAGACTTATGAACTCCAGAGGTATGCTTCCTAGCTAATCTTACTGATCTCCTGATGGCAATGTGTCTTCTGTGAGACATCCCTTTCTTCCTCCTACTAGGTATATAAATTCCCACAGAGAGAGGAGAAGGAGAAGTAACCTTCTCAGATGCACCAGAGGCATCTTCAGGAGGAATAGAAAATGTAGGAACAGAGGAAATTGGAACAGAACCACCTGCTTCATACAATTTTTCGAACTCATCTCTGGCCTGTCTAGACTTAGCAGCTTCTTGTTCAGCTCTCCTAACCATATCTGCATTATAGTTGGAAAGATGTGATCCTTCTTGTTCAGCAGATGCAGAAGAAGGAATGGTATCAGGCTCAATAGATGTGTCAGCGGCATTGGATGAAGCATCAGGAGAAACAAGAATAGAAGAATTCTCAGCAATCATTGATGGTTGTTTCTCAGATGTTTCCTCAGTGGAAATAGAAGGTGCAGCAAAAGGGTCAGCAGATTGTAGCACTTCAGGAGTTTTCTCAGCAGAAACAGTATGAGTGCTCATCTGTTCTCTATCAGAAAATGAAGGAACAATCTCAACTGGCTTGAGTCTTTTAGCTTCTAGAGCATTCAAACTTGTAGCAATCCTCTTCAATTGATTAGAAGCTGGCTTAATACTCTTCATAATCCTATTATATAGACTTGTCAATTCAGATTCAGGTAAAGCCCAGACTTGCTTCTTGGTCAAACCATAGGTATAGATAGAAGTATATTGGTTATAGACCACATTTCGCATATAAGTCTTCATTTGGGCCTCAGTCTGTGGTTTCTCTCTCTTGGCTTTGGCCTTCTGTGCAACAATAGCCTTTCTCTTTTCAGCTGCAGCTTTCTTCTTTTGTTGACCAATAGCCATCATTTGTGCAGGAAAGTTCTCACTATTAAAATCAGCTCCCAAAATACTTTGAGCAAGAGTAGGATTTGAAGCAGCTTGTAAAGTGTAAGAATCCCACTGCTCATCAGTAAAATGAACTGATTGTGCATCCAGTTCTCGTTGTCTTTCAGGAGGCAAATTGGAAGTAAACTGATCTGCAAGCTTTTGTGCCAATGCCTTACTATTCATCAGATCTTCAAAATCGTTCAGCAATCTTGCTTGCTCAATCCTTTCTGTGTCAGTCACAAGGTCAGGACCAAGATCCTCCTCATCCAATACTCCTTTCCTCTTGGTAGCAAGCTCATCAGAAGAATTATCATGAGAAATATCAACTATTGGAACTGTGTCAATATCCTCAGTAGGAACATCAGAAGAAGCATCAATATTAGAAACATGTTGAGAAGAATCTTCAACATGTGTAGGTAAGACAGCAGCATCAGGATCAAGGACAAAAGTTCTCCCAACAACAAATATTACAGAAGGAACTTCTGAAGGTGTAACATTAGGTTGTGCTGGAATTGAAGATGAATGGCCAACAGTAGAAGCAACATCAACCATTGGTTCATCAGCCTTAAGATGATCACCATCAATTGTATCTTGAACAACATCCACACTTGGTACCTTAGCAGTCACAGTGGAATCCTTGCTCAAATACTGTCTTCTCTTCTTCCTATAGAACTTGAGAGGCTCTTTTGATTTTGATGATTCAGCGGCTTTGGGTGAAGAAGCATGAGTCTGCTGAGCAGCTTCAGCCAATAACTCAAGATGATCCAATTGAATATCCTCCTGCTCTTCATCAGAGGCAAACACAAACTTCCTTTTCTTTTTCTGACCAAGTTGATCTTCTAACTCCTGAACCCTCTTTTTCAATACCACAATCTCATCACCAAGTGAGGATTTGGTATCTGCGAGCTCCTTCTTTAACTTGTTAACTTCTTGAACATTCCTGTTGAGCAAATCATATACAGATGTGAGAGTAATAGGGTCCTCAGCTCCACCAGCAGATTGCTCAGTGGGAATGGGAGCTTCATTGGGCCTTTCAGGAGAAACATGTATATGCTCAAAAATAGGAGAGCTTTCATCAATTGGCTCTCTAACAGGACTAGGTGTGGACAGTCTAGTAAACTCAGGTTCAAGAGGTGAAGGTACTTGGGTACCAAGAGACTGAATTGTCTCCTCAACCTCAGGAACAAGCTCATCAGGAGCAACATGAGTTGGTGTGGGACTAGGACTAGGTGAAATAGGTAAAGGTGAAGGTGTAGGTTGGTTAGGAGAAACATTGGATGCTTCAGCAGTCATGGAAGGGCCCTCATCAATGGCAACTGATGCATTACCATCAGCAGCAACACTAGAAGATGATGGATTACCATCATCAGCAGCATTTGGAGAGGGTGGAGCACCAGCAGCATTACCCTCACCAGCATCATCATTGCCATGTGGCAACATAGCTGGTAGCAGAGGGTGATGTGCCCCAACATAATGAGTTTTCATAGAAGCAAACAATTTAGCACTAAGAGCTCCTATGGGACAATAGACTCTTTCTTGGGTTGTTATGCCTAAAATCATTTGTAAAAACCTAGGGTACATTAAAAACTTATGCTTTTTCTTTTGAATATTTTCAACCATATTATCAAAAATAAACTTAGAGAAATTATAATTCAAACCCTGTGAAAGACATACAATACCACAACCCAATTGGGTAGAGAATTGATCCCATCCTCCAGACTTGTTGCTGATACACTGAAGTAATGTGTGCACCAAAAACCTCCACATGGGGCAAAACTTATTCTTGTGCCACATATCTGTGTCAGTACTTTGATAACCAGCAGCTCTTAACCCAGCAAGTATCTCTACAGGGTTGGTGCGATAGACACCACCTTCATCATCCAGTTGCAATCTTGTCCTAATCAAAGATTCAGTCACCACATACTCTGCTCCATCAATCGTAGCTACTATCTCTGTATCAGAATGTTTGGCAGCAGATGCCCAAAATTGTCTAACCAACAATTCATGTATCACATTTGGAGAATGTGTTAGTGCATAATGAATCTTGGAACGCTTCAAGAAATCCACCATAGGTTCATACAGTTCATGTCCCTTTGCTTTTCCCAGAAAAGCAACTTTGTTGTGATCCTTCTTCAATTGTAGTGCCTCCATTGAAGAAATTGTGAGAGATAGGTTATGAATCAAGTGAATGGAAAATGGGTTTAAATTGATTGAAGAGGGAATCAGTTGATTTTGGGCGAAGATTATATGAAGTAGGTTATAAATAGAAGTTACCCAATCATGGTCAAAATTTATCGGAACTAATTGTTGACCGGATCTGACGTGTAAAGTAACTCCAACATTCGAAATTAATGCTTCAGCAGAAATGACGGTCAATCTGCTGATGGAAAGTCAATCAGTAGAATCAACTCAAGTGTAAAAATATCTTCAGTAAATATCTTGAGTTTTACTGTGCCACCCAACTCGCATTAATTACCATCAAACCTTGACTTCGCCTATAAAATAACCCCGAATCACATATCAATTACCCCCAAATTATCATCAAACCCTAATTTCTCAATATTACCATAATTAGACACAACAAACATGTCTTCCAAACCAGAAATCATCAATCTAACCTGCTCCTCATCATCATCATCATCATCCAGTGATGGTTGGAGCACTTACTTTCCACCCAGTGCTCAACCATGGAAACTCTGATTAACCAAAAAGGCAAGTGAGAAGAAACATGATGTGGGGGAACCAAGCAAAGCCCCCATTCCTGCTGAGTCTGATTCTTCTGCTGATTCACGTCCCTTGTTTCCCTACCCAGTAATGAATAAAGTATATGTCTCTCCTTTTCTTTGTACCTCTGATGAGGAATCTTCTGAGGATGAAGATGAAGATCCCACATTTATCCCTCCTTCCACACCAGAGAGATCCCAACCAAGGCCACGGAAGTCTAACCTTTCACTTCCAAAATCACGGGAAGTGGTGATTGGTCTTCCTGCTCCAGGATCTGGTGCTACATACCATGGAAGCAGTAGTAAGGGCAAGGGAAAAGGGAAGGTGGAGTAGAAGGTGATGTGATGTTGCCAGGGACCAAAGACATAAAACTAGGTTCTTGAGCACCATCATCGTTTTCATCAATCCATCCTTTCCATATTCATCTTCAACTTCTTCATCGTACTGGTCATGCATATCCACCAGCTTTTGTAATAGATGATAGGAGCTTAGAATATGTTTGGTAGATTTTGTATAGGGATGGTCTTGTATTTCATTTGAAGTTGATTGTAAGCTGTAAATTGTTTCTTGAATGAATGAACAAGACTTCTTTTATATCTCATTGAGTAGCACTTTTACATTACTTCAGTATTTCTTTTCAGTAGAAATAATGATCTTCACTTGTACCAGTGATTATGACTTGTGCTTCTCTTCAGTAGAAACAGACTTTAAAGCTTTCATGACCATGTTCCCAATTAACCAAACTTGTGAATTTCAACATAAAATCAGCAACTGCACATATAGGCATTTCTGCAAAACAGACACAAAGTAGCAAACAAACCAAACCAAAACATACAAAACTTAAAGAACATTAGTTGATTAGTGTTAGCAAACAAAAACATAAACAATAATCTACAAACTTTACAAGTTTTACAACTACAATCCTCCCCTGAGGCTTATGCCTCCCCTCAAACTTTGCAGTTAAGGGTTAAGCATCCCAATATGGACAACTAAGTGTTGAAACCTAGGTCCATCAAAGGCTTTAGTCAATAAATCTGCCACATTATCATCTGTGTGAATCTTAGTCACCTTTATCAAATGTTTTTCATATGCATCTCTTATAAAATGGTGCCTGATCTCAATATGCTTAGTTCTATTATGAAAAACTGGATTTTTAACTATGCATATGGTACTTTGATTATCAATAAAGATTGTGGTGTTCATGAAATTAAACCCATAATCCAGCAATTGATTTTGTATCCAAAGAACCTGACCACAACAATTGGCAGCAGCAACATACTCTGCTTTAGTAGATGAGGTAGCAACAATAGTTTGTTTCTTGCATTGCCAAGAAATCAATCTTCTTCCAAGAAATTGGCAACCTCCAGTTGTGGATCTCCTATCCAGATTTGCACCAGCATAATCACTATCACTATATGCTTCCAACTTAAAAGGAGACTCTTTTGGGTACCAAAGACCTAAGTTGGGTTGGCCTTTGAGGTACTTGAAGATCTTTTTGACTGCATTCAAATGGGAAGTAAGTGGAGTGACCTGATGTCTTGAACAAGCACTCACAGCAAATGTAATGTCAGGCCGTGAAGCTGTCAAATACATCAATGAACCAATCATGGATCTGTATAGGTGAACATTCACAGCAGGATCTGGTTCAAGATTGTTCTTTGGTTTGGGAGCTTTATAAGGTGTAGTGGCAGTTCTGACATTGTCCATATCAAACTTCTTCAAAATGTCTCTCACATATTTATCCTGACTGATAAATATACCATCAGGTTTCTGCTTAACTTGTAGACCCAAAAAGAAAGTAAGCTCCCCCATAGCACTCATCTGAAACTCTCCCTTCATCAATTCCCCAAACTCCCTGCACCAAGCTTCTTTAGTGGAGCCAATGATAATGTCATCCACATAAACTTGCACAAGAATGATGTCTCTGGAATTCTTCTTTATGAAGAGTGTTTTGTCAATGGCACCTCTTCTGTAACCATGCTTCAGCAGAAATGCAGAAAGCCTAGCATACCAAGCTCTTGGTGCCTGATGTAGTCCATAGAGAGCTTTTACAACCTTGTAAACATGCTTTGGATTATCTGGGTCTTCAAAACCTTTGGGTTGAGTGACATATACCTCCTCTTCAATTTCACCATACAGAAAAGCACCTTTCACATCCATCTGATATACCATGAAACCCATATAAGATGCATAGGCCAAGAAGATTCTAATGGCCTCAACTCTAGCTACAGGTGCAAAAACTTCATCATAATCAATTCCTTCCTCTTGCCTGAACCCCTGAGCCACTAACCTTGCTTTGTTTTTGACCACAATACCCCTTGCATCTCTTTTATTCTTCAAAATCCATTTAGTCCCAATTGCAATCTTCCCTTCAGGTAGTGGTACCAGTATCCAAACCTGCTGATTCTTGAATTGTTGCATCTCATCTTGCATTGCTTCAATCCAACTTGAGTCTTCAAGAGCTTGAGTAACACTGGTTGGTTCCACTTGAGAAAGAAAACAAGCAAACAGACAATGCTTAAAGTCTGTGTGATTGTCCCTTTGCTGATTGGTTACATAGGAAAGAAAAGCAACTTGACCATACTTAGAACTTTTCACAGTACTTCTAGTTCTAACAGGTGCTTGAGGATCACCAAGAATATTTGATTGGGGATGAGCAATATTGATCCTTTTTGTAGCAGTGGGGTTGACATCAATTGTGGTGTCAAGATTGTTCACAGTTGGTCCAAAATCACTGTCATAGGAAGATGAGGTGAAGATGCCAGCTTTGGGTTGGTGATTACCAAGGTCTGAAGGACTTGGAAATCGTGTATATGGTTCTTCGAAGTCTGTGGATACACTAGTAGAAATGGGTGTAATTGCAGTAGGACTGCCAGCAGATTTGGTGATGTCAGGAGAAACAGGAGAACTGTCAGCAGAATCCTGGTTTCCACTGACTGCTTGTGCTGACTCCACACCAAGCCTTACAGCTTCTTGATTGGCTGCATGCTCTTGCTTCTTGAGTCTGGCAAGGTCCTCTGCATAGTGTGACTCATCTTCAATCTCATCAGAAGTTTCTTGATCACCTGCAAAATGGTTAGGAGAAAAAGAAGGTACAACAATTGTTTGTTCATCATGCTCAGACTCACTATCTGAGTCATTATCCAGGGTACCTGCATTGTTAGTGGGAGACTCTTGAGAACCTGCAGATTGGTGAGCAACATATCTAGTATAGCCCAAGTAATCAGTTAAGTAATCCAGGTCAAAATACCAAGCATGACCTTGACCCTGAACATTAGGCTTGTCCTCTAGGTATCTCAGGTTAAGAGTCTCCTCAATCTTTTTAGCATTTAAATTATATACCCTATAAGCCTTACTATGAGCTGAATATCCCACAATATACCCTTCATCAGCTTTCTCATCAAACTTTCCCAGTGGATCACTAGTGTTTAAAATGGTCACTTGACATCCAAAAGGTTTGAGATAATGAATATCAGGAACTTTCCCAGTGAGAAGTTCATAAGGTGTCTTGAAATGAGGTCTAGTGATGGATACCCTGTTCAAAACATAATAAGCAGTGCTTACTGCTTCAATCCAGAACATAGTGGGTAATTTAGAGTCTGCAAGCATAGATCTTGCTGCCTCTATTAAGGTCCTATTCTTTCTTTCAGCAACCTCATTTTGCTGTGGGGTTCTTGGATTGCTATAGTCCCTTTTTATCCCTTTAGACTGACAAAGTTCAATTAAAACAACATTTTTGAACTCTGTCCCATTATCACACCTAATACCTTTAACCTTTTTGTTTAGCTGGTTTTCAACAAGGGTAATGAATTCTTTTAAAATTGGAGATGTTTCATCTTTAGTTTTCAAAAAGAATACCCAACAAAACCTGCTATAGTCATCAGTGATTACCAGGCAGAAGTACTTGTGATCAATACTTCTGATTTGAGTTGGACCAAAGAGATCCATATGCAGCAACTGAAGAGGTTCTGAGATAGTTCTCACAGCAGTAATGGCTTTGTATGAGGCTCTGTGTTGCTTTCCTTTGTTAATGGTCTTGAAATTCACATGAGCCATTCTTCTATGCCATTTTGTAGACTCATCCAGGGATGCTTTAGCCACCAAACATGTCAGGTCACCTTCAGGTTGAACATCATTCAAATTGAATGTGTATAAATTGTAACTTCTGGGAACTCTCAGCAGAATTGTTGTATCTTCTGGAAGTTTGAAGTCTTTAGAGAGCACAAGACATTCATCCTCAGAGAAGAATACTTTGTTCTTGGTGTCACAAATTTGTGATACTGAGAACAAGTTGAAATGTTGCAGTTCCTTCACATAATACACATTCTCAAAGTCCAAATTAGGTGTTCTGATGGTTCCTTTCCCAGTGATTCTACCATCACCTCCACCAAAAGTCACATTGCCTCCTCCTTTAATGGTTACAAAATCATGCATCATCTCTATGTTTCCTGACATACTCCTGGAACAACCACTATCTACAATGCCTACTTCTTTACTTTTCGGAGGATGATCCTACAACAACAACAAAAAAATATACAAAATATAAGAACACAGTGGAGACTCAAGTCATTACTGACTTGAGCCTGCCTTGTAGATCATAAGATGTAGGCCATGTAGATGTATAAGATCCACCATTGTTCTTGGGCCTTCTTTGAAAATAGGGTCCCTTTTTAGTCCAAGAACAACCTGCTGAGGGCTTCACAGCAGTATCCCAATATCCCCTACCCACATACATTGGGTCAATAAATCCAGGCCAATCACCATTCTGAAAATATGAACTAGTTGGTCTCACATATGGTCTAGCAACAGAACTTCTCCAAGTAGATGGAAAATGTCTATCAGCAGAATTATTGGTCTTATGAGTTTCTTGTGGAATATATGGTGGTATGTCATTAACATTTTTCCACTTTGGTCTAGATTTGTTTTGACTAGCACATACACCCATTCTTTGCTCATGAAAATTACAATCCTTAATCAAATGAAATTTACTTCCACACACAAAACATTTCTTCTTTTTAGAAGATTTATTCAAATTGAAAGATGTTCCATTACATGCAAAATTATTCAAACCACTAGCATTAACAGAATTGTTTTTGACTGGATTAAAAACATTGTTTTGCAAAGAATTAAATGACAAGTCTTCAGAGGAAACTGTCTTTGAATTTGATTCATCAGCAGCAACTCTAAAAGGCTTGTAGGGAGTCTTGGGTGTAGGCTTGGGTGAGGTCTTGGTAAGGTCTGACTTTTCATTTGAATCACAACTGGTATAGGTAGTAGACCCTTGGTCAGAAGACTTGTCACTGACAGAACAAGAGACAAAGTCAGTAGAATTACAATCAGGGTCTGGCAAGTCACTTGACTTTTTGCCATAAAGATGGTGTGATCCATCAAAGTCTGTGGTGGTGGTAGTGGGCATGTGTTCTCCTCTAATAGGTCCAGGTACAGCATGTAATTTTCCTTCTTTAACAAAATTTTCTAGGCCTGCTGGTGTAGATTTACCCATATCATTCCTAGCTTCTAAACCAACATATTTTTTAAAACCTAAACCTATACTAGAGTTTACAGCTTGACTACCATAGAGACAGCTAGCTAACTTATCACCTGACATTAACCAAGTTTTATGATTAGCTACTTCCTTCTCTAGTTTCTCTTTCAGCACTTGGTTTTCTGACTGTATATTAGCTTTTTCTTTCTCAGTACGCTTTAAATCAATTCTAGTACATTCTAAATCACTTTCTAACACCCTTATCTTTTCATCATAAGCAAGCTGATTCTTTTGAAACCAAATTTTTTGTTTTTCTAAGGTTTTTAAAGCCTGTTTGTAAGCCTCAACTTCTACATAACATTCATTATATTTAGGTTTCAATTCATCATAAGCCTCCTTAAGTTCATTATATCTTTCACTACAACCAAAAACACAATTATGTACCTGAGAGATGCCCATAAAGGCAACTTGATCATGCTGATCTTCTGTAGAACAGCTGGCCAGCAATCCACTCAACTCAGGACCAGAAGCTTCATCATTATCAGGCTCATGTATCTTCCAGTTGACATGATCATCCAGAGTGACTAAAGCTTTGGAAGATCCATCTTTCACCTGATTCTGCTGATAGGTAGAATACCTAACCCCATCACCAGTCTTCCTATCCTTGCACTCTCTTGAGAAGTGACCCATCTGACCACATGTATAGCATTTGATCTTGCTCCTGTCAAATCTAGCTGGATCTCTTCCCTGGAAACCAAACTTTCTCCCTGACTTATTTTCAAACCTTTTGATGTTCATAGTGAGCATGGCCACCTGCCACTTCAAGTTCATCTCTTCCATATCCAGAGGATCCACCTGTTCAAAATCCTCAAAAGCAAGTTGCTGCTGATTTTCATAATCAGCAACAAAAGAGTGAAGTACATCTTCCAATACACCACAGGACTGTGGTTGATAATTTGATCTGGTGTTGGTGTAGGAAGATGATACTGAGGAGCTTGGGCTTGAAGCTTGAGTCATCTTATTGGAGGTGGTGCTAACAAAAGCTGAGTAAGTGGGAGTGGATGAACGAATGGGACTTCTGACATCAGGCTCAAGAGTTTTAAGCTTGTTGTAGAGATCATCAAAAGAGAGCATATCCAGTCCACCTTTAGCTTTGAGTGCAATGCTCACTTGCAGCCAAGATGGAGGTAAAGATCGCAAGAACTTTGCATTGCAATCCTCATTGTCTGGCCTGGCCTTCAGCTAATTTAATTGACTCAAAATCCTATGGAACCTGTCATACCACTTGCGGATACCTTCTTCCTCAGAGACTTGGAATTCATGAAACTGCTGTTTCAACATCGTTTTCCTCATCCTCTTTGACTCATCGTTCCCACCAAACCTAGCCTTGATGTCCATCCAGATGTCCTTAGCATCCTCCATGAAGTGAAAGTCACCCATGTGATCATCTGGAATAGCCTGAAGGAGAATAGTTCTAACTTTATTCTCTCTCTGAACAGTAAGAATCTCTTCAGCAGTTTTAGGATCAACAATGGTAACTCTACCATCAGCATCTTTGATGTGCTTCTTCAAACTATTTCCCTTTTTGACAATTTCCCAAAGATTCCAATCAATATTAGTGATCCAGTTCTGCATCTTCATAGCCCACAATTCATACTCTTCCTTCTTGAGGTATGGGAACTTCGCATTGCTGTTGGTGAGAGTGAGTTGTTGCATAGATGAAGATGTGGTGTTATGGTTGTTGTTGTTAACTTCTGATCCATCGTCTGATCCAGGCATTGTTTTGGTTGTTCTGTTTGAGAGGGTGTAAAAGAAAAGATGTTCTTAGTATCACAGAGACTCTCCCGAGGCTCTGATACCACTTGTTGAACCTAAGACCTTGATAGATCTTTGAGCGCTCGTGGATCGATAGCAATGTTTATGTAATCACAAACACACTAATAGAAAGTCTCTATTACTTGTATTCTAAAGCGGAAATCAAACACAAGTATAAACACAAATAACTAAGAACGGTTTGATCCTCTATGGATCTTTGATTAATACTAAAACTTGTTTTTCAAACTCGTACCTCATACATAAGAATGTGTTCCTTTTATAGATAAGGAACCCTAAACCGTTTCACAAGAAACGTATATTCTAAAAACTAATAGAAAATATGCATTATAATTTCCTAATAAAACTCGTGCATATCCTAAATAATAACAAAATCCGCGGAAACACTTCATCAGCATAAACATATTAGGTAGAATCTCTACTTCCGCAGAAACACTTCTTCAGCAGATTCCAGCCCTTCAGCAGAATCCATCAGCAGTATTTTTCAGCAGAATTCTTACTTAGCAGAATTCCCAACATTTATTGTGTATAAACAATCGAACCGAATCAAAGGAAAACAAGCATTGACTCTGTCAGAAATAACATAAAGTGGATCGACTACACGCCCTTCGTGTATGTATCGAGTTTGCACTTTGGCAAGATAAACCTTTTGTTCATCAGTAATGTTTGGGTTTTCAAGTGTTTCAATGATGTAATGTCGGGTTAGTTGATAATCATTTCGAGGCATTGTTACCTACAAAAAAAAATTTGTATATGTCAATTTGTTGCATTTTAATGATTACACTTCTAGTGTGTGTGCCTAAATGCAAACAATGTGGAGGTGCGGCAATCTCGACTCTAAAACTATCCTAATGAGATTACCCAAACGCTCCTAACTTCACTTTTACTCAATCAAATATGTCGAACAATACATATCAATTATGTACTTCGACCCATATTTGAGAGTTCATGTATGCATGCAAAAACATTTTTAATTTGCATCAACAATGCATGAAAAATGTTTCATGATCCTAGACTTGTGAAATTCAAAAAAAAAATTCGAATAGGGGTGTTTGGCAAACGGCTCATTGTGGTGCCAAAAAGCTTAAGTTCGAAAAGCTTTAATGCAAAACGTTCCAAATCCAATTTTAATTATCCTAAACATGATTCCACTATAAGCAATCAATCATAATCCGATTTAAGTTGTTAATTTCGGATTAGGTTTTGCAACACAAATGGGTTTTTGGAAATCCTAGGTTTAGGGAATCATGTGAATGCTACATTGTCTAATCCTAGTCTTAGTTTCACAAGGGTTTAACTAATTTTGAAAATCCCCAATTCGGATTTATACTCAAGAACAAACCCTAGACTCAAATTAAAAGAAATTAAGAGTGAATTACTTACAATTGATGATGTTGTGGTTAGGATTTGTTAATTTCAATGCCTCAATCTTGATTTGCAAAAGATTAATTGAATTATGGTGTTATGGTTCGGTTTTGACAGCAAGTGGAAGTGGTTTTGGGTGTTTGGAAAATTTGTGCAGAAGAAAAGAGTAACTTGGCGCGTTTATCAGATGCACGGCTCCACGGTTCCACTAAACATTAGTGGAGCCGTATGTCTGATGGTCCAGTTTTTCTTCTGTTTTGACTTTTGGCTGATTAATCTTACTTATTTAGTAAGACTTTTTGACACGAGGAAAAAGTTTATACCTAATAAACTTTTTGACGAAAGATGATTAAATGGGATGACCGGAAATGACCTTAGTGTTTCCGAGGAAATTGACTAAGTTGTCATTGGATGAGGATTTACTTCTAGTATTTCCCGTGAAATAAATAGAAGTTATGAGTTGTGTTTAGGAGGATGACTATAATATTTCCCATGAAATATTTAATTAGTCGGAGTACGCAACACGAGGAATGACTTGATATTTCCCGTGAAATATTCATGAGTCATGTGACGAGTGAAAAATATGACTTAAAAAAGTCATGGGCGATTTGTAGAGAATGACTTCAATGTTTCCCGCAAAACTTTCAAGAGGTCATAGAAGGGATGAAAGGTTATGACGTATGACGTGACGGAAGACTTTAATATTTCCGAAGGAATATTCAAATAGTCATGAGCGGGATGAGAGGAATGACATGAAAAGTCATATGACGAGATGCGAGGAATGACGTTAATATTTCCAGTGAAATATTACGAAGTCATGAGATGAGGCTTAGGGAATGACTTGACATTTCCAATGAAATATTCAAGGGTCATGAGTCGAGAATAAGATGTATGTGTGAGATGACTTCAATATTTCCGGAGAAATATTCAAATAGTCATAAGAGAGGATGAAAGGTTATAAGGTATGACGCGAGGGATGACTTTAATATTTCCATAGAAATATTGAAATAGTCATGAGCGGGATATGAGGAATGACTTGAAAAGTCATATGATGGGACGTGAGAGATGACATTAATATTTCCAATGGAGTATTAAGAGGTCATTTGACGAGAATGTAAAGGTTAAGGTGAGAAGAGATACTTTTCAAAGAAAAGATTTCTCTTTCGACGTTATCATGACGGAGGAGATGTCTTTCCGCGGGGAGATGATGTACTTCGACGAGCTTCGTTCATGAGCAAACTATAGGGTTCCCGGACAAGTCTAATGGCATCTTGACTGCTACTCTTCACAGGGAGTTGTCTCATCTATAGTGTTTGTTGTCATGCCTTTCCGGCGCTTGCGTACTCGGCTTCGGTCGTGGAAATAGCAAGAGTAGTTTGTTTCTTGGGGAACCAAGAACTTTGTTAACAAACCTATGAAGGTACAAACATTTCTCTTTATGTCTCAATCCACATCAACTCTCGCATTATCAGAGTTGGTATAGAAACATTTTCTACAACCATCTCCTTGAGATATCGTAGTCTCAAGTGTGTAGTATCTTCAATGCATCGTATGATACATTGAACACTTTGATGTAAGAAGTTTTGGGACACTTCTTACAAGTGGGCACAAAGCCAACACTATTCATGATAATGGACCTACTTGCCGTTAGGTATACTACTTTACCTATTGTGCCCCTAACCTAGTTATATTCGTGTACTCACCTTCTTCGTCTCTTGTGAGATTCGTATTCACGGATATGGGCATTAGTATAGATTAGTATTTGTCTAATCTAAGTATCTTATATATATATAGTATACATAGATTTATGTGGATACTTTCTTTAGGTTGAGTTATCTATGGACTAGGGAAGAAACTTAATTCACTCATCATTTTCGTTTCAAACTTGTCACGCATGATCTTGAAGCGATCATCGAATATTTCTGGACAAGTTGAGTTTGTAATGATGAATTGTGAATTTCTGTTTCTTTATGACAGTGCCTACCAAGTTAGATTCTAACACTACTACTTGCTTAGCATTTCTATCAACAAGGGTGTTTTAAGAAAGCGTACCTGTGCCTGAGATGTTTTCTCTTAAAACTAGAAGACTAGGGTACCTTTGTTGAATGTTAAGCATGAAAGACACGACTTGACTATTGCGTCACCGGATTTGCTTAATAACGCATCATACTCCTTTTGTTAGACTCCAAGGTTTATTTACACTCATGTTTTCCTAGCAAAACAAATGTTCAAACATCTGGTCCCCAATATCTCATGGGTCCAAAGTTGTTAGAGTTAAACATCCTACGCATTTGTTGCGTTAGTTTAGGATGTGAAAATGGAGGACACATTTCCCATGGTAAGTAACTTTGTGGTGGACGATCATTCCAAGTTACGGGAAAGTTACTTGGATGATTTTGTCTTCTAAAGTTACCTCTCGGTAGAGGAGTTCTAGACCGAGGTTTGGGAGAGTTTACCTTTCTAGGTGGAGGAGTAGTTGACCTAGTGTCACGCTTTACAAATCTATGTTCGGGAGATGAGAATGGTTTGTTAAAGCCTTTGGTTTCCTCTATACTTGGAGTAGACACTTTAGTTCTATTTACAACTACGTGACTTGGTTTAGGACTTAAGTTACTTTTCAGAATTGACCCAGTTTTGTCCTCAGCACCACACGGTACCACGGTACCACTAAATTTAGTGGTGCCGTCTGTACCTTTAATGGTGCCATCACCTTCAGACATGGACTTTTCAGGCATTACAAATTTTACTTGTTTAGTACCACTTGTAGAAGCCTGATTTGGGTCAAATCCTAAACCCGAACGGCCATGTCCACTATATCTAATATTTTCAAGTATATCATTAAGCTTTTTAGTTCCTTCATCAAACTTAATGATTCTTAAAGCATTTTCTTTAAGTTTCTCATTTTCTACTTGAAGACTAATACATGACCCGCATCTTAAGTCTACTTCCTTGTTTTTCTCAAGTCTCTTGACTTGATCATTTAGTTCTAAGACTTGTAGTTCTAGTTCTCTTAATTTTAATTTTAGCTTTGTGTTTCTACCTTAGATCTTAGTACTAACTACGCATAGTTTGTTGTATTCGTCATGTAATTCACTGTCATCTACTGACGAATTATTATCACTATAATAAGAAGAGTCAGAATGTACCTCGTTAGAAGCTTGAGCCATTAGGCACGTTTCATCGTTAGGCTTCTTCTCTTCTTCTTCACCGCTATCACTCCAAGAACCTCCTACAAAGGCTCTTTGGTTGTTGGATTTTGGTGGCTTAGGACATTCTCCTATGAAGTGATTAGGATCTCCGCATCTATAGTATCTCCTATCACTTGTCCCTTTTCTTTCATCATGATTTCTTTGGGATGACTTCTTCTCATCGCGAGATTGTCTAGGAAATCTACCTTTCCTCCTAAAGAACTTTCTAAAGTTCCTAACGGCTAGTGCGTACTCTTCATCTTCACTACCGGAACTCGAACATTCCTCATCACTAGACTCCTTCTTGGATTTTAATGCTAGAGATCTAACTCTCTCGCTTTTGCCTTTGACAATGTCAGAGTCTTTCTTGATGATCATCTCATGAACTTTCAAGTTTCCTATAAGTTCATCGAGTGACAATGCCGCCAAGTCCTTTGACTCTTCTATGGCGGTGACCTTTGCTCTCCATTTAGGATGTAGAGCTCTAAGAAACTTCCTAACATAGTTCTTACTAGAATAACCTTCATCAAGAGCTTTAAGACTAGTGATAATAGTATTAAATCTAGCAAAAGCATTATCTATTGACTCATCCTCCGAAATGGAGAATTGTTCATATTGTTGAACAAGAAGATCTATCTTGTTCTCTTTGACTTGGTTATTACCTTGGTGAGTGACTAACAAGGTTTTCCAAATATCTTTTGCCGTATTACACATGAAAATTCTTTCAAACTCCTTTTTAGGCAAAGCATTATAAATCATCATTTTAGCCTCATTATTTTTGGCTAATTTCCTTTTTAGTTCATCACTTTGTTTATCATAAGAAACTATTTCATCCTTTTTATTTTCCGGATTCTTTTGAATAGGTTGAAAGTCACCCTCGGTAATAACATGCCAAAGATCAATGTCTTTTGATTTCACATACGTTTCGAATCTTGTTTTCCAATATATAAAACAATCTGTTTCGAAAAGTGGTGGTCTTTGCATAGATTGCCCTTCTAGATATTTGTCGGAATCCATTGATCGATTCAAGCTTTAAAATACAATATACTTTAAAAACTTGACTGACATGGCTCTGATACCAATTGTGGAAAACTAGAAGGGGGGGTTGAATAGTTTACCGGTTTAAAAAACTTCTTTTAAAAATCTTGTTTTAAAAGTATGTTGTTGAAAACTTTGATTCGAACTCTATGTGTAATCAATCAACACCAATATGAACTACACACTAAGCTAAGTAATAATAACAAATAAAAGTAAAGAGTAGAGTTGGAAAGATCAAACCGAGACAGAGGATTTATAGTGGTTCGGCTACGAAGCTCTTCTTCGCCCTACTCCACTCCCTGAGTACCACACTCAAGAGTTTCAAACACTATATCAACAACCTCCCTTCAGGCGGAGAAAACCGTACACGTCGCTTATCCTATTACCGACACTAAGCTAGATGCCGACTGCTAATCTTAGCTAGCACCAATCTACCAAGGTCCACGTGACCAAACACTCAAGCCCAGTGGCTTCAAGAGATCACCAAGATCTCAACACGATCACAATGATCAACACTCACTTCACTCTACTCAACTAACACTAACCTAATGACCCTTGATCTTCTTGATCAATCACACAAGCCCAATGGCTTCAAGAGATGTTCACTATCTCTATAGATCACACTTGATCTTCACTCTCACTCACAAAAAGGAAATAAACTTGATGTATGCTAAGACACAACAAGGTTGTAACAAGTGTTACAAAAACCTATCAACTATAACTCTAGTATCTTCTTGATTACTTGAGTTCTTCTCTTGCTAATGAAGAGGGATGACAACACCTTGTATCTACTTGGATACTTGTGTTCTTCTCTTGCTAATGAAGAGGGATGACAACACCTTGTATCTACTTGGATACTTGTGTTCTTCTCTTCCTAGTGAAGAGGTATGAAGAGGATCACTTGAGGGATAATTGGATCACTCTTGAAACAAAGAAAAACTAATCTAAAGAAGTGAAAGGTTTGAGAGGATTAAGCAAAGGGATTTTTCTGTGTGTGAAGGGTGCCTAAAACTGTGAAAAAGGTGGGTATTTATAGGCAAAGAAAATCTGAACGTTACAAAGAAATTCTGTACAGATGGCTCCTTTAAATAACCCACAGCTCCGTTAAATTTAACGGTACCGTGGAGCCGTGGTAGACTAGGACGCTCCAAATTTTGTCTTTTCTGGTGAAAACTTATTTGGGGAAGGTTGGAGCTGATTTTGGGGGGAAAAATAGCTGTTGTGATTTTCAAACTAATTTTTCCATTAAAACATTTCTTAATATTTCAAAAATAATTTGTCATGTGTATTTTTGAAAAAATGTTTTGTCCCATTTAAAATGTGAATTTTCAAAACATAAATTCACTTCTTTGATCACTTGTTCAAGTTGTAACTTTGTTCAAGAGTGATTTGCGTAGAAACGGGATCTTCTGATTAAAAACTTGTTAACGTTAATTTTAATGTAACGTGAGTTCACATTTTGTCATCCTCAAAATGTGAAGTAATCGAAAGATATAAATAACGTTTTTAGAACATTATTTGCATCAACATGCTCCATTGTTTGATGATTCATTTGCATGTTGAGCACCAGATGTATCTAATGTTTCCGCTGCACCACCTGATAATATTCCTATACCTGATACACCTTCACCAACTACTACAACCGTTGAAACATATGCACCTCCAATTGAATCTTCGAAAATAGTAGAACAAACCGCTTCCAACACTGAAAATACAGCTGATGATCAACCTGAACAAGCAGTACCCGCACCTGCAGATTATGATGGAAATGACTTCTTCAATCCATTTGCTCTGGCTCCAACCATTCCCGATATTGCAGAGTCATCTACACGCAACTTAGATCTGTCTAATATGCACACCTTTTATCAACATCACCCTTCAAAACACAAATGGACAAGAGATCATCCCTTAGTAAATGTGATTGGTAATCCAGAAAATACAGTCATGACACGACAAAGACTTCACTTGGATGGTGAAACCTGCATTTATGCTCTTACCGTCTGTCAAGCTGAACCAAAGAACATTAAAGAGGCAATGAATTATGACAATTAGATTAAATCAATGCAAGAAGAACTTGATCAATTCAAACGTCTTGAAGTCTGGGAATGGGTAGAAAGACCAGATGGAGTCTATTTTGTCGGACTTAAATGGATTTGGAAAAACAAACTTGATGCTGATGGAACAGTAATTCGTAACAAATCGCGTCTGGTTGCCAAAGGCTTCAGCCAAGAAGAAGGAATTGATTTTGAAGAATCCTTTGCACTAGTGGCTAGACTTGAAGCTGTCCGAATGTTTCTGGCATATGTTGCCCATAATAACATCGTTGTTTATCAAATGGACGTGAAAACTGCATTTCTGAATGGCCAACTACATGAAGAAGTGTATGTCACTCAACCAGAGGGCTTCATCGATCCAGATCATCCTAATCATGTGTACAGACTCAAGAAAGCCCTTTACGGCCTTAAACAAGCTCCAAGAGCATGGTACGATAAACTGTCCACATTCCTACTTGCTAATCACTTTATCAAAAGATCAGTTGATTCCACACTGTTTATTCAAAAACACGGGGAGGACATTTTAATTGTTCAAATTTATGTTGATGACATCATTTTTGGTTCAACACATAAAAAGTTTTCAAATGCTTTTGCAAGACTAATGAAACAAAACTTTGAAATGTCCATGATGGGTGAACTAAAGTTTTCTTAGGACTTCAAGTTCATCAATCCCCCCGTGGTATTTTTCTAAACCAGTCCAAATATGCTCTTGAGATTTTAAAGAAACATGGCGTGACAAGTTGTGATACATATAATACCCCTATGTCTGCCTCATCACCAAAGCTGGATGCTGATTTACATGGGACACCAGTTGACCCTACAAAATACCAAAGTGTTATTGGGTCTCTCATGTATCTGACAGCCAGCAGACCCGATATAGTATTTGTCGTATATCTATGCTCCCGCTATCAGTCAAACCCAACTGAAAGACACCTCTCTGAGGCTAAAAGAATCCTTCTATACGTAAAGGGAACCATTAACTTGGGGATCTGGTATCCGAAGGATTCTTGCTTTGAACTAATAGCCTTTTCAGATGCTGACCATGCAGGTTGTTTAGATACACGCAAAAGTACTTCTGGTGGTGTTCAGTTTCTTGGAGATAAGCTAGTATCTTGGCAGTCAAAGAAGCAGGATTGCACTTCATTGTCATCAACAGAGGCGGAATATGTAGCCATGTCAGCATGTTGTGCTCAAGTCATTTGGATGAGATCACAACTCATGGACTACGGCTATGTATTCAACAAGATTCCGATGTACTGTGACTCCAAGAGTGCAATTGCCATCTCCTGCAACACTGTTTAACATTCAAAATCAAAGCATATCGCTCTCAGATATCACTTTATCAAGGAGCATGTTGAAAAGGGTATAGTTGAATTATACTTTGTGGGTACACAATACCAATTAGCAGACTTATTCACCAAAGCCTTGCCTCATGCAAGATTTGTGGAATTAGTTTATCAAATTGGTATGCGATGTTTGACTCCAGAAGATCTAGAAAACTTTCTCAAATATCCTTGAAAAAAGTCAAACATCAAAACACTTTTGTAAATACTTTTATCAAAAACAAAATACAAAAATATAAAACTTTCAAAAACAACAAAAATATTTTATTTTTTTCTTTTATTAAAAAAAGGTGCAAGTACGAAATTTCCATCAACACTGTGTTCAATTAAACAAATTCACCATTTTTCCGAACAAGTGTTAAGGGGGAGTATGAAATTCAAATTTTAAAATTATGTTTAAAATTTGTACGTGCATATTTCCAAAACGATGTTGTTTGTACAATGTGTTGGTAAAAATATCCTTGTAACACCCTCCTTGATCTCAAAATATTTTTTCTATCCTAAGTCGAGGGGGAGTGTTAAAATTGTTTCTTACCTAAAGAATGTTAGTCAAATTATGTGTGTAAGGGACTAACTGTGCAAAAATTGGTGTTAAGGGACTACAGGTGTCAAAAGATGAATGATAAAAAAAATTTTAACAAAAACAAAAAATTCGCCTCATTAATCTCACCTGCAAATACATTTATTACTTTCACCCACCAAGATCAACGAACCATAATCATTTGAAAAATCCGTCCACGAGTTTGCTAATCCATAAGTGTATCTATAATCTTTGTGCAAATATATGAAATGGTTTTTAATTGTTAATCAATACAACAGCTAGATTTTCCAAATTTTTGATCCCAAGTTTTAGGGTTTATCGCAAATTAGGGATGATCGTTTTGGTGTGCTTGTGTCTAATCTTTTTGGTGGGATATAGTCTTAATGATGTTAGGAACATGTTCCTTTACCATCCAGAAATATTATTGATTGGAGTTTTGAATTTTAGGGTTTATGAACGTATTAGGGATTTTTTATTTAAACTATTTTAGTCTAATTAAATTGGTGGGATATGATGAGTATCACTCATTTGTCATTCGTCCTAAATGAATTTTAACAATTTCGATTGGAGTGTTATTCGATTAAATGGGGTTCTTAACATTTTCGAACACGGGTGTGTTTGTGATAGGAACTCTTATTGTTTGCTCAGATATGTTGTAATGGGTTGTTGTAATGTTTTGGTGTTGGATTAACATAGTCAAAATTTGTGCTATAGGTTGTTAGAAATTTTTGCGATCTTAAAATTTTCGAACAAGGATTCTAATATGTTTAGATGGATAAACTATTAATAGTGATGTTTATTAGAATCATTTGAATGAATTGTAACACTTGGTTTTTGCTTGTAATCACTGGACAAGGAATTTGAAATTTCCAACTTTCGAACTAAGTACGTCAAATTGTGTTCGAAATTTCTTGTATAAGAAATTTTCGAGTTAACATGAAAACTTTCGAGCTAGCTCAAAATTTTTGAACTAGTGAGAAAATTTCGAGCAAGCTCAAAATTTTCGAACTAGTAAGAAACTTTCGAGCTAGCCCAAATTTTTCGAACAAGCAAAAAGTTTTGAACAGACCCAAATTTTTTCAAACAACCAAAAAGTTTCGAACAGACCCAAACTTTTTGAACAAGCAAAAAGATTCAAACAGAAACAAAATTTCGAACAAGCAAATGTTTCTAACAACCATTTAATGACCAAGTTTCAAACAAGACCTAAATGGACAATATTTCTAACAAGCCATATCATATGATCAATTCATGGACCTTTAGGACTTAGACCATAACTTTTGGACAATTAAACTTCAAATAAGTATGAACAAGTTTAAGTATCATCAAAAACCACAACCATATCAACTTAAGTATACCCTTAACCAATTATGGATGTTTGTTTTATGATTGATCATTTCAGAATACAATGGTTGAACATGATGTGATTGCTCTTGCACAACCACTTCACAGACTCAATCTAGAAGACATAGTCCCTGAAGACTACAAGGTAGTCATCGGAAAGAACAATGCAAGGGTTGACTTCAACAATCTCAGAATTCCTGAAGAATCATGCCGAATTGTCAAAGATATTCTTCTTATTCACCCTTGCAAGGACATGCTCACCAAATTTGCTTCGGTTCCAGCTTTCTATCTTCATCATTTCTCGCACACAGCAAGGGTCAATTTGGATGACAACTCTTTCACTCTGACTTTGGACAGACAAGAGTACACTATTGATGTCGAGCTGCTACACACTGTACTCCTTTTGCCCCGACCAAAACAAGCTTATGCTCCGATACCCAGTGAAGCTGAAGTCTTAGACTCTCTCATTGACTTAGGGTATGATGTTCATACCGATACACTATTAACTAAACACTCCAAGTTCGATGTGAAGTTTCTACCACAACCTTGGAGAACCTTCTATCTGATCATCGTGCACTCTGTTTCAGGAAGAAAAAGCGAACATGAGCATCCCCACCTACAACACCTTCAAATCTTCTGGGGCATTGTCAACATGAGAAAGATTGACTTCGCACGACCAATAATGGAAGACATGGATTACCAGCTTTAGTCCAAACGGAACATGACCAAGATTCCATTCGTTCGCTTCACCAAGCTAATCTGATTGCGTGGTTTTGTAACCTTACAACAGGTTTTACCTCTCGAGGGATCTCAAGAGGCTTACAACCCCACCAGGCAGTGTACCTGACCGATGTAGTATAGTGTAGTGGTAAGTACGGGGGATTGATCGTTCTCCACAGGGAATAGTGTTCGTTAGGTATGAAAGGCTACTCTAATTAGGTCTAAGGGTTGAGGAAGATTCTTTTTTATGTTTTTATAATTTTATGAAAGCAAATAAAATCTCGGTTTTGAAGGAGTGGGCGGAATTAGTTGCTAGTCAACTAACCCAAATTACTACGAATGCAAATAAAATAAAATAACAAAAATGAAATGTGGTGAGAAACTTATGTGTAGAGAAATGTGTTTACTTAGATTTCCTTACTCCCTAACTATCTTTTACCGGTTAATTAGTGTGTATTAGTCGCGTGGATGACGGGTGTATTCCTTAATACCATTCGTGGGGTGGCGTACTTACTTCCCCAACTCTACAAGCTCCTACTTCACTCCTATGTCGAGCCGGCTAGGAAGCTCCTAACATGGGATCACTAGAATTCGCTTGTGCATTAAATACAACCATAAAAACCTTTAGTACGCGTTTGGTTCATGTTTCTTAAGACGTTCAAGCAAGTTACCGAATAGGAAGTTAGCCAGTTTTCTTAAGCCTAACATAGATAAACAATCATCCAATACAACTAACAACACACTAACAACCAATAATCAATAACTAGGTTTCATTAGATCTAAGCAAACACAAGATAAATTTAGCCTAACATGTTAAACAAAAGACAAGAATAAGATAGAATCAAACAACACATAGACATATTGAATGATTAATTGATAACTTATCTTTCAATGAAACATGGAAGATCTCAAGGCAAAAAGCCCTGAAAAAGTAGCTGAATTCGTCCTAGGGTTTTCTCCCAAAATTCCACACACTAAGCTCTCCTTAATGACAAAAGATTAGAAAACTATATATAGATTTTTGGATCTGACGGCGTCACCTTATGGAGTGTGACGCCGTCACCTCGCCGCTTTTAGGGTTCCCGGATGACCATCTTGACGCCGTCCCTCTTTAGCTCTTCAAAAATCCATTCTGGCTTATCAAGGCTTGACGCCGTCTAACAATGAACGTGACGCCGTCCCCTTATGATTTAAGCCGTGACGCCCTCGATCAAGTTAAAGCGTGACGCCGTCAGAATTCACATGCTATTTTCACTGGCTTATCATGAGTAAATTTCACGTCCAACTTTTCTTGCCAAAGCATGACGCCGTCCAGAGTAAATTGTGACGCCGTCAAGAGTAACTTTTAGCCGATTTTTGAGACTTTGTCGTTTTCTTCACTTTTATGCTCCAAAAACGTCCAAAATGCCTCCTTTTCCAGATTTCTCCTCAAAAGTACCTAAAATGACAAAAGGAACGATTTAGGGCGATATTTGATCAAATAAATACGATTTAAGGCTTAAATGACCCCTTAAAAGCGGTACACTTTTCGCCTCATCAAATACCCTTACACTTGAGATTTGCTTGTCCTCAAGCAAATGCGCTTTTATTCTAATCAAAATACAAGTTAGGGGTCATTTAATGCTAACATAAAAGTAATTACAACAAATAATCGTTCCACTTCAATCATAATAAGCACGGAGATTACATACTAGCACCTCACAAGTAGTGTTTAGATACTCACATCTCTCAAGTGTCATCAAAATAAATCTCATAAATGAAAACGGATAATATCTCTCACTACCTGTCATAGCAAATAGATTACCATAGGCTTGGGAAAGGATCGAAAACCTCCTCCACTAGGCGTAAGCACCTAAGATAAACTATCAAAGAGGGCTTTTAAATGGGTTATAACGTTAGGTGTAGGGAAAAGGAAAACACGGTTTTGTTGGATAAAGGATATTTTACTGGTGGCTAGTTAAAAATCTTGATCAATTACATGTACTATACAATGTTGCTAAGCCAAGACTCGACTCGATCTTAAGCTAAAAACAAAATAACAAAAACATAAAATAAACATAAAATAAAACGGGATGGTAGTCCGTATGTTTTTTTCTATTTTTCTTTTTCTCATTTTTTTGTGTTTTTCTTGATTTTTTTTTTTTTTTTTTTTTTTTTTTTTTTTTTTTTTTGCATACACTTTTACCCTACCATCCAAAATAATACATCATAGGGGCATTGCATCCCCCTTACACTTGAATTTTTACATAACTTTACAAATACTAATCTAATTACTCGAATTAAGATAATCGAAAAACTTGGAGTACTTTTAAAATATTTAGCATATATGGGGGTAATAAATGATGTTCTTCCCCATTACTCCATTACACTAGTACTTTACCCATGAGTCCCAATCGTCCCAAAACAATATGTACAAGGATATGACTCGACTTAGCAACCATGTAATCAACTAGATAATTAACTTGGGTTTAAACAAATATTGTAACAATAATGCACTAAAAATGAGTGCATACAAGGTAGGCTAAGGCGATTTGGGTGTACATTTTAGTGGGGTGTAAACAAATTCTTCCTTTAAGTAAAATGCTTAAAGGTCGAAACGAAAAGATAGGCTCTGAGGGGTGTACTAGGGGTATCGTGTACTAAAAATGAGTACAACGCAAAGGGTGTGGGAGAATTACTTGACCAATGTAGCCAAAGTAATTATAACAAAAACACAGGTGTAAAACAATGGGTTAATCCTAATGCCTCTTATCATGTAGTAAATCTAACTACACGAATGTAGTCTCACTTGTGGCCTCGGAATGGTCCTAACGCAAGTTCTAGAATCTAAGTGCTACCGGTACACACATCATAGCATAAATGCTTTTCCTACCAATTCTAGGGGCGAACCTCACATATTTGGGGGTGGAAAATTTTTTAGTGGTACGGTTTTTGTGCTAGTCATATAACTCCTATCCGTGAGACGCTCATTAAGATCAAAGTTTCACTCCTATATATTGTAAAAAATTTTAAATTTGGCACTAAAATTACCTTAACAAGTATTTCTCTCAGTTTTATTACACATCTATTATTAAACAAACAAAAATCAAGCGTAATTGTATTCTCTAAAATCGTACTTTTACCCTCCCCTTACACTTAAGATGAACATTGTCCCCAATGTTCAAATAACAAGATGTAAAAGTAAAAAGTAAAAGAATGAAATCAAATACTCCCCTGATTCGCTCGGTGGATAGTGAAATTACACGGTTAGATCTTCCTCCAAGGTAATGTTGAAGCTCCATGACTAATGCATCGCCATAAGCTTGATTCCATAAACATCTCCTTGTCCAAAATAACCTGTTAAACCTGAGAAAACAAACACGAAAACTTGCATAACATCGGCGGGATAAAATCTATATATAAGGATATAATGCTTGTGGAATGATAATTTTGCAGATTCCTGGAGATTATAAGTTGGAGATTTAATAAAAACTTTTTATGAAAACAAAACTTTCAAAAATTTCTGAAAATTAAATCTGACGCCGTCAGGTTATAACCCCTGACGCCGTCAGAAATGACCTGACAAAAATTTTCATTTTAAGTTTCCGAAAAATTTCTGGAAAAACCTTTACCTTACTTCCTGGAAATCCTTCAAAACATCATTATGACTCGATACAAGCATTTGACTCAAACAAATACTAATATGTATGTTAATTTAGTATTATTATGATTCATGTTAATTTGTGTTCTAATAAACCGATTTGACTTTCCCTTACACTTATCTTTTGCAAAATACCTTTAAATGTAGTTAAGACGAAGTTAAAAACAAAATAAAGCATTTTTACAATTTTAGTCTTGAACATGAATCAATAAGAATAAAAATTAAACACACATACGGAAACAAATAAAAACAAACAAACAAACAAATAAACACACAAAGCAAATAAAGCTTGGGCTGCCTCCCAAGAGCGCTTGTTTTTGTTCGAGTCACGAGCCTGACTCTACCCTTATTTAACGGAAATAGGGGAGGTTTTCCCTACACTTAGGATTAAGTGTGGGTGAAAGTAGCGATACACACCCTTAGGGTGTGAATATGCCACGTGAGGTGAAGGGGGTGAGTGAATGGCTTCCTTCATCCTAAAACTACCCGGATAATTTTGGTTGATGGGTGGGTCGGTTCCTCTTTTTTCTCCTAGATGTAAATCTAAGGATGAAAAGTTCTGTAAAGGTTGAGGTTCCAATTCATCAACACTAGGAAATTCCCTAGAACTAAGAGTAAGGTCATCACTAAAAGTGTTCAAACCTATATCCTCTAGTTGTGCTTGGTCCAAGGGTTCTACCTCCATCGGGATTCCTAAAATCTCTTCTACTTCTTCCGGGTAAGTCACGGGCGATGTGGGTGCCTCAAATGATGGTTGAGTATTTTGTGGGCTTATGTTATTTACCTCATCATTCCATGTGTCAAGATCACCTATATCCTCATCAATTGTTTTCTTAGGTAGTGATAATAACAAACCTAGTGCTTCATCCAACTTATGGTTTATTGATACGGCTCTATCCACAATTCCTTGGCAAACTAGGTCGCTTTTTCTATTAGCCTCACTAAAATAAGATCCTAAACATGGAGGTTGTTCATAAGAATCTATCCTAGGTGAAGGCTCATATGATTCATAAGTGTCTCTAAATGAGGTATTTTGAACTTCTTGGTGTTCTAGCCACTCAACCATATTTTGCAATCTTAGAAATTTAAGAGAAAAGTCCATTTGAAGCAAATTACAAACAAAATCACAAAGAAAAGATAGACTACGAGAAAGCTACAAAAATAGAAAGAAAAATCTCACTTGATAGGAATCTTATGAGTAGACCTAATAAAATAAAAATTCAACCTAAACAATAACTATTCCCCGGGCTGCGGCGCCAAAAACTTGATTGCGTGGTTTTGTAACCTTACAACAGGTTTTACCTCTCGAGGGATCTCAAGAGGCTTACAACCCCACCAGGCAGTGTACCTGACCGATGTAGTATAGTGTAGTGGTAAGTACGGGGGATTGATCGTTCTCCACAGGGAATAGTGTTCGTTAGGTATGAAAGGCTACTCTAATTAGGTCTAAGGGTTGAGGAAGATTCTTTTTTATGTTTTTATAATTTTATGAAAGCAAATAAAATCTCGGTTTTGAAGGAGTGGGCGGAATTAGTTGCTAGTCAACTAACCCAAATTACTACGAATGCAAATAAAATAAAATAACAAAAATGAAATGTGGTGAGAAACTTATGTGTAGAGAAATGTGTTTACTTAGATTTCCTTACTCCCTAACTATCTTTTACCGGTTAATTAGTGTGTATTAGTCGCGTGGATGACGGGTGTATTCCTTAATACCATTCGTGGGGTGGCGTACTTACTTCCCCAACTCTACAAGCTCCTACTTCACTCCTATGTCGAGCCGGCTAGGAAGCTCCTAACATGGGATCACTAGAATTCGCTTGTGCATTAAATACAACCATAAAAACCTTTAGTACGCGTTTGGTTCATGTTTCTTAAGACGTTCAAGCAAGTTACCGAATAGGAAGTTAGCCAGTTTTCTTAAGCCTAACATAGATAAACAATCATCCAATACAACTAACAACACACTAACAACCAATAATCAATAACTAGGTTTCATTAGATCTAAGCAAACACAAGATAAATTTAGCCTAACATGTTAAACAAAAGACAAGAATAAGATAGAATCAAACAACACATAGACATATTGAATGATTAATTGATAACTTATCTTTCAATGAAACATGGAAGATCTCAAGGCAAAAAGCCCTGAAAAAGTAGCTGAATTCGTCCTAGGGTTTTCTCCCAAAATTCCATACACTAAGCTCTCCTTAATGACAAAAGATTAGAAAACTATATATAGATTTTTGGATCTGACGGCGTCACCTTATGGAGTGTGACGCCGTCACCTCGCCGCTTTTAGGGTTCCCGGATGACCATCTTGACGCCGTCCCTCTTTAGCTCTTCAAAAATCCATTCTGGCTTATCAAGGCTTGACGCCGTCTAACAATGAACGTGACGCCGTCCCCTTATGATTTAAGCCGTGACGCCCTCGATCAAGTTAAAGCGTGACGCCGTCAGAATTCACATGCTATTTTCACTGGCTTATCATGAGTAAATTTCACGTCCAACTTTTCTTGCCAAAGCATGACGCCGTCCAGAGTAAATTGTGACGCCGTCAAGAGTAACTTTTAGCCGATTTTTGAGACTTTGTCGTTTTCTTCACTTTTATGCTCCAAAAACGTCCAAAATGCCTCCTTTTCCAGATTTCTCCTCAAAAGTACCTAAAATGACAAAAGGAACGATTTAGGGCGATATTTGATCAAATAAATACGATTTAAGGCTTAAATGACCCCTTAAAAGCGGTACACTTTTCGCCTCATCATAATCATTGCACATTTATGTGAAAGTCATCCAGAGTTTATGAGTCGTATTCATGATGCAAAGGAAAAGACTCACAGATTTATTGATGATCACAAAATTGACTTGGTGAAGACACTGGCCACCAACACACGAAAACAAGGCAAAAGGCTCCCTAATTTTTTCCTTGACGAACAGATCAAACAAACTGCAAGTTATCATCGATACGATGCAGTTTTCATCAAAGGAAAAGTCGGTTTCACTAAGGAAGACATTGAACCATCTCAAGTGAAAACACGAAGTCAGAGACAAGCTAAGACTGGAGGCTCTGGGAGCACTGCAAGTTCAACAAAACAAAAGAAGCCAACACCGTCCAGAGTCAGAAGAAGAAAATTTCCAGTAAATCTTCTCAAGGATGAACCTACACCAGAACGATCTCCAGAACCCTCTGATAACTCAGAATCTGACACTGGGTCCAATGAAGAAGTTGTGGTTCACAGAGAAGATGCACCAAGAGATGACCCTGAAACTGAATTGGCCAAGAAGTTGAGCTTGGATTCATTAAAAACGATGAAGAAAGAAGAAAGACCTTGCTGATCAGGGAAATCAACAAAGATCTTGGTGATAATGAAGAGGAAGAAGTTGATACGACAAAGTTGATGGACAAAAGAAAGCTTAAGAACGTTTCCTTCGAAACTCGCACTAAAAAGGAGAAAGAACTTGATGAATTAATCAAGATAACTAAGATAAGTAGAGATTTCCCACAACCACTTCCAAGTCCGGTTCTTCATCCAAATGAGGAAAGAGGAACAAGCGGTACAACCCAACCTGATCCGGTTAGTCAACCCGGTGGGGTTGGGTACACAGTCATTGTTCCTGTTTCGGATCCGGTTAAACAACCCGGTAACGAAGAAGAGAAGGACGCAGAAGGGAACACTATTACTGTTCCAACTTCGGATCCGGTTAATCAACCCGATAACGAAGAGAAAAGGGATGAGGAAGGGAACACTATTATGACCGAATACATTTCAGAGTATGCTGATGATCAAGATACGAACATGGAGGAAAACTTAGTGATTACCGAGGAAGATCTTAAGCAAGCCGCAATTGAAGTTATATTGGAAGAGAAAGCCAAAGAAGATGAAGAAAAGAGGTTGAAAGAACAACAGGATGAAGAGATAGTCAAGAATGTAGAAGAAGATGAACAGTTTCATACTAACGACTACATACAAACACCTCTAACTTCACCTCCAGCATCTCCTCCAATTCCCAAAGATACACCTCCCGTTTCACCTCCAGCATCAATAAAAGAATAGGACGACAACGTTAACAAAGATTCTTCAATTCCTCAATCATCAACTCACTCATCACCACGACCAACACAAACAACATCAACACATAAATCAATCAAGAAACCGATAAACACAATGATCTCACAGGCAACAGAAACAGTCAAGAAAGCCGTGAAAAGAGCTCGAGTGAAGAAGGAAAACAAGCGCCAAGACCAAATTGACACTTTAACCAACATGGTCAATGGCTTAGCTGATAAAGTAGAGGAACTTCAAGAAACAAAACAACGTGTCAATGAGTACCTATCCAAAGATGTCCAAGAAGATATGGATAGACTCATCATGCATTACACAGACACATTCTTCGAAAAGTACTTATCAGACATTGTCTTTAAGGACTTGAAAGAATATCTGAAGCCATTAAGAGGTCAGCTCAAACCAATAATCAGGCAAATTGTTAATGAGGTGATCTCTGCAACTCCTCTCACACTTCACACGATCCCAACTCCAGCAGAGAACATCACACTTGAGGAACTTCAGCTTCAGATCTTTGATCGATTATCTGCAAAGACAACCCTTACTCCTGAAGAAACCGATATCTTCACTGCTATCTCGGTAAATCTTTGAAAGACAGCATGCAAAGAGGATGTTGACACTCACAAAAGGCCAAGGGAAGACGAAGACCCCGATCCTAACTCACAGTCAAAGAAACAAAAGTCGACTGGGGGTCCTTCATCTTCACATCAGGAAACGGCTAAGCCTTCAACAACAATCATCACTCCTAATCAAAAAAAGGCATCCGGGTCAACACCAAAAGAAGATGATCACTTTGTCTACACCGGTGACGATTACCAGGAACAGCCTGACTCAAGACCTGGTCCGTCATCAACCCCCAAAGGCAGTAAAAGCAAAAGCAGTAAAGGTAAACAACCAAAAGTTGTCACATGGCTTGAAAATGGAAACACTGCTGAATATGGGTGGTTTGATGAGATGATTAATGCTCAACCTCGTCTACCCGAAGATGAAGAACCTCTACCAGGACGTACAGTTGAATTCACCCAAACACTTAAGAAAGAGTTTGGTATTAAGAAGATTACGAAGAAGGAAATACGACGGATCAAGAACGATGCATTCAACCTTCTCAAAGAAAGATCCGGGAGTGCAGCCGAAATGGAATATCACTTGAAAAATGTTGCACGAGCAATGTCCAACGATCTCGACTGGCTAAATCCTGAATTCAATGTCGACCACACCTCCGGGAAGCATGGTCCTTATTTCACAGACTGGACCAAGCCACTACCAATGATAGGAAGACCAGAGAAACCTAGGATTCCCTTAAGATTCTTCTTTAACACTGACTTGGAATATCTTCAACACGGGGATCAGACTTAACGCAAATATGCAACCTCTCTAACTTACCAAATCCCTGCTGCAAGATATGAGCACCCTGCTATTGAAGAAACTCAGGCTGAGATATTTGTTGATGAGGTAGTCCCATACAACAGAGATGCATTGCTCGGGATTCATCATTGGCCTGAACGTCGACAGCTCTTCTATCGCAACAGAGAAAAGTCAAGAAAGGATGTCAAAAGTACTCATCGTATTGTCACCATCATGACTCTTGAATCTGTAATAAAATTCGGTTATGATTACAAGCAGAAGATTGTCGTCAAACGACAAGATGAAAAGGAGTACACGTTCTGCGAAGCTGATTTTCCTGACTTGAATTTGAACGACATTGAAGACTTGTATCTTGAAAAGGTTCAAGGAAGAACGAGACGTTTCACAACTACATTACAATATTCATTCATCACTTCTCTTCTAATCTTCATAAGACGTTTGATAATTCAAGAAAGAGTTGAAGATCTCCAGCTAGGTGTTTGGTATGTGCTTAAACACATACCTTTTCTTGACTAAAATCCGACCAAAACGACCAAAAACTAACCAAAATGCCAAAAGATATTCGTGTTTTTGTGTCTATGTTTATGCAGGCAACGGATAAAAGAAAAAAAGACAAAAAACGAAGAAAAATCCGGAAAACACGGGCATGAGACGTGGAAAGATATTTATAGAGCCGAAGCCGGGGAAAGATTCGTCAAAGATAATATTTTTGAAGAATGGCCCTTGGATCACTAAGAATTAGCAATTTCAGTCCCTTAAAAATCAGAAATTACACAAATGGCCCCTATAATCCTTAAAATCTTAAAAACTTTAAACCCTTAAATCATTTCTATTCCCGGATCCATAAAACCCAGCCCAACCTTAAACCAACCCAGCCCAAAACCATTTACCTAAGACCCGGATCCAACTTTACCTAATTCTCTTTATAACCCGAAATACCATTAAGTCAATACCCAGTCAACACCCAAACCACTCTTTCCCTCCAAAAACTTACAGTTACTGTATATCTTCTTAAGCAAATTACCCTGCCTCTCCATTTATTACCTCACAAAATATCTACAAAGCTTCTAGAGGGACAAAGAATGACAGGTGGCATCAATCCCAGCACTCTCCATGTTGGTATCTCCACTAACCTCCATCAACGGCCAAGATATAAAAGTGGTGAGCAAGAAATGATCCAAGGGTCGTGAATGAATATCCTGAAGCTTCCAAGAGGAAACCCTAGCTCTCCTGGAGTCTATATATAGCAGCCTCTTCTTCACAAGTTGAGTGTCTAGTTTTTGAGTTTTTTTTTTAGAATCTATAATTAGGGTTTAATTCGTGTCAAGCTTATGTTTTTAGTGTAATTTTAATTCAGTGTCTTTAGTAAGTTGTAAGAATCATTTGTATTGAATTTTTAATGATTAATGAAAGTGAAGTTTGAATTTAGTTCTCTGTTTCAGTTTTGATATATGTTGATATAAGCTAGTCTTAGCTTACTTTCTTTCTCAGAAGCTAGTCATAAGCTCTTAAAAGCTAATCACTTATTTACATTTGATATCTTCTGTTTACATTCAAAAAAAAAATAGATTCCATAAGCTTCAATAAGCTTGTTTTTCTGTTTGTCTAAGCTCATTCTAGCTTATTATAGCTTTTGTGAATTTAGTTATTGATCAAAACAGTCAAAAATATCAATATCCTATACCTATGCATATTGGGGAAAGCTTGAGGAAGTTGCCCGCAATGGAGGGGCAAGATGGACTTTACCAGCTTATTCTCTGAATAAGCTGGAGCTTGTAGCTGCCCTTAATTGGGAACCTCTGTTTAGCTGAGGTCTAAGTGAGTTAAATTTTCATTTTAGCTTTAATTTGAATTTTCTAGCTTAATTATTAGATAATCTGTTTCAGCTTATATTTGTGCTTTTTTTTTTACTGTTAGAATTAGCTTACATCTAGTAAATTTAGTTTACATAAACTTGTTGCATCATTAGTTTACCTTTAAATTAGCTTAGAAGTAGTAAAAGTTCAAAAAAGCTATTATTAAGGAGTGTTTGGTATATGTCAGTCCTGGCTTATTACTGTTGATCTGCAATAAGGTAAAAGTTGATCTAGCTTTGTTAAGGTGTTTTGAGTCTAGTTCAGTAGGGGTGCTAAGGTTTGTAGCTTATTTGAAGCATATTGCCCATAGTGAGAATTTTAGTTTCAAAACTGCCTAGAACAAGCTCAGCATAAGCCAAGCTTATTCAGAGTCCCATTTTAGCATTTCTAGGTACATTTGAGGTGTTAAAGTCAGTACACAAGAGCTGGAATAGAGTTAGTCAAATTTGCACATCTTTTGCGCCAATTTTCTAAGTCTGCTGTCACAGAATCAATTTGTGCAGACTCTAGCTTTTTAAGCAGCTGATCTAGTTAAGTTTCTGGCTTATTGAAATAAGCTGAGGTACTCAAGTTTGGATTTTAGTTAGTTCATGCATCAGGCTAGAAATTAGATATCTGGGATTGAGAATTTGTGCTTATCTGATAGCTTATTTGATATCTGCAAATCAGCCCCCTGGACTGCTTAAGTCTGCATTTCAGCAATCTATCCTACTAGCATCTGATCTCAGCCCCAATTAGCATAGCAATTGTGGTTAGATTTTGGGCAATTTAGGAATATAAGTAGTCTGTCATATAAGCCATTAGCTTCTGCCATTGGATTCTCAAATTAAGCTCTGGACTAGCTTATAATTAAGCTGCAATTTAGCCTTTTGATCACTGCATCTGTCATAAGTTTTTAACTGTGCAGCTGATTTACAGCTTATTGAATGAGCTTATTTGACTCTTATGTGTTGAATTAAGTTTCAAATAGTTACTTGAATCATCCCTGAGCTTCTTGTAATTTCTGGCCAAGTTTTGCTTAGTTTGTGCTTATTTCAAGAGTGCTAATTGTACTGTTTGGCTTATTTGAGCTTATTCCTGTTCTGATTTTATTTTTCCTAGATAGCTTCTTTGATTTTGAAAATTACTCAGAATTTTCCAGATTTTTCCAAGTTGTTTTTATATTTTTAAATCATTTAAATAGTTTAAATTAGTTTTTAATTCATAAAAAATTATTAAAAAGTAAAAAAAATATTTTTCTTTTTTACAAAATTTTCTTTTTATATTTAGGATTTAAGAAAAATTATTTTGCAATTTTAGGACTTAGAATTTAGAATTTCACTTTTATTTAGGTTTTTGAATTCGTCGCGTAACGTTTTTAAATTACGGTTTTCGTTTTTAGGTTTACGTGCTTAGATTACTTGTACCCTTAGCTTAATTAGTTGTTTCCGTTTATTATTTCACTATTCGTAGTGTAGAAAAACCAAAATATCTCACTTTTTACACATTCACAACACGTATCACGATCCCGAAATCACAATTCCATTCAATTTTCAATCGGGACAACAAACCTCGGGTTTTGCATATTTCCTTTGCAATTCTCTATTGGAAATATAAATTGTTTGAAAAAAACCAATTTTTGGCGCCGCTGCCGGGGAAGGTTGACGTGAATTCGTGATTCCGTTGTTCGATTCGTGTTTTGAAGACCCTTCTCCCGGGAAGTTATCGTTTTATTTGTAAATATTTTCAAAAATATAAAATTCAAAAAAATTAAAAAACCACTAACACTTTTCCTAAAGTGTTAAAAATACCAAAAATCGTAAAACAACAAAACAATCGTGAAATCATTTGATTTCGGATTATCTTTCGATTACAACCTATACAAGTGGTTTAAGGACGGTTTTGACATTAAATTGCAAACCGAAAGAGGCGGGTTTTTAATCAGCTTTCGAGCGGACCTTTGCTTCTCCGCCACTCTGCGAGTAGTCTTAAGAGAAACGATATCGATTGAGGGATCGGTACCAAAAATATTGTGATTAATTTTTCCTTTAATATAAAAAATCCAAAATAGATTTTCTCTTCCAAATTATTTTTCTTTTTAATTTTTATTTTATTTTTGGTGTATGCACACCAGTTCTCAATCACACTTAATTGATAAATCTTCTCCAATACCGACTCGTCGTTCTCGTCGACGCAAAAGAGTAAATGTACCCGAGTTACGTCCTCAAGTTGATACTCCCATTACCGAAATGGCCGAGGATCAACGTACTATGCAAGAGTTGCTCCAATGTCCCACCGTGGGATACGGAGATGCTATTGTTATACCCACGATTCAAAACACAAACTTTAAAATCGAAACCGGTTTAATACAACTTGTCACGGGAAATCAATTTCACGGTTTTGAGAGGGAGGATCCCCACGTACACATCCGATGGTTTAACCAGTTGACATCCATACACTATCATAAGGATGTCCCTCATGACTCTATCAAATTAAGGTTATTCCTATTTTCCCTCGGGGGGCAGCCCGGATTTGGCTCGACAAAGAACCCCCTCAATCGATCCATACTTGGGAAGATCTCGTCCATAAATTCGTGAATTATTTCTTTCCTCCGTCTAAAATGACCAATGCTAGGAATGAAATCACAAATTTCCAACAACGATTTGATGAGAATTTTGGTGAGGCATGGGAACGATTCAAGGATCTCCTACGGAAATGCCCACATCACGGTTTCTCAGAATTACATCAAATCGATACGTTCTACAATGCCTTAACTCAATCAGATCAGGATTCACTCAACGCAGCCGCCGGTGGCAATATCTTGAGTCGAATGCCGAGAGAAATTTTGACGATTATCGAGAACAAATCCAAGGTTCCCACTTCTCGAAACAAACCGGTTGTTTCGAAAGTGACTACCAATACGTCTAGCACGGATGCTAAAATTGATAAACTCACGGATGCTATCCAAACTCTCGTTATTGCTAAACAAAAGAAACAATCTTCTCAACCCGCTCAAGTCAAAGCGGTGCAAGAGAATTGCATTATATGTGGTGGTCCCCATCCTTATTATGATTGTCAAGCTACCGATAGCCAAGTTTGCAATGCTACCGTAGCAGCAGCAAACTACAATCAGAATCAAGGATTTCATCCTCAAAATGCTAGTAACATAATGGGACCACCCGGTTTTCCACCCGTTCAAAACAACCAAAACCGTTTTCCTCAAACCAACCAAGGTTACAATCAAAATCAAAGCTTCAACCAAAATCGTGGAAACAATTATCAAGCTCAATCGCAACAAGTCTATCAACCTCCTCCTCCCCAAGTTGCACCTTCTCCCGACTTTGCGAGTTATATGAAAGCAACCGATGCTAGCATACGAACTATGCAAGGTCAAATCAACAATATGAGAGCTGACTTTCGGAAGGAGATTGATACGACGATATCTCGACAAACAAACGAGCTTAAGCAAATGATGAGTGGATTTTTTCAAATGAATCAACCCTCACCCTCGGGTACATCTTCTCTTCCTAGCAACACAATTGCTAACCCGAGGGGTGATATGAAAGCAATTACCACCCGAAGTGGTGTTTCATATGATGGACCCACGGCTCTGACTACCGATTCTTCTCTTCCTCCCAAGGTAGTCGTCCGTGAGACCGAGGTGACAAAGGACACGGAACTTCCTATTAATAATGGAAGGACCGAAAACGTCCAACCTCCGGTTGTCCAACCTTCTAAACCTAAGGATGTGCTTGAGCCCGAAAAAGCTCCCATAAAAACAACACTTCCTTATCCATCGAGATTGAATGATCAAAAGCTCCGCGAAAAAGCTTCAAATCAAATGGAAAAATTCTTCCAAATCTTTCAAGAATTGCATTTCGATATAAGCTTTGCGGATGCTTTACTTCTAATGCCTAAGTTTGTTTCCACCATCAAGAGTTTATTGAATAACAAGGAAAAATTAATTGAATTAGCAAAAACTCCTCTAAATGAAAACTGCTCAGCGGTAATTCTCAAAAAGCTTCCGGAAAAGCTTGGAGATCCCGGAAAATTTCTCATTCCTTGTGAATTTTCGGGGATGGTTGAATGCTACGCCTTGGCCGATCTTGGTGCTAGTATTAACCTAATGCCGTTGTCCGTTTGGGAAAAACTTTCTCTTCCGAAACTCACCCCCACTTGCATGACCCTCGAGCTTGCGGACCGTTCCATCACCCTTCCTAAAGGTGTAGCCGAGGATGTCTTTGTCAAGGTGGGGAAGTTCCATTTTCCCGCCGATTTTGTGGTGGTTGATTTTGATGCTGACCCCCGGGTTCCTCTAATTCTCGGAAGATCATTTTTGAGGACCGGGCGGGCTTTGATTGATGTGTATGGAGAAGAAATAACCTTAAGAGTTGATAATGAGAAAGTAACGTTTAACATAAATCAAAACTCTAAACCGCTAACCGATAAATGCAACGTTGCTACGGTTAATCAAAAATCTGACCCCGTAATTACTTCCAAAAGAAGCGATTTGATTCTTTCCAAATTTGCGATTAAGATTCTTTCTGAAAAACATGCTGAACTAAAGGCTATGAAAATTACACTCGGTTCAAGCAAATGGTTTGCGAGTTGTTCCACGGATGTAAAGAGTATTCTTGATGATGATGAACCAGATTCGGAGATCACAACGGAAGTGGAGGAAATTGCTAGCTCTAAGAGCACACCACTTGTCCCACCTCCGGAATTGGTTTATCGAATTGAGATTATTGATTCTGTAACCCCCACTCTGATTTCTGAACCAAACATTTCCGACTCTTCCCATCCTTCTCCTCCGATTGAGGGAAGTGTTATCTCGAGGGAAGAGCTCGAGGTGTTCTTTGATGATGCTCCAATTTCACCAAAAATTGTCGAGCCTGATGATGATCCGGGGGAAGATGTGTCGTTATTAAATATGAAAGTTGATAAACCATTATTTTCCCTTCCCCCGGATGACGTAATTGAAGAAGTTAAGGAAAAGCCATTCGATCCTTTGGAGCACGAGCTCGAGGATGCTTTTCCCGAATATGAGAGTTTCATATTTGATGCTGAAAACGAGAATAGTGGCAATCCCACTTCTCATTCTGATTTCTCTATCCCGGCTTTTGAAGCCTTCTACTTTGATATTGATCATTCGGAGGAGACGAGTAGTGGCAGTACCACTTCTCATGCTCATATCTCTCCTCCCGAATATGATTCATTTCTCTTCGAATTGAATGATCTCTATCACGAGGAGTTCTCCGATGAACTCTCTCTTTTGTTATCTCCTCCGGAATACGATCATTTCTACTTTGATCTTGAGGAAGATATTAGTCTAGGGGGAGGTATACTTTCTAATGAGTATTTCATCCCGACCCTCCCGCCCGAGACTTTTGATGACAAAACTTCTGCTGATGATGAAGAGTATTTCATAATAATTATCCAAATCTTTATGCTCTGCATCACATATGCTGTGACTTCTCCCATCCTTCACTCCATCGGGAGTGAGGATACCATCTTTGACCCCGGTATTACCCTTTATGGTTATTCTTTCTAAAAATACCGAGGGTTTCTCATCGGAGTGGAACTTTCACTTGTTTCAATGTTTATCCAAACCTCTTGAACGAAAGTCCGATTGAGAGTATCTTTTCCACATGCTCCCCCAAGAACAATTAAATTCGGGGCGAGTCTAAGCTTTCCGACTCGATACTAAACAAGCGCTTCGTGGGAGGCACCCCATGCTCATCCATCTATCTTCTTATCTATTTTCTAATAAAGTGACATGAGGAGGGCTTCCTCTTCCATATCTTATGTTTCGGTGTTTTTGTGTATGTCCAGGATTTGCCCGAATTATGAAGACTCTCGTGCTCGTGGTTTATCTTCTCTCCACTCGAGTTTCATCATTCGTTGCTCATCCGATATCCTAGATCTTATCATTTTACGTTTATCTTTGGCATAATTCATAAACGGCCTTCGATTTATGTAGGAGAACCTTTACCTTTAAGACATTGAGGATAATGTCTCATTTTAGTCTGGGGGGGTAATCTTTCAATTTGATTTATGCCTTGCATTTTTTTTGCCGTTTACTCACGCAACCCCATTTTTTTCCTCCAAAATTGAAAATTCCAAAAAGATGAGAAAATTTTAAAAATTTTTGTAAAAATATAATAAATTTTGACATTTTTGTTGACTTTCCGCTGGTGAGGGTAGGAATAAAATTCTGACTTGACCGGGCGTGTTGAGCCCTAGCTTGTCCCCTTAACCATTTATAATCTATAAGCTCGTGCTAGTCTTTTACACAAGGAGCCATAAAATGCGAATTCTTTTCAAGAGTTTGCAAGTTCCCGTATCGACTTTATATATGCATGGCTTGATTATAAGGCTAAGCATTCGCGGATCTTATTATTTAAGATTTTAAATTTGCGAAGAACGAGAAATGATAGAGTTTATTTAGAAGTTAGATGCTAAGCGTGGAGTAGTTGGTTCTCTTTAGAGCTCATCGAAGTTACTTATGGCCTTTTGCTCCCGCAAAATTGTTTCACTATATATATCTGTAAGAATAATTAAAGATGTTAGGTTTTGCCGGTAATTAGTTCTTGGTCTTCTTAAAAGAATCCTTGTTTTTAAAATTGGGTACAAATCAAGGTTCCTTAATAAATAAGTTTAATAATAATAAGTTAAGTGCTCTAACCTTCGGTTCGAGATCGGTCCTTGGATCCTTATTACCAAAAGGCGTTTAGGTCTTGGCTACCCTCTTGCACCGGCCCTTGGACCCTTAATTCTGAAAGGCGTTAAGGTCTTGGAACTCTCCGTTGTAACGGCCCTTGGATCCTTTATTCCGAAAGGTGTAAGGTCTTGGAATTTTCCCGTGAAGCTCCGTCGTTTAGGGTACGCAAGAAAAAAGTATTAATGCAAAAAAAAAAAAAAAAAAAAAAAAAAAAAAAAATGATGAAAAATGTTGAAAAATAGAGACAATAGAAAAATGCAAAATATAAATAAAAACCTTGATGTGGACCTCATTTTCAAAGCAACGGTTCCCGAGAGAAGATTGAAAACTACTTAGCGTCTTAATTTAGTATCTTTATCGGCATAAACATATCGAAACGAGAAAATATGAAGAAATTCATTTCTCACCAAAAATAAAATAAATAGAGGAAATTAGGAAAAATGGGAGCAAGAGGTAATTACACAAGTAACTTTCATGTGTAGTGTTGGCATCTAACTTGTAAATAGACAATGATTTTGTTTTTAAGCTTAGTTTGGGGACTCGTGAAAAATCAGGAACGACGAATTTTATCCGTATGGTCACTTCTTTATGAGTCGTGTTTCCTACTCGTTGATCCTAAAAGTTATCGTGAGATAATGATTGTCAACAAAGCCGTCACATGATTATGAGGAAAATACAAAAATAGAATAAAAAAGAAAATCGGAGAGTTTTTAGAACTTAAGATTTCTTAATCTCTTTTGAAAATTTTGCTACTTCTCAAAGTTAGTAAAAAGAGATTGGAAATTTTTGGTTTCAAAAATGTGTTTTTATAACATTGCGTGAGGACACAGCAATATCTTAGTCTGGGGGATTTTGGTATGTGCTTAAACACATACCTTTTCTTGACTAAAATCCGACCAAAATGACCAAAAACTAACCAAAATGACAAAAGATATTCGTGTTTTTGTGTCAATGTTTATGCAGGCAACGGATAAAAGAAAAAAAGACAAAAAACGAAGAAAAATCCGGAAAACACGGGCACGAGACTTAGAACGATATTTATAGGGCCGAAGCCGGGGAAAGATTCGTCAAAGATAATATTTTTGAAGAACGGCCTTTGGATCACTAAGAATTAGCAATTTCAGTCCCTTAAAAATTAGAAATTACACAAATGGCCCCTATAATCCTTAAAATCTTAAAAACTTTAAACCCTTAAATCATTTCTATTCCCGGATCCATAAAACCCAGCCCAACCTTAAACCAACCCAGCCCAAAACCTTTTACCTAAGACCCGGATCCAACTTTACCTAATTCTCTTTATAACCCGAAATACCATTAAGTCAATACCCAGTCAACACCCAAACCACTCTTTCCCTCCAAAAACTTACAGTTACTGTATATCTTCTTCAGCAAATTACCCTGCCTCTCCATTTATTACCTCACAAAATATCTACAAAGCTTCTAGAGGGACAAAGAATGACAGGTGGCATCAATCCCAGCACTCTCCATGTTGGTATCTCCACTAACCTCCATCAACGGCCAAGATATAAAAGTGGTGAGCAAGAAATGATCCAAGGGTCGTGAATGAATATCCTGAAGCTTCCAAGAGGAAACCCTAGCTCTCCTGGAGTCTATATATAGCAGCCTCTTCTTCACAAGTTGAGTGTCTAGTTTTTGAGTTTTTTTTAGAATCTATAATTAGGGTTTAATTCGTGTCAAGCTTATGTTTTTAGTGTAATTTTAATTCAGTGTATTTAGTAAGTTGTAAGAATCATTTGTATTGAATTTTTAATGATTAATGAAAGTGAAGTTTGAATTTAGTTCTCTGTTTCAGTTTTGATATATGTTGATATAAGCTAGTCTTAGCTTACTTTCTTTCTCAGAAGCTAGTTATAAGCTCTTAAAAGCTAATCACTTATTTACATTTGATATCTTCTGTTTTCATTCAAAAAAAAATTAGAAAAAAAAAAATAGATTCCATAAGCTTCAATAAGCTTGTTTTTCTGTTTGTCTAAGCTCATTCTAGCTTATTATAGCTTTTGTGAGATTAGTTATTGATCAAACAGTCAAAAATATCAATATCCTATACCTATGCATATTGGGGAAAGCTTGAGGAAGTTGCCCGCAATGGAGGGGCAAGATGGACTTTGTAATACCTAAAAATTCAAAATGTGCAAAATGACCAAAATGCCCCTACAATTTCAAAAATTTATTTAAAAGCTTATAAATCACCAAATAAATTTCAAACCTTTGGGAATGAACTAGATATGAAACCAAATAATTTTTGTGACTACATTTTAACATGTAGAAAAGTAAAAAAATACACAAAGTATTTATTTGGCCGAATATACATTTAATTCGTATATATTTATTATTAAAAATACAAAATAAATTAAATAAAATACAAGATAAATACTAATAAAATTAGGAAAAGATTACAATCAGTATTTGACCTTAATTAAACTTGATTGGGCCAAAAATATGGAGTCCTTATCACCTAAACACGTTTTTAAAATTTATATGTATATATAATATTGCCGAAACCCTTAAAACCTTTGCCAAAAATTGTACAGCCTTCATTCGATCACATAAAATTCGTGTGCCATTTTTCTGGAGTTCTACATAACCTAAAGAAGCTTAGAAAATTTATTGGAGGTCGTGAGATTAGTGGGTTCGATTGCTGGTCAATTGTTTTGTCGAATATAGCTTAGCGAGAGGTATAATTTCTATTTATCCCTTTGGTACGTTCGATTGTCCATATTATATTTTTCTTATGTTACTATGATCATGTAAGACCTGAATAAATTATATATAACGAATCATGCAAGCTATATAAGTCGTAGCGAATTTTGATAGCAAAAACGTAAATAAAATCCAATACGTATAATACGAATTAACCAGGAGCTAATTGTTGGGCCGTAGCTAATTGTTCTATAAATCGCATTGTGGAAGCTTGTATGGGCCGTAGCTAATTGTTCTATAAATCGCATATTTTGTGTCGAGTGAGAAAAAAAATAGAAACCCTAGGGCAAGTTAGGGTTAGGGTTAGTAATTTAATTCTGGTCAATTAATGCTATTTAATGATTAGGTAATGATGGTTTATTGATTTGATGAACTAGGGTTTTAATTTGCCTAATAAAAGTATTATACGATTGTTTATATAAATCACAAGGACTAGTTTTGCCAACTTTGAAACTTAAAGGTTATTTTTATAATGTTAATTAGGTCAGTACAAATGTGTAAAAATTATAAAATGAGGTCCTTATGTGTAAAATTTGCATGAACATGATTTATTTGTTATATTAAGGTACGAATTATAAATAAATTAGTTAGAGGGACTAAAAGTGTAAATTCAGGAAACTTGTGATTATTTGGTGTAAATAATATTATTAGGGAGGTAATATGTGATTTTGGGTATTTATGGGGCTATTGTGTAATTATAATAAAGTAAGGATGTAAATTGTAATATTTGTAAACTAAAGGGACTAATTATGTAAATATGTGAAACATGAAGGTGTAATTAGTAACATATGACAAATGTGAGGGTATATTCTGTAATCTAGTAATTATAAGGGCTTGTGAGGTAATTATGAATATTAGTGAGGATTAAATTGTAAATTATGTAACTATAAGGTCTATTTGGTAACTTTAGTAACTAAAGGGGTGTAAAGTGTAAATAATGAAACTTAAAGGAATAAAGTGTGATTCTGAATCCAGTATGTGTTATGAACTAGTAAATTGTGATAATTTCATTTTAAATCCTTAACTTTGATATATTTACAATTAAAACCCTAAACTATGAAAACTAGTCATAAATAACCCTGAACTTTTGTAACTTGTTAAAATATACCTAAATCCCATAATAAGGCTTGATTAAAGACTTAACCTAAATTGGTGATATTATAATCTTGCTAATTTGGGAAACCTGCTAAATAAGGAAGGTTACTTAAGATGGAAAGATAGCTAAAAATCACTTGTCATTCTGTCTTCTACTCCCTTAGGTTCGAGGAAGGAGTCATTTGATCCTTGTCATTTGCTATCCTTGTGTTCTGCTAATAAGGTACAGATATTCTGCCCTTCTTGTAAGGAGCCTTCGTTTCTCTTGATCTCTTGTTTTGATTCGTTTAGGATTCCCAAAGCCATTGCTATGTTCCCTTGTATTGTGAACCTTAGAGTTGAACATTGTCTTGAATCTTGTCTTGAACCCTGCTGTGAACTCTGATAGGAGCTTTGACTTGAACCCAAATATGTTGGACGTTGTAAAGGGGATAAGAAAATCTTTTTGATTATTTATGAAAACGTTTTAAGAAAACTATTTTTAAGACTGTCTCTATGAAAAACTGTTTTGAAAAGACCATTTTTATGAAGACTATTTTGCAAGGTTATTTTTATAAGAAAACGTTTTAAAGGATTTTGAATCTTTGTCATTCATTTCTGAAATATCTTGACGTGAACCCTTTGCCATGAACCATTGATATTTGGACTTAGACTATTTGGACCTTTGCTGTGATATAGACCTTTGACTTTGACCTTCCAGTTTGATACCCGAGCCAAGTTCGTTTCCTAGCCATGAAGGTAACATGGCCGTGTCATTGATGCACCAATGGCATGACTCCAGTGTGTTCGAGTGATGTTACACACCGTCCCTATATTGTTCGTAACGTGCACATTATATTATTATTTATTATATCATTGTTCGAGGGGCGTATGGATGCATCCTAGGTTAGTGTTTGTATTAATGTATATTATGTTATATTGTTCGGTGATTTGATGTTGTGTGCAATACACGTCTCTCACAAAGTTCGGGAACTGATCATTCCAATTTGATACATGAGGTCACCCCTCATATTATCTGGTTACTCGAGAGGCATCCCCTCTAGATTGCTACAGGGTTACTATAGTTGATTTGTTTGGGCTCGTGGAGGATTACTGATCCTTTTTAATTCCGTTTTCTTTTCCTTTCAGTCTTATTCATATTCTTGCTTATGACTTATATATTCCAATGCACTAAACTATACATGTTCATTTTCTCTTGTTTCGTTTTCGCTTCTATATATCTGTTCACTGGGCTTTTTAAGCTTAGTCGCGTTTCTTTTCCCGCGGCAGGTTGTAGTTGGAGGCTGGGTATAAGTAAAGAGACTTTTGGACCTAGAAGACCTGGATAGTTATTCTGAAGTAGAGACTCTTAGAAGAAATTGCAATTGCAGACGCAGTATTTAGCTTTTGGTTTGCTGTTAGCCTTGTATTCCAATATTTCAATTGTAACCTTTGAGAACTCCTATATTACTAGTGAATGTATGCTTTGTTTTGATCTGATGTGGAACCATGAACCTGATACTTTTACCCTTGTCGGGTTAGGGTGTTACAGACTTTACCAGCTTATTCTCTGAATAAGCTGGAGCTTGTAGCTGCCCTTAATTGGGAACCTCTGTTTAGCTGAGGTCTAAGTGAGTTAAATTTCCATTTTAGCTTTAATTTGAATTTTCTAGCTTAATTATTAGATAATATGTTTCAGCTTATATTTGTGCTTTTTTTTTTACTGTTAGAATTAGCTTACATCTAGTAAATTTAGTTTACATAAACTTGCTGCATCATTAGTTTACCTTTAAATTAGCTTAGAAGTAGTAAAAGTTCAAAAAAGCTATTATTAAGGAGTGTTTGGTATATGCCAGTCCTAGCTTATTACTGTTGATCTGCAATAAGGTGAAAGTTGATCTAGCTTTGTTAAGGTGTTTTGAGTCTAGTTCAGTAGGGGTTCTAAGGTTTGTAGCTTATTTGAAGCATATTGCCCATAGTGAGAATTTTAGTTTCAAAACTGCCTAGAACAAGCTCAGCATAAGCCAAGCTTATTCAGAGTCCCATTTTAGCATTTCTAGGTACATTTGAGGTGTTAAAGTCAGTACACAAGAGCTGGAATAGAGTTAGTCAAATTTGCACATCTTTTGCGCCAATTTTCTAAGTCTGCTGTCACAGAATCAATTTGTGCAGACTCTAGCTTTTTAAGCAGCTGATCTAGTTAAGTTTCTGGCTTATTGAAATAAGCTGAGGTACTCAAGTTTGGATTTTAGTTAGTTCATGCATCAGGCTAGAAATTAGATATCTGGGATTGAGAATTTGTGCTTATCTGATAGCTTATTTGATATCTGCAAATCAGCCCCCTGGACTGCTTAAGTCTGCATTTCAGCAATCTATCCTACTAGCATCTGATCTCAGCCCCAATTAGCATAGCAATTGTGGTTAGATTTTGGGCAATTTAGGAATATAAGTAGTCTGTCATATAAGCTATTAGCTTCTGCCATTGGATTCTCAAATTAAGCTCTGGACTAGCTTATAATTAAGCTGCAATTTGGCCTTTTGATCACTGCATCTGTCTTAAGTTTTTAACTGTGCAGCTGATTTACAGCTTATTGAATGAGCTTATTTGACTCTTATGTGTTGAATTAAGTTTCAAATAGTTACTTGAATCATCCCTAAGCTTCTTGTAATTTCTGGCCAAGTTTTGCTTAATTTGTGCTTATTTCAAGAGTGCTAATTGTACTGTTTGGCTTATTTAAGCTTATTCCTGTTCTGATTTTATTTTTCCTAGATAGCTTCTTTGATTTTAAAATTACTCAGAATTTTCCAGATTTTTCCAAGTTGTTTTTATATTTTTAAATCATTTAAATAGTTTAAATTAGTTTTTAATTCATAAAAAATTATTAAAAAGTAAAAAAAAAAAATATTTTTCTTTTTTACAAAAATTTATTTTTATATTTAGGATTTAAGAAAAATTATTTTGCAATTTTAGGACTTAGAATTTAGAATTTCACTTTTATTTAGGTTTTTGAATTCGTCGCGTAACGTTTTTAAATTACGGTTTTCGTTTTTAGGTTTACGTGCTTAGATTACTTGTACCCTTAGCTTAATTAGTTGTTTCCGTTTATTATTTCACTATTCGTAGTGTAGAAAAACCAAAATATCTCAATTTTTACACATTCACAACACGTATCACGATCCCGAAATCACAATTCCATTCAATCTTCAATCGGGCCAACGAACCTCGGGTTTTGCATATTTCCTTTGCAATTCTCTTTTGGAAATATAAATTGTTTGAAACAAACCAGTGTTGAAAGTTACCAACGAAAACTCAACCTGACACGACCACAACTTCAATATCATGGAATTCATGAAGCATCACAGTATCAACTAAAGAAAGACCCTGCCTTCGGATTCACCTACAGAAGTGCATATGGATGTGTCAAATTCATGTGATACGACGAAATTCATAAGTTCTGTGATGATACATTGAAGACGGTACATGATGGCTTGAATGATAGGTTGAATGATTAGATAATTGGAAAGAGTCAAAGGTGGAATTCTAAAGAGTTAAGGGAGGTTCGTAACTTCATCAAGAAGATCGAAGAAAGGTTGAAGCGACGGGATCAAATCAGACGTCTAGAGAGCTATGTTGGAGGAAGACCAAGCTTTCCTATTCGTACATTCCAAAGACCTGAGTGATCGCTATGTTTGTGAGTTCATTATGAATACTTATTATTGATCGCAAAAATTGTTTCTTACTTTTGAGTAGAATTAATCAAATTTCTTAAGTTTTCATAATTATGCTCAAAAGAACAAGTATTCCCTCTCGTAATCAAAACCTCAAAAAGTTATTTCACTTATTGAGGGGGAGTATTTGAAACAATCTTTGTTCAAAACGATAAGTTCTTGTTCGTTTCTTCCCACAAACCTCAAAAAGCATATTTTAATCAAAATGTTCTTCAAAAACAACATAGATATGCTATTTTTGAGGGGGAGAAAAACGATATATGATTAAAATATGGTAACAAATATGGAATCTCGTATGAGCTCGACTCAGATTTGACCAATGAATTGACGAAACCTAACTATCAGAAATCGAAAGGACTTGTCCTGGACGGGTAATAATTTCAAGCTGGTCTAACCAGTGATGTAAGCGTGTCTCGAATAGGACTTGTCTGAGTAGAGTGTACCATTTTGAAAGATTTTCATTGAATATAACCAGGACGGGTAATAATTTCAAATCTAGTTTAACTAGTGATATAAGCATGTCTCGAATCGGTCATGTTCACTAAGAATCAATCAATTCAAAAGTGTGAACTCCACCCAATATGTGTAAATTTCTATTTATTACTCATGAGCACCTGTGAAGGGGGAGTATTTCTGAAAAATCCAAAACTCTCAAAGCGTTAACAAAACGTATCTTATATTAATAAACACTTTGAGAAATTTTCAAATGAATGGTTTTATGGCAACATGGGATAGTCATGGAGTTATAAGGTGACTAAGGTTAGGAAATACGTCCTATGATCCGCCAGAGCCGGAAGGATCTACCCAAGGACAACACCAAATAGTTTAGTACTAGAAAGTCCTTAGGTATGATTGAAAAAAAAGGAGAAAATATGAGAAATGAGAAAAAAGGGGTTGAAGAATTAAAAAGAAAAGTTATGAAAAAGGGTGAAAAGAAATAGCCCTCCAAATATTCAACTTTAGAGCAAAAACCGGGCTCCATTCATATGCTACTGGTTGTTACTAAGGTGACACCGGTATTGAAGACAAAGACGTCATGGACCCAGTGACGCACTGCACTTAACCTTCTAGCCACTCAAGTTCTCTCAAAAGGACTTGTTTCATTCTCACGGGGAACCCTGCATAATCTATCGACCTCTCACTACGAGTTGAGTTGATATTGAAACAGGAGACACCACTCCAGTCTTCGACTACTATAATCAAAACGCACTTATCGAGTCTAGATCCACGAGATTCATCAAAAGATCTCATAGGAACACTTAAACATTTCTACACTTGCTGTTCAACAATAAGAAAACTAGTTGTAATTATTTGAGTCCTACGCAGATCTTAGCAATCAGCCAAAACATTTATGAGAGAATTTACAAATGTAATTCTTAGTGATTGAATGGAAATTCCTGCCAGGGTCAACATCAAACAGCCCTGACAGCAGGTCACTTTGGTAATCCCATGTGGGTTACGCTTAGTGTTCGCAGTGGTTTCAAACGGTCTACGGTCGTGGAGTGATACTTCGGTATACTTCAGCAACTCACCTGAATCATTGATATACTTCGGTATATCTGTGTAAGCCCTCTTGAGGGTATCCGATTCAGAAACAGCCTTGGTAAGGATTAGAGAAAGTTTTTCACACTATGTTGTTAATGATCTCGAAGTCCGAACCTGTAAGTGCTGGATGCTTTATTGCTAACTATTTTCATGCAGGTACACATGGAGACCGGGAGTTCTATTGCCACCATTACCATCATCAACATTACATCAGTTTCCACATTCTCATACGGACATCACAAAGAAAGTTCTCGCAATGATCAAAGCAATGCAAAGTTTAAAGAAAGATTCTATGTCATGCAAAAGAATCTACAAAGTTTAATGATAAAGATCAAAAGCAAATGAATTGAGAGCTACTTAAGTATGAAGATTCAAAGTCAAAAGAAGTATGAGCATGTTGGAAAGGAGTAAAGACACCAGAGGCAAGGACGTTGATGAAAGGCAGACCACTACCTTACCATATCATAAAGAACAAGAACAAAGAACAAAGATTGAAGAGATGTCAAACCCAAAGAAGCAAAGAAGACGTCAAGCAACCTTTTATGACCAACCCTTAGGGAGAGATTGTTGGGAATATGTTTTAGTAATATCAAGTGTCGGTCATCAAGTTTTGTAATAGGTTGCTTTGCTATAAGGCTTATATGTTTATTATTAGTTCTAGGCTTATGAAGTAAGCCCATGGGCCTAGACATAAGCCCATTCGTGTAAAGGAAGGAAGAAGTAGTGTTGCCCTAGCTTCCTTGCCTATATATACTCTTGCAAACACACATTTATTATTGTTGGTCATTTCATCTATGCACTAAACTATTGTCATTTTATCTTTCATATTGAAGTAATCGACCATGCTACCTTTCTCTCTTATTTCTCTCATAACTATACTTGTGTTAATCTAATATGGTGACCTAACATATGTTGGAGTATGCTCGGGTCATAATAACTAATTATATGGCTAGACATATGTGAGCCTATGGGGTCACACACATATACACTGAGGTGTCATTTTATATATCGTGATTATCGTATTTACAATATATAAATAACCGTAAGTAACCAGGAACTACTATTGGGCTTTTAATGAACAAGTAATGGACTTATTGCATTGGACTAGAAAAACAAATGGGAAGCCCATTTGGCCCATAGGGGTGGCCGGCCTAGGAGTAACTTCCAAGGGAAGTTTGTTTTGAATTTGGTCAATAGTTATTATGAGTAATTATCTCCTAATTAACTCATGACTATAACCACAATTCTCTCTCTCCCTCTCCTCTCTAGTTTGTACGGCACAAACAAACACCCATATTAGGGTTTTTGTTTTTTCATCAATCACTCTTGTATCTTGTTCATTCAAGGGTGCCTTGATCGGTTACGGGTTAAAGACTAGCATCATTGTGGCATACAAGGACGTGTAGTGTGTTTCACACTTAGAGGAGATCAACCTTATTGATCTCTTGGGGTTTCTTGATCAAGTCGTGGGTTACACTTGTGTTGGTGACATCCGGATCACGCTACAAAGGTATAACTTATGTGTTTATTTATTTGATTGATCATATGGCACTATGGATCCTGTTATGGTGATGTTTATCCGCTGCGTGTATTTATTTAATATGTTATATATTGCTACATCACCTATAGTGGTATCACGAGCCATCATATGTTGTCATATGATCATCATGTATGCGTAAAAATGGCTAAAAACATGTTTTATTAATGGATTTAAAGGTGTCATTTTAAAACAGCCCCTAGGGCTTATATATCATGATTATTTCGACCTTAAGATGGTCTTAAGATCTGGACTTTTTGATCCTATGGCCATTTGTTATGCATACGTTGTTTGTTTACTTGATTGGTACCCGTAAAATGGCCTAAAAACGTGTTTTTTAAGAGATTTTTAACCCGATTTCAAATCAGCCCATGAGGCTTATTTTTCTAAGTTAAAATGGTGTTAAGAAGTTCCTAATATCAGTGGGTTATGAGTCTATGGCCATTTGTCACGCGTACCATTCGAGGTTTTAATCTTGTTAATTATTTCTTCGATTCGTTGGCTAACAATTTAATTCTTGTTATTTATTTTGTTATCCATGGCAAATACATGCATGTTTGCCCATGGAGTTAGCCAACACCATGTAATAATCTTTATTTGAATGTATTATTATGTGTTCATATGCAAAGCCGATGAAAACCTAGACCACTTGTGCGTTGTGATTGTGATTGTTGGTTGTTTTTTCTTGTTTTGGGGTTTGCCATTGTTTCGGCACTTTTGTAATGTAATTCATTTTTTGTGTAGCCAATGTTTGGGCATTTTACAGTAGATACAAAGTAGATTAGTTGTATTTTACTTTATATGTATTGTAAACAAGAGCTTGGAAGCAAATGGCGAAAGATTGAAGAGTTGTAGACTGAAAGTTGCTGCTGGACACCTGTTGGGAAAACGTGATTACCTGCTGATTGGTAAGGTATTTTTTTCTAAAATTTTTGGTGCAGGTCCACAAGACATAGGGTTACAACTTTGTCAACTGGGCCGAATCATGAGGAGGTGATCTTCCTGGGCATTTGGGCCTTGCAAAACAGAAAAACTGGGCTGACAGAAACTGAAGTTCATGTGCATAATGGGCTTTTTACTTGCTCATGATTGTCTTGGAGCAAGTGGGAGCCCTCCATGTGGTTGTGATTTATGTCCCTAGTTGACTCTTAGTTCTTGTGATGGTTCACAAAACCAAGCATAGGATTTTCATCGGTTGAGGCTTTGCATATTGTGGTTGAATGTTTGGTTGGTTTTTTTTATGTATGTTGTGACTACATGTAAAACGAAAAATGTTTTCTTAAAACTTGAAACTAAACATAAACCATTTTGAACTAAGTCTTACGATTTAGTTTAACTAAGTTTAAATATGATTTGAAACTTTAAAAAAAAATCATTGTTTTCTAAATAACACTTAAACTAGTTAAGATTGTTTATTTATTGATTTATTGTATTGTCCAAACTTAATTAAAATCCACCTAGGATTTATATTAGTCTTGAAAATGGACAACTTGACACACATAAATTAAAACAATGATTAGACTTATGTTAAGAAAAGTTTTTTAACTTGTGCTACGAAGAATGAATGCATGCTTCTTTCGTACACGTTTTTTATCCACATCAAAACTATTTACCCGTCAAAAATTTAAGTCACGCCGTCCAATTATGAGAACACTTGCAATTACCTTTTAGCATCTGGTCAGACCTAGGCTGAATTGTAACCCAAGGTGACTATTCTCCATGGTCAGACCTAGGATTATTCTCACAGTTTTCAAATTGGATGACTTAATCGAGTAGTGTGGTCAGACCCTTACCCGAGGCAAAGATGGGACTAAACATGCCTACATGACACTAGTTGTTTGACACTAGATGCCATGAGTCCCATAAGGATCTAAGAGTTGTACATGTAATACAATTGGTGATCGTCGCCTACCTATTGAATCCACCATTTCTAGTAGATCAACTGCATTAATGGTCGAACCTCAATGAGGATCTTAGCCTTTTCGTAAATTAATTGTTTTAAATTATAAACATGGGGTAGTTAATTTATAAAAGGATAATTATCGAAAATACTAAAATTGAACTTTGTAAATTCAATTAATGCAACGCATACCGTAAACAAGAGTTTGTTCTTTTCTTGTTAAAAGGACGTACTAAGTCGATCTTTCCTTGTAAGAAAGAGACTTATTCCTATCCTTTTTCTTTATGAGGAAAAGCCATAATAGGAATATTTGAATTTTCCTAATTCTAATCAAACTCAAGGAAAACCTACTCTAGAAATCGTGATGTCTTGTAAAAGTCAAAACGGTTAAGTATGGTTACACATCTTATTCCTTCAACGTTGTTTTATAACCCTTGTTTCGGTTTTGAAACATTGAAGAAATATAAGATATTTGGACAACCAAGAACACGTGCACTTGACTTGACCTCTTTGGTCAGACCTTAGGGCCATTTCAACCCATGGTGAATTTTGCTCATTGGTCAGACCTTTGGCGATATTTGCATGTTCTTGCTTGGTCAACCTATTTCGTACTAGCTACTAAACTAAAATGAGTTTAAATAATTAGAAGACGGAAGTATTAATAAACCGCAATGTGGTAAAGGCAATTACTAGCATGATTACCTAGCAGTTTGCCTTAACCCAATATGCCTACTAAGGTCCTACATACCCTTGTGGTAAAGTAGACCAATTATGGAGGAAATGCATACCTATTTTCAAGTTAAAATAGCAATGATGGCTAACCCATCATCTATATGTTAGAACTTGATGCACTTTCTTGAATACCTAAGTACATGTTTACTAGTCAAAGTGACTCACATTAGCAATAATGTGTAGATATTCAAAGAAAGATGGAAAGTATCAAATCGCTACTCACTCTCCACTGGTGACATAACACATTGTAATGTTGTCTAATCCAGTGGGAGCTACGTGATTATATTACTGGTGACGTAACACATGTAATGTTGTCTAATCCAGTGGGAGCTGTAAGCTTTATTACTTGCAAGTTGCCCATCTTATTTCCAGATTGTCTTGAAATAATACATTACTTTCCACGTGTTAAGCCTCATAGTTTATATAAGAACCATTGCATAAGTTTTATATGATAACTTGTCGCATTCCTGATGTTGCTTCCTGAAATGTTATCTATAAAATTGTTATGCATGATTCATTATTCAAACGATAAAGTTCTACATATCTATATTTTGATTTTTGACTAAAAATCATATGTTATCTTATACATAGTCATATTGCTCATACAAACAAACAAGCGTAGTGTTGTTTGCATGCTCTCACGATGTTGTGCCATGCACAAGTGGGAGAAATCTTAATTGTGTGCAAGGTACAACATATAACAATATGACTAATAGTTTTTCTTGACTGCAAGGTAAGAAACTAAAATTCTACTAGGACTTCTACACATAAAATGTATGTTGCCCTAATTAGAACAAATATCAAGATATCATGAAAAGCTACTTCAACATATTCACTGAATTGTTTAGTAAATATGATTATGTTTTCTTGTAAACTCATAATCATGAAGTACAAAATTAACTTGAATATACTATTGAGGCCAAGAGTCGGCGCTCGTAATTACTTTAGTTGAATATGTTTAGGTCTCTTATAAAGACACAAACATTAATTCCGTTAATTGTTGAAAGACTTATAACGTAAAGTAAGACGTCAAATTTGTTATGTCTTCTTGTTAAAGACATGTACACTTACGGCGTCTACGTTAATTTGTTATGTCTTCTTGTTAAAGACATGTACACTTACGACGTATAATATTAAATGTTTATGTTTTCTAGTCAAAACATGCACATGAAGTAAAGTATGCAGTAGGCTAAAATTACTATTGATGCCATCTGGTTTGACTTGGTTGGCAGATATGTAAGCCAAAAGGTATAAGTTCATCTAATGAGTTGTGTGATAGTCTCACAACATCAGTCCTCATGGAATACCACAACTTTATGGTATTTCCATCATGGAAAATCAAACACTATTGATATTGTTTGATCTTTGATGACTTAAACTGTTTTACCTCCAAAGCTATCAAGGTTAGAAATTGGGTGTGCCATGTGTACACTCAATATGATTCCAACCCAGAAGGAATTTAAGACACCATTGTATTATGGCATGGGATGAATCCCATTATGTCTTAATTGAAGTTCTTAATTTGTTAACTACTTAAGAGTAAATAATTAACAAACTAGAGTCAAGAACTAACGGTGTATTTTCGATGTCCCACTTGAAAACAATTTATTGTTACTCAAGATGCTGAGTATCTAGAGATTAGTCTCTACATACAAAAGCAAGTGGGAGTACCTTTAGACCTTGAAGTTATTCAAGAACTAAATACACAACCTTCTGAGTACACTTGCTAATGTCATACTATGGTTGAACATGCATATGTTAAACCATAGATTGATATCTCTCATTCATAAATCCGCAAGGATTCCTTTTGCACCTGAATGATATAGTTTTTATGTCAATGCTAAAGGACAAAAGTTAGAGGATCATAGTGAGCCTGCTAACTACTGAGATGCATTATCAGATATTGTATCTGATGAGTAGCTCAAAACTATGCATGTTAAGATGCAGTCCTAGAAAGACAATCACTCATGGAGTTTGATTGATCTCTTACCAATCAGTTAGACTGTGAGGTCAAGAATGAGTTTCTTGAAGAGAAAACTCAAAAGGACAAACTTGTACACGCATTTAATGCAAGCGTAGTAAAAAGAGTTTACTCATACTCAGAATTTGACTATGATTAAATCTTCCTATCTACAAACATTAAATGTATAAAGATTAATTGTCATACTTGTTTTCATGTAAATGAAATATGACAATCGGCCGATATCAAAACACCTTTCTTGTTGATTATCTTTGCGAGGACGATGAGTAATCAAAAGGGGTTTATGAATCCATATAATCTTTATTATGTATACAAGATAAAATAATCCATGTGTGGATTAGATCATGCATCTAGGAGCAAAGATCTTGAGTTAATTATAAAATCATTAATTTGATTTTGATTAATAAGATTACTCCTAAGTACACTAAGAGCAAGTTGGAGCACGGTATTTATTTTCTTAAATCTCATATGTCATTAACATATTAGAAACAATATTCCATCTAAGCTAGACTTTAATCCTTAGCTTGGAATGAAGTTTCTCTTGAGGGATTTATAAAATAAGACATACAACCTTGTTATGTATATGTTTATTAGAATAAACATAAGCGGTTATTAAGTTTAAACATAATATGACATGTTATTGAGGGGAGTCTCAATGATCAATCTCGCTTGATGAGATTGAACACATGAGTGGAAATCTTAAGTTCGACTAAAGGATTCATCATGTAAGTCATATTACGCATTGGACTATGTATATATCATTTGCATAAATGCAAGATGATTTGATAACAACAAATATCTAAGTGAAAGTCATTAGATAATTGTTAAACGAACATTATAATGGACCTACAAAGGACCAAAGATATGTTCAAACGTTTACGGATATTTGAGGAGCTCTGTTTTGTTTGCATACGTTAATGCTTATTTAACTGAGATGATACTCAACCCCAGTCGTGGTCATCATGAATGATGACATTGATGACTAGATGTGCTCGAATGAGAGCATTAATGCATTATACATTAAAAGAATAAGAATACTTTATAGTTTGAGAAACTATTCAGATGACTGTCTAAAGTAGGTGTCTTGCTAGCTTCAAACACCCTATGGAATGTATTGTTGCAAGAATCGTCTTATACTTGATTGCACACATACAAAGGAATATCATCATTCAAACCTTTCATGAATTTTAAAAGAAGTATTCTCAAAGTTTACTCAGATGACTACTTGTTGCCTTGTACAACATGATTCGATCATGGTGGGAACATCGGATTCTGACCAATGAGTAGTCTTATGCATATCTTTTTTTAGTATTTGGATAATGGAACTGTAAGCAGTCGTATTATACAATGAATTGATATACCTGGTATGATCGTCTTCATTTATACTACTGTGTTCTATATTTGCATGTTTAATCCATGAATAATTTATTTATTCTAAAATTATCCATTGTCGGTTGACGATACGGGAGTATCATCAAATTAAGACAAATGTGAGCGTGTTGGTGATTTATTTGCCACACTCACATGTTGTTCATTGTGATTAACATTGTATTGACCCAACCTATGAGAATTCACTACATGGATCGTCGTCAATAGTGAATCTCGCAAGAGGTTATGTCTCTTATCCTCAGACTTGAGATGCAACCAGGTCTTGCATGTGTGGAATTTCATTCCTTGATATGGTTAAACGCTATCCTGCATAAGGTAGTTATAAAGGCCATTTTCAGGAGTGATATGAAGCATGTGAATGACACGTGTAGTCAAAATGGGATTTGTTCCTCCACTTGCTTTGGAGTTAGATACTATTGGGCCCCTCGATGATTTGAACAGATGTTTGTATGGCCGTACCCAACTGGGATTAAGATGAATCTTAAATCCACTTGGTAATCTAGTTCAATATCCGTATCGAGAAACATAATAGTTGAACCTTTAGAATGACTTTTGATCCATGTCTAATGTTCAACATGGTATCTGAAACAAAAGGATAGATGACATATAACCATCTGAAATGAGACGTTTAAGAAACTAACCTCACATATTTCTAGGGGCATTGGCGTGTTGCTAGACGCTAACCATTGCTTGTATAATTACTTGATTATTATGACGTCGCAAGTGGGAGCTGTTGGAGTATGCTCGGGTCATAATAACTAATTATATGGCTAGACATATGTGAGCCTATGGGGTCACACACATATACACTGAGGTGTCATTTTATATATCGTGATTATCGTATTTACAATATATAAATAACCGTAAGTAACCAGGAACTACTATTGGGCTTCTAATGAACAAGTAATGGACTTATTGCATTGGACTAGAAAAACAAATGGGAAGCCCATTTGGCCCATAGGGGTGGCCGGCCTAGGAGTAACTTCCAAGGGAAGTTTGTTTTGAATTTGGTCAATAGTTATTATGAGTAATTATCTCCTAATTAACTCATGACTATAACCACAATTCTCTCTCTCCCTCTCCTCTCTAGTTTGTACGGCACAAACAAACACCCATATTAGGGTTTTTGTTTTTTCATCAATCACTCTTGTATCTTGTTCATTCAAGGGTGCCTTGATCGGTTACGGGTTAAAGACTAGCATCATTGTGGCATACAAGGACGTGTAGTGTGTTTCACACTTAGAGGAGATCAACCTTATTGATCTCTTGGGGTTTCTTGATCAAGTCGTGGGTTACACTTGTGTTGGTGACATCCGGATCACGCTACAAAGATATAACTTATGTGTTTATTTATTTGATTGATCATATGGCACTATGGATCCTGTTATGGTGATGTTTATCCGCTGCGTGTATTTATTTAATAAGTTATATATTGCTACATCACCTATAACATAAAGTATAGGCGACGAAGGTTTAGCTCTACCTCGTGGAAGAGCTCGGTATTTAGCTTTGTACCGGATAAAGTGTAAGTGACGTTGAGAAGGCTTCTCCGCCGGTGAAAGAAGTTAGTCTTGTGTAGTGTTTACGGAACTTTCGAGTTGGGTACTCGGGGAGTGGAGTAGGGCAAGGAAGGTATCCTTGTAGCCGAACCACTATAAATTTGTGTTTTGGTTGTGTCTCTCTAACTCTATCTCGTAGTTTAGTTTATATGCTTTTATTTCTATCAATATCCGACATGCCAAAACTAGATTGACATAAGTCAATCTATAAGTTTTAAAATGAAGTTTTAATCAGTAAAACTATTCAACCCCCCCCCCCCCCCCCGCGCGCTTCTAGTTTTCTACAATTGGCATTAGAGCTTCGTTACCAAGTTTCTTAAAGTATATTGTACTTTAAAACTTGAAACGATCCGTGTATATTTTGAAAACTACAAAGAAGAAAAATCTTTTTATAAACTAGAAACTAAGTTTTACAAAATAAAACCAGTTTAGATATTGATAGTTTTAATAAGCATTACTTTCAATAAATCATTCTTATCAGATACTTAACTCAAACTATTTTCTTTAAGTATCTTCACAATAGGAAACTTTGTACACCTCTTAATCCAAGAAAAGTTCAAAGTTGACACATTACAAAGATGTGTTATAATTTTCTTCAAAGAGCTTTCAAAGGTGTCAAAAAGGTTGCGAAGATTCTTTTTGTCAAGAAGTCTATTAAAAATTAAAGGTTCTCTCTTTAAATATACCTTTGTCTTGGCACGTGTGTCTTTATTTCTTTTTGCTTATATGTGACAACGTGCTCATAAGTACTTGCATTATTTCTTGTATCTCACTGGGTCTAATTCATTTAAATACTTAGGCGTGTCAAAAATCTTCTAAATTCTAAATGAATAGTATACATTAATATTAAAAAATCCCTCTTCACACTTTCCCACACCACTCGACGTTTTGCTGCAGTAAACCATCACCTCAAAATCTTTTATTTAATCTAATCTTTCTCATTCTAATCTTTCTCACAATTCAAAATTCAAATTAACTTTCTTCTCCAAAAAACACCTTCGAACAAAGAAATCAAAGACATCAAAAAAATGGTGTATTATACGTTGATCCTCATCATAATCTCACTCGTGATGCTTCTTTATCCCATTCTCAAGTTCTCTCATGGCGACATTTTCTTTACTTTGTACTTCTACTTGTTGTTTATTTATCCAATCCTTTGTATTGCCTTGTGCATTGAAGTTAATGGAATATAAGTATTTTCTTGCTTTATTTTACCTTGTCTTTCGAATAACTATTTAACTCACGCCTCGTTATATTTATGTATATCTTAAATTCAAGATCACCAAGTACCTCATCATAAACGTGTACCAACATACATTGATATCACAAATAATTAGGATTAAAATTCTACGTCAAAAATCAATCATACCAATCTATGAAATAACTGAACAGTCGGATCCCTTGGCTACAAGGTGTCGGATCCCTTTTCCAAAGGATTCGGCGGAACCGGCATATTAGCAAAACAGATTATAATATGATGATCACTGTACACTCTCACTTTACCCTTTCTCTCATAAAACTCGACCTAAAAACACCTTTAAACCCTCTTGGAGATTCATCATCATCCATCTCATCAAATTAACCATCTCCGTAAGTAGTAATCTTACTACATTGTAATTTATGAATTTCTAAGTGTTTTGTTCTTAATGTTCATCCAAATGGGATTATCAAATTAACACTAATGATCATCACATTGTGATTATTAGTTTTTATTTTAGATAAACATTGTGCAATTAAACAACATACTCTTCCCACAAGAATTCTTAAAACCTTAATGACATAATTAAATGATGTAATTTAGCATTGTTAATACAAAATGAGGAATAGTTAAAGTTTCATCAAAAACTATATTTTCCAATCAAATTATAATTAGTTTCTAAACCCATCTAATTAACATTGTGATACAATACACTTAGAAGAATTTTTCGTCTATAAAAGTCGTATTTTGAATCGTCACCTTATGTTTTGTTCTAGGTTTTAAACATGACTAAGTCAACTCAACAAGACTACTGCGACACCGCCCACTACATCCCTTTGCATCATCACAAAGAAAACCTCTCTCCCAATGACCGAAAAGCATTCAAAATGCTTCAAAAGCGTTTCTTCGACGAAGGACGTGTTGTTGACCCATCCTTCCTCGATGACACCAATATCCCTCAAGTCTTTTCTAGAATTAACTTCGATTGTCTCCTTCATATCAACGAACAAATTTGTCCTGTCTTTTTTCTTGAGTTCTATAAGAGTATCCGTGTCATTCGCAATGATGATGAAACTATCTCTATTTCCTTCATCATCAACAATCAAACCATTGTCCTACCCCTCACAGTGTTTGCCAAAGTCCTTCACATTCCATGTCAAGGTATTTGCATGTACTCAAACGATTGGTCTTTTGCTAAACTTCAAGAAATGGTCGATCCACATCAAGTCTATCTCACTCCTCTTAATGATCCCATCACGGTTAGGAACACCATCTTCATTGAAAGAATCTCACCAACTCGTCTCACTAGAAACTCCGAACTCATCCATCGAGACCCATTCCAAATGGGGCTCTCCGAGATGATTCCTCAATACAAAAAGTGGGAACAAATCCTTAGAGAAAGAGTCCTCTGTCTTGTCGAAAACAAGGATCACCCCAATGCTTGCCTTATCTGTATGATCTATTGCCTCATTCATGGAACTCCTTTCAACCTTGCCTACTACATGGTCAAAAGAATGGCTAGTGTATTCCGTACCGACAAAATGGTGCTTCCTTATGCAATGCTTCTCACTCGCCTTGCAAGATACGTAAGTGGAATGCAACCTTCTCCAATGAACGATGACCACTTTCTTTATGATCATGTCATGGTACCTCTCACCGAGGGACGGACACAAATGTTCATGGTTTAAGGGAAAAGGCCACATTCTCCCACCGACTCTTCTGATGAAGTTGAAGTTGATTCTAACGACCCAATCCAAAACTATCAACTCGGTCCCATCACATACATTGATCAACTCCCTAGAATTCACAAAGAAACCGAGGAGTTCAAGCAAACCAAGGGTATGTTCAAGTGTCTCACTCACTTCATATCAAACATGGGAAAGAAGAAGAGGGGAAGAAAAATTGATTGTTGTTGATGAAACAAGTTTAAAACATTTTGATGAATGTCTCAAAAACAAATTTAGTATTATGTCTCTTGAAACATGTAATATTTGTCTCTAACGTATGGTAATGCTAGATGAAAGCATGATGGGTAAAACTCTAACACTTGTAGTTTCTCTAATTACCTACAAGGAAATTTTACCACAAGATCATATATCAAAAGTCGGTCATTATCTCATTTGATTATCTTTGTGTGCTCCTTAAGTGTCATACTTGTTGTATCAGTAGTGTTTCTATGTATCAGTGTTGCCTGAAGTGTTAGATATTTTATTCGACGAGTAAGCTAACTTCTACGAGCCCACTGTGAAAGATATAGTCTCAGAAGCTGGATCCCTTAGTTATAACTAGTCGGATCCCTTATAGAAAGGATCCGGAGGATCCGGTCATACAGAGAAACTTTTATACCACCTCTCATCACCCTCAACCTTTCTAACCTTAGTACACTAGTTATCCATCTCCTATTAGTCACATTTGAGCTGATCTTGAGGTTAGTAGCTCTTTTGATATCTTAGGAAAAACTTAAGTTTCTTCCGAGATGTTTATGATTTATCATCTCCAAGATAACCAACATTTTCCTGTTCCACTTCTTGCATCACCTTTCTCTAAACATAATTCACTTATCTACACAATAAATAAATTTTTAAAATTTTATTTCCATCATTTCTACCTCAAAATGCTCTAAAACCAATCTTTTAATTCTTATGATTTTTAAGGAATTTTTAAATTTCTCATACCACCTTTCCCTGAAGGTTACGAACAATTAACACTTAGTGGTATGATTTTCTTAACTCATATTCACTTAGTGACCTACTTTAGATCTCTTTCTCCTTACTAAAGACCATTAATGGCAACCCCTCATTATTAGTCTTAAAACACTCAGGTTTTTTCTCATTTAAGACACCCTCTCACACTCATTACACTAGGAAACATAGGGCTGCTATAGCTTAATCATAATCATTTTTCCCCCACACCTGATCTGTTAGCCGGATCCCTCAGCTAAAGCTAGCCAGATCCCTGTTGAAAAGGATCCGCTGGATCTGGGCAATAGACACAGGTTTGATCTCTTAAAACCTTCCAAAACTCAACTTTATCCATTCAAACACTCCACATTGCATTTAATATATCTCCTAGAAGATTGTATCACTGTAGTTGACCTTGATGCATGCACATCATTGCAATTCAAAGGATTTTAGTGGTTTAGGCTTTAATTACCATACTTGATCCTTTACTATTTAAACCACTTGTGTTTGTGCTTTTAAACCACACCTAAAAAAACCTTCTTCTACTGTAAACTCACTTTCTAAACTTACCTCAAAACATGACTAAAGCATCAAGTGCAAGATCATCCACAATAGAAGCCCCCAAGAAAAACCGCACATATTGTGTATGAGATATCCTCAACGGAAACCTCACCCATCAAGACACCCTCTACTAAAACACCTCTCTCAAACTACATTCAAACCCCTCCTTCTAATGAGCCAACTCCACCACAACTTGCTTCCACCAAAACAACCTCACCACAACCTACTTCTCTTGAACCAACACCTATCTCAACTTAACCCATACAAGCCTGATGATATCAAATAAGTACATTTTATTGGTATCATTTATACTATGTTATTCGTTTATTTTATATTATTTTATATGAGAATCGATACTTAATTTCTTACTTTTGTAATTCTCAGTTACAAACAAGCATTTGGTGAAAGTTAGCTATTTTGGACGTAAATTGGAGCAAAATGGATCAAGTTGGAAAAGTCTACTGAACTGAAGGAAGATACGTCGTATCATTCTAGACAGATACGCCGTACATCAAAACTTAGATGAATATGAAGACCATTGCCTGACTTTGAAGCATGCGCTGTATGGAATTTATCTTATACGCCGTATATGAAACATTGGTCAACGAAAAGATCCGACTTGTTTTACTCCAGATACGCCACATGACATTCCAGATATGCGGCGTATCAATCTCAAGACTTCACCAAGATAATCCAAGATACTGAAGAACATGCGTCGCATGAAGACTGAAGGTACGCCGTATCTTATGACGGTGTACGAATATTCCTGAATATTATAATCTTGGACCCCACGCGAAGTTACCTAGATGCGCCGTATCAACTTAGTTGATACGCCGTATCGACCCTGCGAACAGAAACTATATAAACCCAATCGACAGCCACATTCGATATATACAAGTGCAACACAAACCCTAAGGAGAAGAATACAGACGAATTGGCAGCACAAGACACAACTTAAAGCAAGAATTCAGAGCAGTAAGAAGGTCCTGCTAGTACTTTAATTCATAGGAAAACTCTTTTACTTGTATTAGCAATCTGTTAATGATTGAGTTAGTGTCTTTTTCGCTATTTGATCGGACTTAATATTTTTCAGCTGTTATAAAGAGTATTTGATGTTTATTTGGTTTCTTTATACATGTGCTTTGATTATGTATTAGGATTTATAGCGCCTTGTCAACGTAGGCTCGCGCAATTACTTCATTAAAATCGTTAGCATAGTTAATGTAAGCCTGTAAAAGGGATAAATAATACATAAACCTAGTAATCATTAAGTGTTTATACACCTGTAACTAAGAATCCACTAAGAGAGAATAGATTTTAGCACTCATCTTATACAGCTAAGCATTTAAACGTGTGACAAGTTTTCCTACTTTCGGCTCGACCTCTTATCTGTGTATGTTTTCTATCTGTGTACGTGTTTGCCATTCTCTTATTCGTTCCCTTAGTTTTATTTACTGTTTTATCTAATCTACACAATTGTGTCAGTCTCTCAGGCTGAAAAACCCCCTTGCATTAGATTAGGGCATTAGAACTAACTTAGGACTAAAATACTGATAGATATCTAGGCGTTAACGTTCCACTCTTAGTGTTCGACACTCTACTTACCAACTAGTTACATTGATCGGGTACACAGCTCGTTAGTGTGTGTTATAGGATAAGTCGGCTAAATATAAGTGTAAAACTTGATAATATAATCTATTCTACAACGATATACGCACGCATCAAGTTTTTGGCGCTGTTGCCGGGGAGTGAATTGTTTAATACTAAAATATCTGTTAATATTTTAATTTAGAATTAACTTAATTAGTTTTTAATTTTTTAGTTTTTATTTGCTAACTTTGTTGTGTATTTATATTATTTGCATTCATTGTATTTTTCTGCATATTTTTTTTCATGTTTATTTGTTTTATGTAATTTTTGTTCGTTTCTCGTTTTTCTGTTTTTCTGCATAATTACTGTCTGCTGTATTTTGCTGAACTAAGCGATACGGTGCATCTATTTATTTAGAAATGGCGTATTGCGTTTTTTATATACAACATATCTTATTTAATAATTCGTATACGATGTATCTATCCCTCTATATACGGTGTAATCTGTTTTTAATCAGAATTTTTAAAACCCTAAAAGCCTTACGGCGCATGAGCTCCTGCTTATACGGCGTATTTAATAGTTAAAAACAGACCTGAATTTTTTTTAACTATTAATACGGCGTATCGATCATCTGATACGGCAGCAAAAATTATTTTTAGTTTTTATTATTTGTATATTTGGTCTACTCTTGGTCTTCTTGGTTGTTTTGTTTTTCTGGAAATCATGGTGATCAAGAAAAATATTGAAGACATGACCATGGAAGAACTTATCCAATATGAATCCGACATGGCAATTGAGAATGGTTGGGTCTATGATTGGAGATATGCAAGATACGGGGAAGAAAAGTGGTACCTTAATGATAATACTAACTATACAGGGTTCGAAGAGGAGGAATACCCTGCTATCGTATATAATAGCGTGTCAAATTCGGGTGCTACAAACAAGGAAAATGGAGATTATCCATACCTTAACGAAAAGGATTTTAATGAATATCATGATGGGTATCCCAATTATAATTCATATGGTTACGATAACGCACCTCAGTTTTACCAATACTCACCCTACCCACCAAAACCACCAAGGCAAGAGATGGAAGACACAAGTTATCGAGAGGCACTTAGGAAGCATAATGAAGATACTATGGATTCGGTACGTCGTATTGAAGAACATTGTCGTACCATTACAAGCCTACTTAGTGTCATACCAAATGAAAAGAGTGTGGAGGAAATGAGTAATGAGTTTGATACCATTATATGTGATGATGTACAACCACAACGTGATGAGATGCATAATTCTGGAATCGCTAGGCATAACGTGGAGTTCATTGATGACATGGAAATCATTAATGACCTTCTTGTGAAGGATATTCAGGAAGAAGATAGGAATTTAAATCTCACGGACTCTGAAAGGCCGACACCGGTGGTTGAACCGTATAAACACATCCCTTTCCATGGACGATTGAATATGGTTGGACCATATCACCAATCCGTCCCTTTTCCTGGACGATTGATGATGGGATCGACAACCATCCCTTTCCTTGAACGATTGAAAGTGAAAAGAAAAAAAGAACCAAGCAAGAAGCAATCAAAGAAAATGAAAGCTAAGAGTCTACGGGTGAAAGAATCAAAACCATGAGCTCATGTGAAATCTACGACACAAATTGGTAAAGCCCTTGACTCTCCTTTTATTTTAGTTACTAATGAAATTGCTAGTGTTTTTAAACAAGTTGCAGAGTAGAAAGATGATGTGGTGAAACCTATCTTAGATATCACACCGCATGATGACACACATAACGCACCTGTTATCCACAAGAGTTTGGTTGAACTTTCAAATGAATTCGATGATGAGCTCTTGGATAATACCCTGGGTGAAGAGCAAGCTACTTTGAAGCCAACATGGAAAGAAGAGGGGCTCGAAACGATACTTGCCAAAGACCCTTTCTCATCTTGTATGGAGGTTGAGGGACACCTAACTACCGACAAGATAAATGAAGGGCACTTCATGCATCCTCAACATATTATGTTGATGCAAATAATGTTCTAAAAACGTTATTTATATCTTTCGATTACTTCACGTTTTGAGGATGACAAAATGTGAACTCACGTTACGTTAAAATTAACGTTAACAAGCTTTTAATCGGAAGATCCCGTTTCTACGCAAATCACTCTTGAACAAAGTTACAACTTGAACTAGTGATCAAAGAAGTGAATTCATGTTTTGAAAATTCACATTTTAAATGGGACAAAACATTTTTTCAAAAATACACATGACAAATTATTTTTGAAATATTAAGAAATGTTTTAATGAAAAAATAAGTTTGAAAATCACAACAGCTATTTTTCCCCCCAAAATCAGCTCCAACCTTCCCCAAATAAGTTTTCACCAGAAAAGACAAAATTTGGAGCGTCCTAGTCTACCACGGCTCCACGGTACCGTTAAATTTAACGGAGCCGTGGGTCATTTAGTGGAGCCGTCCGTACCATTTTGAATTGTAACGTTCAGATTTTCTTTGCCTATAAATACCCACCTCTTTCACAGTTTTAGGCACCCTTCACACACAGAAAAATCCTTTAGTCAAACCCTCTCACACCTTTCACTTCTAAGGGTCATTTAGATTAGTTTTTCTTTGTTTCAAGAGTGATCCAATCATCCTTCAAGTGATCCTCTTCATACCTCTTCACTAGCAAGAGAAGAACACAAGTATCCAAGTTGATACAAGGTGTTGTCATCCCTCTTCATTAGCAAGAGAAGAACTCAAGTAATCAAAAAGATACTAGAGTTGTAGTTGATAGGTTTTTGTAACACTTGTTACAACCTTGTTGTATCTTAGCATACATCAAGTATATTTCCTTTTTGTGAGTGAGAGTGAAGATCAAGTGTGATCTATAGAGATAGTGAATATCTCTTGAAGCCATTGGGCTTGTGTGATTGATCAAGAAGATCAAGGGTCATTAGGTTAGTGTTAGTTGAGTAGAGTGAAGTGAGTGTTGATCATTGTGATCGTGTTGAGATCTTGGTGATCTCTTGAAGCCATTGGGCTTGAGTGTTTGGTCACGTGGACCTTGGTAGATTGGTGCTAGCTAAGATTAGCATTCGACATCTAGCTTAGTGTCGGAAATAGGATAAGCGACGTGTACGGTTTTCTCCGCCTGAAGGGAGGTTGTTGATATAGTGTTTGAAACTCTCGAGTGTGGTACTCGGGGAGTGGAGTAGGGCGAAGAAGAGCTTCGTAGCCGAACCACTATAAATCCTCTGTCTCGGTTTGATCTTTACAACTCTACTCTTTACTTTCATTTGTTATTATTACGTAGCTTAGCTTGTAGTTCATATTGGTGTTGTTTGATTACACATAGAGTTCGAATCAAAGTTTCCAATAGCATACTTTTAAAACAAGATTTTTAAAAGAAGTTTTTAAACCGGTAAACTATTCAACCCCCCTTCTAGTTTCCCACAATTGGTATCAGGAGCCACGTCAGTCAAGTTTTTAAAGTATATTGTATTTTAAAGCTTGAACCGATCAATGGATTCCGACAAATATCTAGAAGGGCAATCTATGCAAAGACCACCACTTTTCGAAACCGATTGTTTTATTTATTGGAAAACAAGATTCGAAACGTATGTGAATTCAAAAGACATTGATCTTTGGCATGTTATTACCGAGGGTGACTTTCAACCTATTCAAAAGAATCCAGAAACTAAAAACGATGAAATAGTTTCTTATGATAAACAAAGTGATGAACTTAAAAGGAAATTAGCCAAAAATAATGAGGCTAAAATGATGATTTATAATGCTTTGCCTAAAAAGGAATTTGAAAGAATTTTTATGTGTAATACGGCAAAAGACATTTGGAAAACTTTGATAGTCACTCACCAAGGTAATAACCAAGTCAAAGAGAACAAGATAGATCTTCTTGTTCAACAATATGAACAATTCTCCATTTCGGAGGATGAGTCAATAGATAATGCTTTTGCTAGATTTAATACTATTATCACTAGTCTTAAAGCTCTTGATGAAGGTTATTCTAGTAAGAACTATGTTAGGAAGTTTCTTAGAGCTCTACATCCTAAATAGAGAGCAAAGGTCACCGCCATAGAAGAGTCAAAGGACTTGGCGGCATTGTCACTCGATGAACTTATAGGAAACTTGAAAGTTCACGAGATGATCATCAAGAAGGATTCCGACATTGTCAAAGGAAAAAGCGAGAGAGTTAGATCTCTAGCATTAAAAGCCAAGAAGGAGTCTAGTGATGAGGAATGTTCGAGTTCCGATAGTGAAGATGAAGAGTACGCACTAGCCGTTAGGAACTTTAGAAAGTTCTTTAGGAGGAAAGGTAGATTTCCTAGACAATCTCAAGATGAGAAGAAGTCATCCCAAAGAAATCATGATGAAAGAAAAGGGACAAGTGATAGGAGATGCTTTAGATGCGGAGATCCTAATCACTTCATAGGAGAATGTCCTAAGCCACCAAAATCCAACAACCAAAGAGCCTTTGTAGGAGGTTCTTGGAGTGATAGCGGTGAAGAAGAAGAGAAGAAGCCTAACGATGAAACGTACTTAATGGCTCAAGCTTCTAACGAGGTACAATCCGACTCTTCTTATTATAGTGATAATAATTCGTCAGTAGATGACAATGAATTACATGACGAATACAACAAACTATGCGTAGTTAGTACTAAGATCTTAGGTAGAAACACAAAGCTAAAATTAAAATTAAAAGAACTAGAACTACAAGTCTTAGAACTAAATGATCAAGTCAAGAGACTTGAGAAAAACAAGGAAGTAGATTTAGGATGCGGGTCATGTATTAGTCTTCAAGTAGAAAATGAAAAACTTAAAGAAAATGCTTTAAGAATCATTAGGTTTGATGAAGGAACTAAAAAGCTTAATGATATACTTGAAAATATTAGATATAGTGAACATGACCGTTCGGGTTTAGGATTTGACCCAAATCAGGCTTCTACAAGTAGTACTAAACAAGTAAAATTTGTAATGCCTGAAAAGTCCATGTCTGAAGGTGACGGCACCATTAAAGATACAGACGGCACCACTAAATTTAGTGGTACCGTGGTACCGTGTGGTGCTGAGGACAAAATTGGGTCAATTCTGAAAAGTAACTTAAGTCCTAAACCAAGTCAAGTAGTTGTAAATAGAACTAGAGTGTCTACTCCAAGTAGAGAGGAAACCAAAGGCTTTAACAAACCATTGTCATCTCCCGAACATGGATTTGTAAAGCGTGACACTAGGTCAACTACTCCTCCACCTAGAAAGGTAAACTCTCCCAAACCTCGGTCTAGAACTCCTCTACCGAGAGGTAACTTTAGAAGACAAAATCATCCAAGTAACTTTCCCGTAACTTGGAATGATCGTCCACCACAAAGTTACTTACCATGGGAAATGTGTCCTCCATTCTCACATCCTAAACTAACACAACAAATGCGTAGGATGTTTAACTCTAACAACTTTGGACCCATGAGATATTGGGGACCAGATGTTTGAACATTTGTTTTGCTAGGAAAACATGAGTGTAAATAAACCTTGGAGTATAACAAAAGGAGTATGATGCGTTATCAAGCATACCCGGTGACGCAATAGTCAAGTCGTGTCTTTCATGCTTAACATTCAACAAAGGTACCCTAGTCTTCTAGTTTTAAGAGCAAACACCTCAGGCACAGGTACGCTTTCTTAAAACACCCTTTGTTAGTAGTAATGTTTGGCATGAAATAGTGTAGTTAGAATCTAACATGGTAGGCACTATAACACAGAAACTCTATTCACATCTCATCATGCCAAATTCAAATTGTCCAGAAATGTTCGATGATCGCTTGAAGATCATGCGTGACAAGTTTGAATTAAGCATTGATAAGTGAATCAAGTTCCCTTCCTTGCACATACGTAATCTTGCCTAAATGAAGTATCCCTGTAAACTTATATATACTATATGTATGAGATACATAGTTTAAGTAATAGTCTTTATTGACAATAACGCCCATATCTGCAAATGCGAAACTCACAAGAGACGAAGAAGGTGAGTGCGCGGATATAACTAGGTTAAGGGCATAATAGGTAAAGTAGGTTACCTAACGGCAAGTAGGTCCATTATCATGAATAGTGTTGGCTTTGTGCCCACTTGTAAGAAGTATCCCAAAACTTCTTACATCAAAGTGTTTAATGTATCATACCATACATTAAAGATACTATACACTTGAGATTACGATATCTTGAGGAGATTGATGTAGAAAATGTTTCTATACCAACTCTGATAATGTGAGAGTTAATGTGGGTTGAAACATAATGAGTAATGTTTGTACCTTCATAGGTTGATTAACAAACATCTTGGTTCCCCAAGAAACAAACTACTCTTATTGTCACCACGACCGAAACCGAGTACGCAAGCGCCGGAAAGGCATGACAACAAACACTATAGATGAGACAACTCCCTGTGAAGAGTAGCAGTCAAGATGCCATTAGACTTGTCCGGGAACCCTATAGTTTGCTCATGAACGAAGCTCGTCGAAGTACGTCATCTCCCCGCGGAAAGACATCTCTTTCGTCATGATAACGTCAAATGAGAAATCTTTTCTTTGAAAAGTATTTCTTCTCACCTTAACCTTTTCATTCTCGTCAAATGACCTCTTAATACTCCATTGGAATTATTAATGTCATTTCTCACGTCTCATCATATGACTTTTCAAGTCATTCCTCATATCCCGCTCATGACTAGTTCAATATTTCTATGGAAATATTAAAGTCATCTCACACATCCATCCTATTCTCGACTCATGACTCTTGAATATTTCATTGGAAATTTCAAGTCATTCCCTAAGCCTCATCCCATGACTTCGTAATATTTCACTGGAAATATTAACGTCATTCTTCGCGTCTCGTCATATGACTTTTCAAGTCATTCCTCTCATCCCGCTCATGACTATTTGAATATTCCTTCGGAAATATTAAAGTCATCCGTCACGTCATACCTCATAACCTTTCATCCCTTCTATGACCTCTCGAAAGTTTCGCGGGAAACATTGAAGTCATTCTCTACAAATCACTCATGACTTTTTAAGTCATATCTTTCACTCGTCACATGACTCATGAATATTTCACGGGAAATATCTAGTCATTCCTTGTGTCGCGTACTCCGACTAATTAAATATTTCATGGGAAATATTATAGTCATCCTCCTAAACACAACTCATAACTTCTATTTATTTCACGGGAAATACTAGAAGTAAATCCTCATCCAATAGTCAATTTCCTCGGAAACACTAAGGTCATTTCCGGTCATCCCATTCAATCATCTTTCGTCAAAAAGTTTATTAGGTATAAATTTTTTTTCCTCGTGTCAAAAAGTCTTACTAAATAAGTAAGATTAATCAGCCAAAAGTCAAAACAGAAGAAAAACTGGACCATCAGACATACGGCTCCACTAAAGAGCCACGGCTCCACTAATGTTTAGTGGAACCGTGGAGCCGTGCATCTGAAAAACGCGCCCAGTCACTCTTTTCTTCTGCAGAAATTCTCCAAACACACAAAACCTCTTCCACTTGCTGTCAAAATCGAACCATAACACCATAATTCAACTAAACTCTTGCAAATCAAGATTGAGGCATTGGAATTAACAAATCCTAACCACAACATCATCAATTGTAAGTAATTCACTCTTATTTTCTTTTAATTTGAGTCTAGGGTTTGTTCTTGAGTATAAATCCGAATTGGGGATTTTCAAAATTAGTTAAACCCTTGTGAAATTAAGACTAGGATTAGACAATGTAGTATTCACATGATTCCCTAAACCTAGGATTTCCAAAAACCCATTTATGTTGCAAAACCTAATCCGAAATTAATCACTAAATTCGGATTATGATTGATTATTTGTAATGGAATCATGTTTAGGATGATTAAAATTGGATTAGGAACGTTCTGCATTAAAGCTTTTCAATCTTAAAGCTTGATTGGCACCATGTTGAGGCATTTGCCAAACACCCCAATTCGATCATTTTTTTCGAAAAACTTCACAAGTCTAGGATCATGAAACCTTTTTCATACATTGTTGATGCAAATTAAAAACGTTTTTGCATACATACATGAACTCTCAAATATGGCTCGAAGTACATAATTGAAATGTATTGTTCGACATATTTGATTGAGCAAAAGTGAAGTTAGGAGCGTTTGGGTAATCTCTTTAGGATAATTTTAGAGTCGAGATTGCCGCACCTCCACATTGTTTGCATTTAGGCACACACACTAGAAGTATAATCATTAAAATGCAACGAACTAACATATACAAAAATATTTTTTTGTAGACAAACAATGCCTCGAAATGATTATCAAGATACCAAACCATACATTCTTAGTACTCTTGAAAATCTAAACATTCCTAATGAGCAAAAAGCTTATTTCGCAAAAGTCCAAAATCGATACATACACGAAGGGCGTGTAGTCGATGCACTCTATGTCACAACAGAAAACATCTGTGCCTGTTTTCCTTCTATCGAGTTCGATTGTTTATACAAAATAAACGATCAAGTCTGTCCTCGTTTTGTTCTCGAGTTTTATAGTCGAGTCCGTACCTTCACTGATGATGATGGTAATGTTTTTCTTGATTTTTGGATTCAAAACCAAAATATCATCCTGTCTGTCTCCGAGATTGGAAAAATTATCGGTGTTCCTGCATATGGTCAATGTGCATACACTGAAGACCATACTCTCGAGTCTCTCTTTTATAATCTTGAGGATGTAGGTGCCTATCGCACTGAAATTCCCGACCTCGAGTCCATCAAACAAGTCATCCAAACACCTCGAGTCGTCCATACATATCAAAAGCGTGATGGTTCAATTGTCCACCTTGACCCAAACCGTATCTACCTCAAAGAGCTCCTTCCCGACCTTAGAAGTTGGGAACTCCTTCTTCGTGAGAACATGTTAAGCCTTGCAGGCAACCGTGATCACGTCTCTGCGAGTCTCGCCCACATGCTCTACTATCTTAGTATCGAGGAACCTTACAACCTCGCATACTACATGGTCAAACGGATGGCCAGTATTCATCGTCGTTCCGATGAGCTCATGCCATACGGCATGTTGCTTACTCGTTTATTCAGGTGGGTTATGCAAACCTACCCATCTCTCAATGATGTCGACTATGTCCTAGTCAATCCGGTTATGAAACCTCTTGGTGGACCACAACGTCGCACAAAGCAACGTAAGGACAAAGGGTCCAAACGTGGTCGTAAATCCACTTCCGATATTCCCCATTCATCCTCCTCCTTCAGTCACGAATCATCATCTGAACCCATGGATGAGGACGATGATGAGGTGAATGAAGAAGGAACGTCTAGTTCTCAAATCCCTTCTCCCGACACCTACTTTCGTAACCTTGATACCTCATCATTTCGACGTACAACCGACGTCGAAAACGGGATGGTCAACCTATCCTACATGATGAGAAGGCAAACTACAATGTACAATAGACAAGTGGAGATGCATGAGCAAACTGTCGGGGGTTTCAAGTCTATTGGGAAGGCGCTAAAAGGGATCGGGAGCAAGCTGAAGAAGTTGGGGAAGAAACGAGACAAGTTAGGATTAGCTTAAGTAGTACTATTAACCTAAGTATTATTAAGCTATTATAAATAAAGAGATGGCACTAACTTGCTTGGAATGTTCCCTTCTTAACATTCTAACACTTCAACATGGTTAATTTTCTTGTTAATTAATCCTCATGTTGTTTTATCTTGCCTAAACCATGCATGTTAGCTTATTTTATTACATGCACTAGATGTTAAAAATGCTTGAATTCATGCATGCTTAATAGTTGCCTAAATACATAGATGATCACATGATCATGTTAGTTGCTAGTTGAAACTAGCTTTAGGAACTCTATGTGTTTAGTAATTTGAGGCTTTGAGATTTGCAGCTAATGGATTCCCCAGAAATTTCCCCATTTAGGCTGCCTAAAACCTGCAGACCTGGAAAGAAGGTCAAAAGAGCCCACGGCTCCATTAAATAGGCCACGGCTCCACTAAATTTAGTGGTGCCGTAGCACCTTTAATGGTGCCGTGCCTCTGGAAGACGAAAACTGCTATTCTCTTCCACTTTTTGACTATCTTTTCCAGAAAATCTGCAACCAAAACCTGATTCCCATGCACCCAAATCCCCAAATCCAACATTTCAAACTTGCATGCTTATGTTTTGGCTATTTAAGCTAACATTATGCATTACCATCCTTACACCCATCCTTACACCTTCACACTTACCATATCACCATCATGGGATCAAGGGTATTCAAGAAGCAAAAATTCTACATCAAACCAACAAATGAAACCACTCAAATTGATCAATGGATCAAGAGTACTCACACATCACAAATCTCACCAAACACCAAAGAGACAATTTTCATTGATCTCACCTTGGATGATGATGATGATACATACACACCCTTAGCCTCAACCAAATCATCATCTTCTTTCACTACACCCCATGCTCCATCCAAGGCAACATCAACCAAACCAACATCCTCATCCTCCACAACCTTTAGAACCAACACACCTTTAACCTTCACCCCATCATCTTCACCATCACCACAACCTTTAGCCCTCACACTAGCCCTATCACCCATATCACCTTTTGAACTTACCACCAACACATCATCATCTTCCCTATCACCATCACCTCAACCTTTAATGGGTCATCCCATCCTTTATCCCCTACAACCACACACCTTGAGTTGTGCTTGTTGTCACCACAACCAACTCCTTATCATGGGCCTTAGAGATGAATTGAATCTTCAATTCTCCTACCTTGAACACCTCCTCACACCACCACAAGGACCCATTATTTTACCACCTCTACCACCACATAGCCCATCCAACTAAACATAGTCATGTTTAGTCTTTCCCAATAAACACCTAGGAACCCTTTTGAAGTTGGAAGCAAATCTAGAAGCCTCATGTTACTTTAGAAGTTTATGTGTCTTCTTGTTAGTTTAATTTGCTTTCCTAATGTTGTCATACTTATGTATGACATTTAATTTATGTTTATGTAATGAGCCTTTCATTTTGGCTACTTAGCCATAATTTTTCTTGTGGTTGGATATTTGTCTAATGTGCTACTTGTTAGATATTGTATATTTGTCGTCTAACTTTGTTTTGTAGCACGATCCATTGCTCAATTCCTTTGTGTTCTCCAAATGAGGGGGAGTACACATCAAGGGGGAGCCTTAACCACCTTTTTGATTTGACAAAAAGGGGGAGAAATGGGAGTAAACTCACTAAAAACTTGTTAAAACTAATTTTAACCTAAAATGAGTTTATATTTTGTCATCATCAAAAAGGGGGAGATTGTTGATGCAAATAATGTTCTAAAAACGTTATTTATATCTTTCGATTACTTCACGTTTTGAGGATGACAAAATGTGAACTCACGTTACGTTAAAATTAACGTTAACAAGCTTTAATCGGAAGATCCCGTTTCTATGCAAATCACTCTTGAACAAAGTTACAACTTGAACTAGTGATCAAAGAAGTGAATTCATGTTTTGAAAATTCACATTTTAAATGGGACAAAACATTTTTTCAAAAATACACATGACAAATTATTTTTGAAATATTAAGAAATGTTTTAATGGAAAAATAAGTTTGAAAATCACAACAGCTATTTTTCCCCCCAAAATTAGCTCCAACCTTCCCCAAATAAGTTTTCACCAGAAAAGATAAAATTTGGAGCGTCCTAGTCTACCACGGCTCCACGGTACCGCTAAATTTAACGGAGCCGTGGGTCATTTAGTGGAGCCGTCCGTAACATTTTGAATTGTAACGTTCAGATTTTCTTTGCCTATAAATACCCACCTCTTTCACAGTTTTAGGCACCCTTCACACACAGAAAAATCCCTTAGTCAAACCCTCTCACACCTTTCACTTCTAAGGGTCATTTAGATTAGTTTTTCTTTGTTTCAAGAGTGATCCAATCATCCTTCAAGTGATCCTCTTCATACCTCTTCACTAGCAAGAGAAGAACACAAGTATCCAAGTTGATACAAGGTGTTGTCATCCCTCTTCATTAGCAAGAGAAGAACACAAGTAATCAAGAAGATACTAGAGTTGTAGATGATAGGTTTTTGTAACACTTGTTACAACCTTGTTGTATCTTAGCATACATCAAGTGTATTTCCTTTTTGTGAGTGAGAGTGAAGATCAAGTGTGATCTATAGAGATAGTTGATGCGTGGTTTTGCGACCTTACAACAGGTTTTACCTCTCGAGAGATCTCAAGAGGCTTGCAATCCCCACCAGGCAGCGTACCTGACCGATGTAGTATAGTGAAGTGGCAAGTACCGGGGGATTGATCGTTCTCTAGGGGAATAGTGTCGTTAGGATTCAAAAACTACTCTAATAGGTCTAAGGGTGAGGGAAGATTCTTTTTGTATTTTTATATTTTTATGAAAGCAAGTAAAATCTCGGATTTGAAGGAGTGGGCGGAATTAGTTGCTAGTCAACTAATCCAAATAACTACAATTGAAAATAAAATAAAATGACTAAAAATGAAAAGGTTGTGGAACTTATATGGAGAGAAATGTGTTTACTTAGATTTCCTTACTCCCTAACTATCTTTTACCGGTTGATTAGTGTGTATTAATTGTATGGATGACGGGTGTATTCCTTAATACCAATCGTGGGGTGGCGTACGTACTTCCCCAACTCTACAAGCTCCTACTTCACTCCTATGTCGAGCCGGCTAAGAAGCTCCTAACATGGGATCACTAGAATTCGCTCATGCATTAAATACAACCATAATAACCTTAGTACGCATTGGTTCATGTTTCTTAAGACGTTCAAGCAAGTTACCGTATAGGAAGTTAGCCAGTTTTCTTAAGCCGAACATCGATAAACAATCATCCAATACAATTAATAACACACTAATAACTAATAATCAATAGTTAGGTTTCATTAGATCTAAGCAAGCACAAGAGAAATCTAGCCTAGCATGTTAATTAAAAGACAAGAACAAGATATAATCAAACAACACATAGACATATTGATTGATTAAGTGATTACTTATCTTCAATTAAACATGGGAGATCCAAGGGTATGAAAACCCTTAAAAATGGCAGAAATTCGTCTTAGGGTTTCTCCTCACAAAGTTGCACACTAATGACAAAAAATTGCAAAACTATATATAGAACTTAGTGGCTGACGGCGTCACGTTGTAGATCTTGACGCCGTCACCTCGCCGTGTCTAGGGTTCCCGGATGGTCTTCCTGACGCCGTCCCTCTTTAATGCTCCAAAATCCTCCCTGGCTTATCAAGGCTTGACGCCGTCAGAATAAGGCTTGACGTCGTCTCTCTTTAGCTTAAACCGTGATGGCCTTGATCACCTTAAAGGGTGACGCCGTCAGACTTTCCTTTGTAAAACTCCCTGGCTTATCATGTGTATTTTTCATATCCACCTCTTTTGCCAAGCCATGACGCCGTCTGGAACAATCCCTGACGCCGTCAAAGGTACTTTTCCAGCCGATTTTGAGACTTTGTCGTTTTCTTCACTTTTATGCTCCAAAAACGTCCAAAATGCTTCCTTTTCCAGATTTCTTCTCCAAAGTACCTAAAATGACAAAAGGAACGATTTAGGGCAATATTTGATCAAATAAATACGATTTAGGGCTTAAATGACCCCCTAAAAGAGGTACACTTTTCGCTTCATCAAATACCCTTACACTTGAGATTTGCTTGTCCTCAAGCAAATGCGCTTTTATTCTAATCAAAATACAAGTTAGGGGTCATTTAATGCTAATATAAAAGTAATTACAATAAATAGTCGTTCCACTTTAATCATAATAAGTACGGAGATTACAAACTAGCACCTCACAAGTAGTGTTTAGATACTCACATCTCTCAGGTGTCATCAAAATAAATCTCATAAATGAAAACGGATAATATCTCTCACTACCTGTCATAGCAAATAGATTACCATAGGCTTGGGAAAGGATCGAAAACCTCCTCCACTAGGCGTAAGCACCTAAGATAAACTATCAAAGAGGGCTTTTAAACGGGTTATAACGTTAGGTGTAGGGATATGATAAACACGGTTTTGTTGGATAAGGGATATTTTACTGGTGGCGAGTTAAAGATCTTGATTAATTACATGTACAATATGGCGTTGCTAAGCCAAGACTAGACTCGACTTAAGCTAAAAACAAAATAACAAAAACATAAAATAAACATAAAATGAAACGGGATGGTAGTCCGTATGTTTTTTCTACTTTTCTTTTTCTCATTTTTTTGTATTTTTCTTGATTTTTTTTTTTTATTTTATTTTTTTTTTTTTTTTTTCATACACTCTTGCCCTACCATCCAAAATAATACATCATAGGGGCGTTGCGTTCCCCTTACACTTGAACTTTTACATAACTTTACAAATATCTATTCTAATGACTCGAATTAAGATAATCGAAACACTTGGAGTACTTTTAAAATATTTAGCACATATGGGGGTAATAATGTTCTTCTTCCCCATTACTTCATTACACTAGTACTTTACCCATGAGTCACAATCGTCCCAAAACAATATGTACAAGGATATGACTCGACTTAGCAACCATGTAATCAATTAGATAATTAACTTGGGGTTTAAACAAATGTTGTCACAATAATGCACTAAAAATGAGTGCATACAAAGTAGGCTAAGGCGATTTGGGTGTACATTTAAGTGGGGTGTAACAAATTCTTCCTTTAAGTAAAATGCTTAAAGGTCGAAACGAAAAGATAGGCTCTGAGGGGTGTACTAGGGGTATTGTGTACTAAAAATGAGTACAACGCAAAGGGTGTGGGAGAATTACTTGACCAATGTAGCCAACGTAATTATAACAAAAACACAGGTGTAAAACAATGGGTTAATCCTAATGCCTCTTATCATGTAGTAAATCTAACTACACGAATGTAGTCTCACTTGTGGCCTCGGAATGGTCCTAACGCAAGTTCTAGAATCTAAGTGCTACCGGTACACACATCATAGCATAAATGCTTTTCCTACCAATTCTAGGGGCGATCCTCACATATTTGGGGTGGAAATTTTTTAGTGGTACGGTTTTGTGCTAGTCATATAACTCCTATCCATGAGACGCTCATTAAGATCAAAGTTTCACTCCTAAATATTGTAAAAAAATTTAAATTTGGCACTAAAATTGCCCTAACAGGTATTTATCTCAGTTTTATTACACATCTACCATCAAACAAACAAAAATCAAGCGTAATAGCATTCTCTAAAGTATCGTACTTTACCCCCCTTACACTTAAGATGAACATTGTCCCCAATGTTCAAATAACAAGATGTAAAAGTAAATAAGGTAAACGAATGAAATCAAATACTCCCCTGATTCGTTTGGTGGATAAAGAGGTAACATGGTTAGATCTTCTTCCAAGGGAATGTAGAAGCTCCAAGACTAAAGCATCGCCAAAGGCTTGATTCCACATACATCTCCTTGTTCAAAATAACCTGTTAAACCTGAGAAAACAAACACGAAAACCTGCATAACATCGGCGGGATAAATTCTATATAAGGATATAATGCTTGTGGAATGATAATTTTGCAGATTCCTGGAGTTTATAAATTAGAGATTTAATAAAAACTTTTTATGAAAACAAAACTTTCAAAAATTTCAGAAAATTAATACCTGACGCCGTCAGGTTGTAAAGCCTGACGCCGTCAGAAATGATCTGACAGAATTCTCATGTTAAGTTTCCGGAAAATTTCTGGAAAAACCTATACCTTACTTCCTGGAATTCTTGCAAAACATCATTATGACTCGATACAAGCATTTGACTCAAACAATTACTAATATGTATGTTAATTTAATATTGTTATGATTCATGTTCATTTGTTCTAATAAACCGATTTGGATTTCCCTTACACTTATCTTTTGCAAAATACCTTTATATGTAGTTAAGACGAAGTTAAAAACAAGATAAAGCATTTTCACAATTTAGTTTTGAACATGAATCAATAATAATAAAAATTAAACATACATACGGAAACAAATAAAATCAAACAAACAATTAAATAAACACACAAAGCAAATAAAGCTTGGGTTGCCTCCCAAGAAGCGCTTTTCTTTATTAACGAGTCTTGTAGCTAGACTCAAAGTCGGGCTCATCTAGTGTCGCTTATGCTCATGTATCCGAGTGTGAGCCATCTAATTGTTGCCTCATCTTTCTTGTATTCATCATTCAGCTCCAGACATCCATGATAATATCTCTTATTTTTCTCATGTGGATATTTGAGCCCCTTTCTCTTATCATTTTCACTTAACAAGTCAATAGGCGCAATCCTATTGCAAGATTCAATGGAGAAGTTCTTAAACCTAGGGTGTGATAGGGGGATTTGGTAAACAAAATCTTCGTCCCCATCCGAGAATGTAATTAACCCGTCCACAAGTTTTTCGTCAAGGTTGGTTAACCTTTTGAAGGGTTCTCCAAAAATGACTTGGGTTAATTTGTTATCAATAAATTCTCCTAAGTTCTCCATAACCATAAAATCCACCAAATACACAAAACTTCCTACGAATACGTGTAGTGGCTTAATCCTAGCAACAATGTTATCCCCTTGATATTCTAGCTCATCTACCATGATTTTATTATAATTAGCGCGAGAGATAATGTTCATAGGCAAAGATGAGTTAAGATAAGCATAAAAACTATGATAACCAATTTTACATGGAAATTGCATGTTAAAGAGGCTATCCTTTTCGATCTTAGTCCTAGGGTCAACATACTTAAAGGGGTCAATTTCCTCTTTTCCCCATTCCTCGTTAACTACTTCTCCATTACCAGCATCCTCATCGGAGTCTGAGTCGTAAAATGGACTAACATAGTCATTCTCACGGTCAGACTCCTCTATCTCAGAATTGTTACCAAAGTGGTGGTCGGGTGAAAGGTTGTTATTTTCTACGATGGGGGCGGGAACGGGTAGTTGGTAGTTTGCACGGCGGAAAATACGAATAACAGGGATCAAACGATCACTATTACTCATGAGGTAGGCGGAAGGTGTCACAAACAAAAGTACAAAGAAATAAGATAGACTAAAGAAAACCTAGAAAAATAAAATAAAAATCTCACTAGAAAGGAATCTAGTGAGTAGACCTAATAAAATAAAAATTCAACCTAAACAATAACTATTCCCCGGCAGCGGCGCCAAAAACTTGATGCGTGGTTTTGCGACCTTACAACAGGTTTTACCTCTCGAGGGATCTCAAGAGGCTTGCAATCCCCACCAGGCAGTGTACCTGACCGATGTAGTATAGTGAAGTGGCAAGTACCGGGGGATTGATCGTTCTCTAGGGGAATAGTGTCGTTAGGATTCAAAAACTACTCTAATAGGTCTAAGGGTGAGGGAAGATTCTTTTTGTATTTTTATATTTTTATGAAAGCAAGTAAAATCTCGGATTTGAAGGAGTGGGCGGAATTAGTTGCTAGTCAACTAACCCAAATAACTACAATTGCAAATAAAATAAAATGACTGAAAATGAAAAGGTTGTGGAACTTATATGGAGAGAAATGTGTTTACTTAGATTTCCTTACTCCCTAACTATCTTTTACCGGTTGATTAGTGTGTATTAATTGCGTGGATGACGGGTGTATTCCTTAATACCAATCATGGGGTGGCGTACGTACTTCCCCAACTCTACAAGCTCCTACTTCACTCCTATGTCGAGCCGGCTAAGAAGCTCCTAACATGGGATCACTAGAATTCGCTCATGCATTAAATACAACCATAATAACCTTAGTACGCATTGGTTCATGTTTCTTAAGACGTTCAAGCAAGTTACCGTATAGGAAGTTAGCCAGTTTTCTTAAGCCTAACATCGATAAATAATCATCCAATACAATTAATAACACACTAATAACTAATAATCAATAGTTAGGTTTCATTAGATCTAAGCAAGCACAAGAGAAATCTAGCCTAGCATGTTAATTAAAAGACAAGAACAAGATATAATCAAACAACACATAGACATATTGATTGATTAAGTGATTACTTATCTTCAATTAAACATGGGAGATCCAAGGGTATGAAAACCCTTAAAAATGGCAAAAATTCGTCTTAGGGTTTCTCCTCACAAAGTTGCACACTAATGACAAAAAATTGCAAAACTATATATAGAACTTAGTGGCTGACGGCGTCACGTTGTAGATCTTGACGCCGTCACCTCGCCGTGTCTAGGGTTCCCGGATGGTCTTCCTGACGCCGTCCCTCTTTAATGCTCCAAAATCCTCCCTGGCTTATCAAGGCTTGACGCCGTCAGAATAAGGCTTGACGCCGTCTCTCTTTAGCTTAAACCGTGATGGCCTTGATCACCTTAAAGGGTGACGCCGTCAGACTTTCCTTTGTAAAACTCCCTGGCTTATCATGTGTATTTTTCATATCCACCTCTTTTGCCAAGCCATGACGCCGTCTGGAACAATCCCTGACGCCGTCAAAGGTACTTTTCCAGCCGATTTTGAGACTTTGTCGTTTTCTTCACTTTTATGCTCCAAAAACGTCCAAAATGCTTCCTTTTCCAGATTTCTTCTCCAAAGTACCTAAAATGACAAAAGGAACGATTTAGGGCAATATTTGATCAAATAAATACGATTTAGGGCTTAAATGACCCCCTAAAAGCGGTACACTTTTCGCTTCATCAATAGTGAACATCTCTTGAAGCCATTGGGCTTGTGTGATTGATCAAGAAGATCAAGGGTCATTAGGTTAGTGTTAGTTGAGTAGAGTGAAGTGAGTGTTGATCATTGTGATCGTGTTGAGATCTTGGTGATCTCTTGAAGCCATTGGGCTTGGGTGTTTGGTCACGTGGACCTTGGTAGATTGGTGCTTGCTAAGATTAGCACTCGACATCTAGCTTAGTGTCAGAAATAGGATAAGTGACGTGTACGGTTTTCTCCGCCTGAAGGGAGGTTGTTGATATAGTGTTTGAAACTCTCGAGTGTGGTACTCGGGGAGTGGAGTAGGGCGAAGAAGAGCTTCGTAGCCAAACCACTATAAATCCTCTGTCTCGGTTTGATCTTTCCAACTCTACTCTTTACTTTCATTTTTTATTATTACGTAGCTTAGCTTGTAGTTCATATTGGTGTTGCTTGATTACACATAGAGTTCGAATCAAAGTTTCCAATAGCATACTTTTAAAACAAGATTTTTAAAAGTTTTTAAACCGGTAAACTATTCAACCCCCCTTCTAGTTTCCCAAATATTAGTCTCTCGCATGGAATGTTCAAGACATCCAATTCATCAACCAAATCAGGAAAGGTAAAGAGTGGAGATCACTACCTACTAAGGTACCATTTTCATTTATCGTTTATTCTTACTATAGCAAGTTTACACACTTATGGTATTTATTGCTATTATCACCCGCACTTGAATCCAAGTGAGGGGACGAACACCCTGTTACATAGTAAATAAGGGTGAAGTCAGGCTCGTGACTCGAACAAAAACAAGCGCCTCGTGGGAGGCAACCCATGCTTATCTTTTAATTCATGTAAATTTAATTTGTTATCGAGTCTGTCAGACCTGCACATTGATGCGGCGCATCCCTTCCCATAGATGCGGTGTATCGACTGCACAAGTCATATCTATCCTTTATTTTTCTACATTTTGAACAATCTGTCAATTGATTCAATGCGGCGCATCTATGTTTAAGGATGCGTCATATCAGATTTTCTGACTCGTATTTATTCCAGGCTCGATACGGCGCATCCCTTACCATGGGTGCAGCGTATCGACTAACCTGATGAAATTTCCAGATTTTTATTTTTTTATTTTTAGGTTTAATTTTACTAACTAACAATTAACATGAATTGAACTAGCTGTGATTTTCAAATTCGCACAGGTTGTTTACAATGAAGTGGTGGTTACATATGTTCTAAAATTTTTTGTGTGTCGTACGCCATTCATGGAGGCTTGAACGCCATTTACACACAGAAAATAAAAAGTTGCTCACAAACGCATAATGGAGGATCATACCGAGCAATTCTCAGGGGAGTTTTCCATTCTAATTCTTTCTATTTCCTGTTTTTAATTTCAATTTTTAAACAACGAGGACGTTGTTTATCTTAAGTGGGGGGGGAGAATTAGAACGACACTTGTCCTTATTTTTCAAAAATTTGCTTAATATGTGCTTAATATGCTTAAATTTAAAAATTTTCTAGCATGTTTTTGTTAAATCTAAGTTGCATGACAGCACACATAACCCTTATTTCCATATTGTGGGAATTAAGCCTATTCCGTTTCCCAATATTTTACCCAAATTCTACAAATATATGAGTGTGCCGGTGACTTGTAGTAAACTTTAGAACTTGGCTTGTATACTATTCGCGACCACCATAATGAGTATTATTGATATAACTGGAGTGACTTGTCTAACTAGGTAAATTTCTAGGATTACACTCAAATAGCCTATATATGTATTGTGTTATTAACTAACTACATTGGTTAGTTAACCCCATGTTAAACCCTTGTTACTCTCATTTTTAGAGTAAGATACCTCTAGAAAAACCCTTAGAGACATTCCTTTCGTTTCTTACACCAATGTTAAAATGTTTCGTTACACCCTTACACCTTAGCCTACCCTGTAGATTTAAGTCCGTGGTTAGTCGCTTTTGGTAAAAGTGTGTATTCCCAACGTTTCCTGTGTTCATGTGGGTAAATTATTATCTTTGGTTAGGTCGGGAATTGCACAATGCAATGGAGTGAAAGTAGATATTGTATTTTTCATTTTCGTGTGTTTACTACTTTCACTATTACCTTTATGTCTGAAGTTATGAAAAGTATGGAGATAAATTATCCAGATTTATTGTGATAGTGACGTGGTGAAATTTTACACCATCTAGTTTATTTGATTTTTTTTTTTAAATCAAAAAAAGAGAAAAGAAAAAGAAAGAAGAAGTTGGTACGTATTATAAACCAACAAGTTGAGATCCCTAAAGAACCATCATTTGTCATAGAACCATTCAACCAATCCCAACCATCCAATCCATTTTGATCCAAAGGCTGAGATCAAATCATCTATTTACACTTGAAGGGCAAAAAAGACAATTATAAAATAAAAAAATAAAAAAATAAAAAAATAATAATAATAAAAAAAAAAAAAAAAAAAGAAAAAGAAGGTAACCTTCATTTATCCCAAAAAGTTTAGGGAAAAAAACACACACAGACAAACACTCTCAACCCAGCACCGATAACCACCTTCCATCACCACCCTCAACCCGCCGTCACCACCTTCAATCCGCCGTCACCACCTTCAATCCGCCGTCACCACCTACAATACGCCGTCATCACCGTCAATCGACCATCAATTTTAGAGGTAAATCACAATATTTGATTCAGCAAGTTTTTAGAGGTTTAAAATAAAACACATGTAATTCAGCTTATTTTGATGCTTACTTAGATTTTTAGGGTTTTAAGGTAATGAAAATCACATGTGATTCACAATATATATATATATATATATATATATATATATATATATATATATATATATATATATATATATATATATATATATATATATATATATATATATATATATATATATATATATAGCTATCAGTGAGTTTATTTCGTTGTGCATATTATGTTTAGTTGAGTTATGAAGTGCAGTAGTATACTAGTATGGTGTTGCTGAATTTTTATTAGGGAATGTGATGTGAGTCAACACACTCGTTTGGGTTTGTTTTTGTCGTGATTATTATGCGTTAGTTGTAGTTGATTTATGAAGTAATTTGATGTTGTTGAATACAGACAACTGGAGTGAGAAGGCCATTCGTCGCAAGAGAACTGGAACTCGACGTATGAGGTACATGCGTAATGGGCGCCGCAGGTTCAAGAGTGGTTTTAGAGAAGGTGATTTTCATTGCTTTTATTTGTATAATGGTTAATTTTGTTTATTGCGAGTTAAGTTTATGAATATGGTGATTTTATTTGTTTAGGCACTCAAGCTGCTCCAAGGAAGATCGCTGCAGCGTCTGCTTAACTTCTGTGAGTGTTGATTTGAAGTGATTTCTGCATTGCCCTTGTATGTCACAAAGCTTAAGATGTAATGGGTCACAGTTCTTCCATGGTTGAATGTGTTAGCAAATAGAGAAAGTTGTGAACTAGTGATTCAAGTAACAAGCTTTTTATTAACGGGATCAATCTAATCGATTCAGTTATGGTAAACAATCCTTTCTTTGGACTTCGTTGATAAATCATAAAGCATTAGATTGGAAAATTTAAGTTACTCACATTGTGTGTAGGGTTGTATATGAACTGAATGGACACTTACGGCGCTTGTTTGTGTTTGTTGGTTTAAGTTATCCGTACCAACGGATAAACATATACACTAAATGAATGTATAAATGAACATCTACAATTGGTAATGAATGGTCAAGATGTGTTTTTTGTGGGTTTTTTAATCTAACGAAGCAAAGATAAATGGACTGTCTGCTGAATAGTTTACAGAATGATCCTTCGTTGAATGATCCGTTTGTTTATAGCTATCAGTGAGTTTATTTCGTTGTGCATATTATGTTTAGTTGAGTTATGAAGTGCAGTAGTATACCATTTGCTTAATTGATTTTTGCTTGTTTTCTTTCAAAAGCCCTCTGATCTGATTTCATAAGCTTTTTCCTAGCTTATTTTTGAGTTTTAAAACTTTTTTAATTCTGGAATCACATGTGATTCTTCTGGAAATCACATGTGATTCTAGCAGAATCACATGTGATTCTTCTGGAAATGTGGATTATGTGGAGTATATGAGCCTTAAACAATATGAGAAATGAGTTCATTTGTGATGTGGTGCCTTTGAAGATATTGCTAATGATTGCCTCAACACAACTCGGCCTTGCAATGGTAGCTGCTTGGTGCGGCAACATAAAGTTGGAAATTAGCTTCATCACCATTTTTTAGTCGTTTCTGTCTTTTCACCCTACCACTTGTGTAGCCTATGCAAAGCAACCAATTTGAATTTGGTGCAAGTTAGCAGTAGTTTCTTCATAGCAATATACTTGTCTTTCGGAGAAAATAAAGTTACTATATCAATAAGTGCTCTTTATGACCTGATAGCAACTTAGGTTGCTCCTTTCATGCCTTATTGGTGTAACAAATAAACACTATTCTTTCTGCATGTTCAAAAGGAATTAAAAGAAGCTTGTTGGTCTTGCACAATAGAAGAGTTTAAAACGGAAGAGGTTGTGAGATGCTTAGGGTTAGAGATAGGAATGCGGCTTCTTATAGGACACTTTATAAAGAAAAAGGAGAAGAAGAGGTGCAGGAATGTGAAAAAGTAGCCGAATACAAGGTAAATTTACTTGCATATTATTAAGTGTTTTTTAGTTGTTATCATTGAATATAAAAAATCACATGTGATTCTACCAGAATCACATGTGATTCCACCAGAATCACATGTGATTTCCAGAAGAATCACATGTGATTCTACCAGAATCACATGTGATTCCAGAATTAAAAAAGTTATAATTTTCTTCCCTTTCTTTTATATAATAAGGTTATGCGTTCTCTTAAGGCGTTGGAAGAGAGAAATAGCACTTGACGAGACATTTTTGTAGAGAGAAAGAAACACGTAGAAAGAGTGGAAAAGAAATAGAACTTGACGAGACATTTAAGCGGAAAAGGAAATGTGGATTCTGTGGAGAAAAGACTAGCAAGCACACCAAGTCAACATGTCCGTTGAATCCAAGTTATCCGTACCAACAGATAAACATATACACTAAATGAATGTATAAATGAACATATACAATTGGTAATGAATGGTCAAGATGTGTTTTTTGTGTTTGTTAATCTAACGAAGCAAAGATAAATGGACTGTCTGCTGAATAGTTTACAGAAAGATCCTTCGTTGAATGATCCGTTTGTTTATAGCTATCAGTGAGTTTATTTCGTTGTGCATATTATGTTTAGTTGAGTTATGAAGTGCAGTAGTATACCATTTGCTTAATTGATTTTTGCTTGTTTTCTTTCAAAAGCCCTCTGATCTGATTTCATAAGCTTTTTCATAGCTTATTTTTGAGTTTTAAAACTTTTTTAATTCTGGAATCACATGTGATTCTTCTGGAAATGTGGATTATGTGGAGTATATGAGCCTTAAACACTATGAGAAATGAGTTCATTTGTGATGTGGTGCCTTTGAAGATATTGCTAATGATTGCCTCAACACAACTCGGCCTTGCAATGGTAGCTGCTTGGTGCGGCAACATAAAGTTGGAAATTAGCTTCATCACCATTTTTTAGTCGTTTCTGTCTTTTCACCCTACCACTTGTGTAGCCTATGCAAAGCAACCAATTTGAATTTGGTGCAAGTTAGCAGTAGTTTCTTCATAGCAATATACTTGTCTTTCGGAGAAAATAAAGTTACTATATCAATAAGTGCTCTTTATGACCTGATAGCAACTTGGGTTGCTCCTTTCATGCCTTATTGGTGTAAAACACTATTCTTTCTGCATGTTCAAAAGGAATTAAAAGAAGCTTGTTGGTCTTGCACAATAGAAGAGTTTAAAACGGAAGAGGTTGTGAGATGCTTAGGGTTAGAGATAGGAATGCGGCTTCTTATAGGACACTTTATAAAGAAAAAGGAGAAGAAGAGGTGCAGGAATGTGAAAAAGTAGCCGAATACAAGGTAAATTTACTTGCATATTATTAAGTGTTTTTTAGCTGTTATCATTGAATATTAAAAATCACATGTGATTCTACCAGAATCACATGTAATTCCAGAATTAAAAAAGTTATAATTTTCTTCCCTTTCTTTTATATAATAAGGTTATGCGTTCTCTTAAGGCGTTGGAAGAGAGAAATAGCACTTGACGAGACATTTTTGTAGAGAGAAAGAAGCACGTAGAAAGAGTGGAAAAGAAATAGCACTTGACGAGACATTTAAGCGGAAAAGGAAATGTGGATTCTGTGGAGAAAAGACTAACAAGCACACCAAGTCGACATGTCCGTTGAATCCAAAGTATATTGAAAAACTGGCAAGAATTGTTGTTGCACAAGAGCCTCGAACTGATGCAGGTGAACAACAAACAAGAAATGTCGCAGCTCAAAAAGCGACTAACGCTTTTTGAACAACTATTTCTTTAAATTTGCGTTTTACATATCATACTTTTATTAGGTTATTTATTTATTTTTGTTAAACTGTTGGAAAAGTGTTATGAGGATCTTAATTGAATACTTTTTGTTTGATGTTGCAGCATATTCGATATTTTTGTTTGCTTAGACATGGTTTTTTCTTAAGAATCACATATGATTCCCAAGAATCACATGTGATTCTAGATAAATCACATGTGATTCATTAAGAATCATATGTGATTCATTAAGAATCATATGTGATTATTTATGAATCATATATGATTTGTATATAGAATCACATGTGATTCATAGAGAATCATATGTGATTTTTGTTTATTGTTCTAGCAGATTTGCTATTTTTAACTGAACATAAATGCAAGATGTTAAATTACAATAAAAACTTTAAAACATACAACAAAAATAGTAAAGTAAAAAACTACCATCAGATTTTATAATACCATCAGAAATTGTTCAATAGTACATCAGATTTTACAACTACGACCATCAGTATTTCTTTATTACATTAGAATCACATATGATTCTACCAGAATCATATTATTTTAGGGTTATTAACATTTATGAATGTACCATTGAAAGCTTTCCTCATTGAAACAGAACTATGTGATGTTTCGTGTATTTCACCAAATATCACCATTCTTGGCTCCATTACATGGAGATAAAGGATCTTAAGCTTGCTAAGTTCATTGGCTAGGTAAACTCCTAAGGCTTCAGGGTTAGAGTCGGCACACTCCAAATAATCGGAGTAAGGGGATATTTTTATACCAACCTTCTCAGGTCCTATCTCATTGGCTACTACTTCTACAACTTCTAAGGCGAAGCGGCACCTGTTTTCTAGGCTTCCACCATACTGATCTGTTCTATCATTTACTCCATCTTTTAGAAATTGATCAATCAAGTATCCACCTGCTGCATGAATCTCTACACCGTCAAATCCTGTAATATTAAAAGGGTATATATGTTATCAGTTGTTTTAAGAAACTAATATTGTACTTAGATGATGTATTTGCACTAATTACCTGCTTCCATGGCATTGCATGCAGCTTGCCTGTGATCGTTAATTATGCCTGGAATTTCGTCTGTCCTCAATCGACGAGGGGGAGACCAATATCCATCACCATATGGGTTTGGTGAAATTACTGCTTTGTCCGTTGGAGATATGGGAGCTTGACCATTGGGTTGTAATTCTGACATATATAGTTATTATACATTAATCAAACAGTGATGTTGAAAATAACATTTTGTATAATGCGATGGCATGTCAACATGCATTCTATGCTAATATTAGTAACAAAAACTAAACATATCTAATTCTCTACCATATACACGGATTAGCAATGCTTCCAAATATGTCTACAATATATTACCTTTTATTGGGTCTTCTAGAGTGTACCACTCACTCCAGGGACAATCATCATCCCATTGTAATTTGTTGCGGGTATCACCTCCACCGTCCTGTCCAGATTTGGTAATCTCAGAGACTCAGACTCGAAATTATATTTTTGTGTGTATATAACAAATTATACATGACGCTCGTCATGCACAATTCTATTCCCTTCTTCAAATTTCTATGTTATTTCTACTTATGACAACTTTCACAAAGGTCAACAACTAGTCTATTGTTAGGGTCGCATTCAACAAACAAACGGTTCCAAACTCTACCATCAAAAGGTATAGTAATCTTTTGTGCATCAACATGCACGTGGTTTGTGAACCTGGAAACAAGTCAACAACAGCTACTCTCATTACAACCAACCCCATAAATACAACGACTTCCATTCTACACGTTTCTAACCATCACTTATGAATCCGCTATACTTTCCAATACACGTGCAGCCAACAAAAATACAATACCTCCTAAAGGTAACCAACACTTAACACCTACAAGGAATCCTAAAACTTATAACACGGCCATCACAACGCACTAAAAACGCGCTACTTCCATGTTTTTTCAAAACACACATCTTACAAAGGATCTATCTCCAACAACCACCTCTACTTTATCGAAACTGTAACACGAAAACCACATACTCAACTTAATTCACCAATTACTTGACAAAATTAACACATAATTACACCACAATCAACATCATAATCACTAATCATTCCAACCAAAGTAACAAATAACACAAAATTAACTTCGAAAACCTAAATTAACCGTTAAAAAAAAGCAGTTAATCATAATTAAAACAAATATGTAATGAATTTAACAGTGAATTAAAAAAAATAATGAAAAAACTTACGGAGAAAAGTATAAAAAAGTAGCGCATAACCTTTTTGTGTGTATATAACAAATTATATACAAATTTTGTAAGTAGCGCATAACCTTTTATACTCATCTTGAAAGTATTAGTGCAACCCATCCATCAACTGAAGCTAAATTCAATTCCCATGAAATCTCTAACATTAACTAGAACTTGGAACAACATTAACACATGAACGAAATTAGTGTATATTCAGTTTCCAACTAATCGCAATCTAAAGACTCAATCTCACTTGTGCCACTAACACGACTATCAAGTAAGTTATTATAGAACACATTAGCAACAAATAAGAGCTGCTACACAAGTGTTATAGAATTCACATCAAAACTAGAACTACATCTATGAGTCAGAAAGCATAACCACAAGTAAGGCTACTAAAATAATTGTCCTCAATCAACAATATTTTGGTTTAGGACTTTCATCGAACAGTTGGTATGCATTTTAAACTTGAATTGTTTTTTAAATATTACAAACTAACGTCAAATTCAACACCAATTGCAAACATATGAATGATGAAAGTTTGAGAATTTAACCTTTTTACATACTAATTTCAACAAAATAACCGTCAAATTGCAAACTTCAGCACATGTTTAGTTTTTGTTACTAGTCCCGAGCCAATGGTGAGTGTAAGGCGTACTTGATGAGTTGATCTAAGTAGATGACCGTAAACGGGTTCAAGGTTCTTCAATGGCAGAGACTAGTGGTGATGGTGGTGCTCGTTTTTATTTTTGATTGTAATTGAGAGAGAAATGAGATTTTCACCTTCGTGTGTCGTGTGTGTGTGTTTTTTTGGCAGGTTTTGCATATGATAATATTCTAAATTTACCATAATGCCCTTGATAGTGTAATTTTTTGGTTTAATCCTGGTGGTTAGATCAAAATTAGAGGCAATTAGATGGACGGGTAGGATTGTTTAACCGGATCTATAACAAAAAGAGGATCTACGCTGAACTTTTGTCATAAACCAACAATGTAAAGTTATGTACTAGTAGAGATATCGCTATTGCTTGTTGTATTATATTTATGGATTGAAAGGGAGTTGGCCGTTATAGGAACGCCAACTAAGGTTTATTCTCTGAATGAGATATTATTGAGTTTAATTCATGTCTACCTACTAAAGCGTGAGTTTTCGTGTTAAAGCGTGAGTTAGTCCATGATTTTTGTCTTATTCATGGGATGGTTGGGAAGTGATTAACCACACTTTTTAGAACTTAATCTATTTGTTTTGTTTATTTTATTTAACACCAATTTATGTATTTCCCAATGTTTAATCCCTACCCTTTTACCAAGTTATTGTATTCGTTGTTAACTTTTGAGCATCCGGATATGGTAATGGCTAAGAGAGAATGTCAAATGCATGAATAAGGTAGTGACCATCCGAGTTTTAGACTAATCGAATGACGCGCCAGCGATCTAGAGTGTGACTTAGTGACCATCCGTTATGAAAATAACGCGCCAGCGAACCGGGAAACACACTAGTGACCATCCATTGTTTGAGGAATCGAGAACTCGCGCCAGCGAGCTACTAAATTTGTGCAGGAGATGTTTGAACGAAGCTAGGTTTAACCCTTAAGCCTTATCGTAACCTAATTTACCGCTTTAGACTTGTCACTCCTTAGCTTTAGTGGTGGATATGTGTATCCTTGGCAAGCTTATGATAGAATATTCATAACGACCGAGCAATTGAGTGAATTACCTAAATGTTACCACATAGATTAGTTGAGTGATTTCATTTTCCTATTTCTTGAGGTGTTTGGTTGTGGAATTATGAATAAAACGAATGAATGCTTAAAACTATTAAAATAAATCCTAAACTGTATTTAGGATACATTTTCATAAGTTTAAATCTAAGGTTTACTTTAGGAGAAGTAAAATTCAAGTAGGGGGATATTTGATGATATCAAATAAGTACATTTTATTGACATCATTTATCCTATGTTATTCGTTTGTTTTATGTTATTTTATATGAGAATCGATACTTAATCGCTTACTTTTGTAATTCTCAGTTATAAACAAGCGTTTAGTGAAAGTTAGCTATTTTGGACGTAAATTGAAGCAAAATGGATCAAGTTGGAAAAGTCTATTGAACTGAAGGAAGATATGCCGTATCATTCAAGGCAGATACGCCGTACATCAAAACTTAGACAAATATGAAGACCATTTCCTGACTTTGAAGCATACGCTGTATGGAATTTATCTCATACGCCGTATATGAAACCTTGGTCAACGAGAAGATCCGACTTGTTTTACTCCAGATACGCCGCATGACATTCCAGATATGCAGCGTATCAATCTCAAGACTTCACCAAGATAATCCAAGATACTGAAGAACATGCGCCACATGAAGACTGAAGGTACGCCGTATCTTATGACGGTGTACGAATATTCCTGAATATTATAATCTTGGACCCCACGCGAAGTTACCTAGATGCGCCGTATCAACTTAGTTGATATATAAACCCCATTAGACAGCCACATTCGATATATACATGTGCAACACAAACCCTAAGGAGAAGAATACAAACGAATTGGCAGCACAAGACACAACCTAAAGGAAGAATTCAGAGCAGTAAGAAGGTCCTGCTAGTACTTTAATTCATAGGAAAACTCGTTTACTTGTATTAGCAATCTGTTAATGGTTGAGTTAGTGTCTTTTTCACTATTTGATCAGACTTAATATTTTCCAGCTGTTATAAAGAGTATTTGATGTTTATTTGGTTTCTTTATGCTCGCGCAATTACTTCATTAACATCGTTTGCGTAGTTAATGTAAGCCTGTAAAAGGGATAAATAATACATAAACCTAGTAATCATTAAGTGTTTACACGCCTGTAACTAAGACTCTACTTAGAGAGAATAAATTTTAGCACTCATCTTATACAGCTAAGCATTTAAACGTGTGACAAGTTTTCCTACTATCGGCTCGACCTCTTATTTGTGTCTGTTTTCTATCTGTGTACGTGTTTGCCATTCGCTTATTCATTACCTTAGTTTTATTTACTGTTTAATTTACACAATTGTGCCAGTCTCTCAGGCTAAAAAAACCCCCTTGCGTTAGATTAGGGCATTAGAACTATCTTATGATTAAAATACTGATAGATATCTAGGTGTTAACGTTTCACACTTAGTGTTCAACACTTTACTTACCAACTAGCTACATTGATCGGGTACACTGCTCATTAGTGTGTGTTATAGGATAAGTCGGCTAAATATAAATTTAAAACTTGATAATATAATCTATTCTACAACGATATACGCACGCATCAAAGCCTCACCTTTTCAACCTCAAATCCTTTCCTTTACCACACCTCCTACCTCTCCTCACCCATTCTTGAACTCATTGGAGGAATTACCTCCTAGAACTTTTAATCCACCACCATTGCCCATATTCTCATCTATTGAGAGAATGTCAACTCAACCACCATCCCACCACCTAGATGTTGACATAAACATACCACCACCTATAGCAAACTTGCCTTCCTCTCCTCCACCCTCAAATGGCCCATTTTGGGTTATGAGAAGATGTCAACCATCTCAGCCACCTCAACCAAACATTGACACACTTCCTCCCACACATACTTCCCAACCAACACCCGTGGTACATCCACAAAGGTGCTTCCACCTCAAACATGCCTAATGAACCATCTATCTTTAGTTCTTACCAACCAAGTCATGAGGAGACTTGTACCCATTGCCACCATACTCAAACCGTGGTACATGAACTACGCAATGAAATGCGTTTCATGTTCTACCATCTCTTTGAACGTCTTTATGACGTCACCAAACCTAACATTCCCTAAAAACCTTGAAGTGCAAGCACAAGTGGTATTCCTCCTCTTAGTCTTAGGCCTAACTTTAGTTACTAGGACTTTTTCAAGTTAGATCATTTTCTTAGGTTTTAGAGATTTGATCATTGTTGTAACATTTCTCTTGTTTTATTAAATGAATCTACATGATTATGTGCTTTGTGTTTATGTGAACATGATTGGTGTGATTATTACTAGTTTTCATACCTTTTCTATTTTTTACTGCTGCTAACAAGTTGCAGGTAAGGTGGATCCCTCATTTTATACTAGGCGGATCCCTTCTGAGAAGGATCCGGGCATACAAAGGACTAACAAAATTCTTATGCAGCCAAATTTTCAACAAAGGGACAACATATACTTGTTTTCTAACCTTTGTTTTATAGATTTTCAAAAATACACATGGAGTGCTTGACGTCCTCATTAAGGGGGAGCTTTCGTCCAAGCAAAAACTTGCAATGATCACGTCTTAGTCTCCCTAATTACTTGACGCCCTCAACAAGGGGGAGCAACCATTGAGGGGGAGCAACTAAGAACTTCTTATTCCACTTTTACATCCTTTCATTCATTTCTTTCTAAAAACTTGCATTCGGGTTAGTTTCTTCTCAACACTCTTTTTGTTTCGACAAAAAGGGGGAGAAAATAGTAAAAACTTAAATTCAAAAACTTACAAATTTTATCGTTTTACTTAAAATAATTTTATGTTTTGTCATCAACAAAAAGGGGGAGATTGTTAATACAAATAAACCTTAAAAACGTTTATTTATATTTTACGATCTTCTAGTGTTTTGTCGATAACAAACGTGAAATCATTTTAACGAGATAGATAAAATACGTAACGCTTTGAGCCAAAAGTTTACTAACTCATTTCATTAAACAAATAAACCTTAAACATATTTAGTTAACAAGTTTACATAAAAACAAAACCATTTTATAAAAACACTTAAGTAACTTAGTTACTTACATTTTATAAAATACATGTTACTTGTAAATTAACTAGGAAAGACTTGGACTATCCATGACCCAAAAACCAAGTCCATAACCCATAACCCATTTGCATGACTTCATAATGGGTAAAACCCAGAACCCATGACCCAAAGTCTATTACCCATGACCCAAAGTCCATAACCCATGACCCAAGATGTCTTTGACATCATTCATGACATCACATGACTCATGGACCTTGACCCATAACCCAAAACCTGGAATTACAACCCAAAGTCTGGAATGGTACTACCAGATAGCCGGATCCCTGGGTTTTGTCTTGCCGGATCCCTTTGGGAAGGGATCCGCCGGACCCGGGTGAACAGTGCTCAGAATTGCCTATAAATAGTGAGCAATTTTTCTCTTGTTTCTCACCCCTTTTAGACATATCTTCTCTCTATGTTCTAAACTCTCTAACCTCAGATCCAAGGTTCTTTCTATGTAGTCTTTCTTTGTGATTCTCTAGGTTCCTTCTAAAAGGCGAGATCACGACCTCTCTAAGACTTGCAAGCTCGTGATATGAGTTGCTAGGATTCTTCATTTCCAAGATCACAGAAGTGCATCTTGATCTTTCTTTCTCTCGAAGGGTGTTGTAGATGTGATGAGTCGTTAGGTGTAAAAAGGGACGTTGGTTCCTTTAGTCATGTTGTGTTAGTTGTGTTGGTTTGGTCCGCCGTGCTAAGGACTCGGTATATGCTTTTATTTCTATCAATATCCGACACGCCAAAACTAGATTGACATAAGTCGATCTATAAGTTTTAAAACGAAGTTTTAATCAGTAAAACTATTCAACCCCCCTTCTAGTTTTCTACACAAATGAATACTTAGATTACTTATAAGTTAGTTTTAATAAATGTACAACATAAATAAAAAATATATGAATAATTGGGTGGCCTCCACCTCTATCATCCATGAAGATTTTACATGCATGGTAATTAATTTGTATAAATCTATGTACCAAAGTAAAAGCTATTCAAAGTATCAATATAAAGTGAATTAAATGCATGTAAACTTTAGTGTCTAAAAACATAAGGGCAACCACGATGGTGAGTTTATGAAAAGTTCTAAGAAAGATGAAAATGTTTATGTTTAATTCAATCATAGTGGATACTAATTTCATGTCTATGTGGCATGAAGAGGTCCTTATTCTTGAACATTTTTATGAATTCAATACATTTAATGCATTTGTTAAAAAATACATTTTATGAAGTTGCAAAGGTTTACACTATAGTGAATGTAGGTTTATAATATCAAAAGGTCTAAAATTTATTGATGTGTTATTGTATAAAGCTTTGTGAAAGGTTTATCATAGTGGATGCTCTAATAATTAGAGTTAACTACATAAATGGTCATTGTGGTTTGTCGTGTTTTACGAGTTTAGTAAAAAAAATTTTATTTTCGTTGGGTTACATCACTGTGGTTTTATTTCGTTACGGATCTAGTCCATTCATCATTAACTCCGTTAATTTGGCTTTTAACTCAAGGATATTTTGGTCATTTACCAACTTCATCTTCAACCTCCAACTTTCTTCTTCAAATTCTAGTTTTATAAAAATTTCAAAAGTTGTGTTTTTATACACACAATTTTAACAAACTTATTTCATCATTATTGATCAAAGAGTATACTTATTCAATAAATTTGAATTAAACCCCACTATAAAGATGGTGGTGATGGTGATGTTTGTGAAGATGGTGGAAACCGGTTGTGGTTTTAGTGAAGATGGTAGTGGTCGTGATGTTGGTGAACTGACATCTAGCAATGGTTGTCACGAAGATGGTGGTGATGGTGAGGTTGTCTACTATAAGAAACCATCAATTTATATCCAAATTAGAACCTGTTTTAATAAACTCACAAAAACTAATTAGAACCCATCTATGTATATCATCATAAAGGGCAGTAGTTGTGGTTTAGGTGGCAACCGGTTGAGGTTGTAAAATTTAATGATAGTGATGGTGATGTTGAAACGTAAGTAGTTGGATGTAATGATGGTGGTACTCGGCGGTGATTGGTTGTGGAGATGGTGGCGATCTTGGTAATGGTTAGCCGAATATCTATAGAACGTGAAAGAAATATGGGTGTGGTGTGGAGGGGTGGGTTAAGTGTAAGTTTTAGGGGGCCGTTTGGAATAACTATGAGTATGGGAATTGTAATGGGTTTTTAAACCCATCATGCTTAGTAGGTATGAGATATGCCTATTTCTATGGGTTTCACTTTAAAAACTATCAAACCAACCAAACAATTAAAATGAAAATAAAAGTCACTCCCCTAATCCCATACCCTCGAACAAAACAACCCTTTAGTTTAAAATAAATTTTTAATGTAAAAAGTGTATGAGAAGACTACTATGCCATTGAGTTAATAGCCAAACTAACAGAGTTAACGACGAATGGACTAGATCCGTAATGAAATAAAACCACTGTGACACGACTCGACCAAAAAAATAGTACAGTGACTAAACCTGTAAAACCCGACAAACCATAGTGACCATTTATGTAATTAACTCTAATAATTATAATACTTTTTGTTATAATTTATCATTAGTTTCCTATCATAATAAGCGACAAAATTATAGCGTCTTGCGGTTTTGCGGTTTTACGGGATCACGATAAAAAATTTAATCGTAGTGTTAATTTTCGTAAAAACTATTAATTTTTTGTAAATGCACCCGTTCAAAAAGGAATTATGTTTCCAATACTTGTTTAGTTGATCCATTAGTAGGGGAAAATAAGCTTAATTTTTGTTAAACTCAAATCATTTTTTTGTAAAAAAATTTCTCTTGTACTATGGCTTAAAAAGATATTCCTAGATTCGTCACTAAGAGCAAACGGTGTGGTGATTTTCAAGTGCTCGTCGTTCCAACGTAGAGGCTCGCCACGTCTCGCCGTTTCTCGCCGCCACACCGACCCTCCTCTTTGTTGCTCATCGTTCGTTGGTTCGTCGGGGAAGTGAAGCACAAAAAGACAAGGTATTTTGCAAGTTACCGTTTTATTTATTTATTTATTTATTTATTTATTTCGATTTATAAATTTTGTGTATAAAAAATGTGTGTGTGTGTGTGCAGCATTACAAATAAAGAAAATGATGGGCTATTTATTATAATTATTATTAGAGTAAATTGCAAGAATCGCCCCTGTGGTTTGCCCAAATTGCAGATTTCGTCCTTGAGTTTTTGAAAGTGCAGGCGGCCTCCCTGTGGGGAAACTTTGGTTCCGTTTTGGTCCTTTGCTACTAACGACGTTAGTCTGTGTAAGTTAGTTTTTTGATCATTTGTTACATACGAGGGCATTATTGTCTTTCTATGTTTTGGCCAAATTATTTAATACACTTAAACGATCCCAATTCCCACAAACTAACCAATTCCACTTCTCAATACTAAACCCTAACCCTCTGTCATTTTCATCCCCATTTGATTTGTTTTGTTGCAATCACAATCCTTAAAAATTGGCCACATATAAACATGACCACACCAAGCCAACATTGGTATATTAGACTAGACGAAGAAAAGTTTGATGAAACAGTTTATGGTAAAATGTTATTTGAGTGTTTTTTTTTTAATTATTGTGTAATTTTCACTAAAGTACTCTTATTTTGTTTGTGAAACAGCTGCATATCCCAACTTGTTTACAATGAGGTTCCATCATGGTAGACAGTTCACAGAGTGCCCAAATAGGAAGTATGTTGATGGTGAGGTAACCTTTGTGGACATGTTAGACATTGATCAATTCAAGATTGGTGTGATACATTCGCTAATGAAATAACATATTTTCACTACAAGATACCATTGAAAGGTTTAGATTATGCACTGAGGCCTTTAATTAGTGATAATGATACCTGCAACATGTTAAAGTATGTTCATAAGCATAAGACTATGTATGTTTATGTTGAGCATGACCATACCACAGTAGAAACTTGTAGTAATCAAAGTTTTAAGAATGCAGCTGAAGTCAAGGAGTTTGATCCAAATGTGGATATAGTTGATGTAGATGATCATGTTAGGCAAGGTGATGAGAATGAGGATGATGAGTTTGAGAGTGTGGATGATGACAGTAACACAGATGATGAGCAAGACACTGAGAATGAGGATAAGGTTGAGGAAATAGTTGATGAGGATCACATAGTAGATGAAGTTGAAGTGCACATGAAGGGTTTTAGCTTTCAAGTTGATGATGATGGTGAGGCTGAACATATTAACCAAATTTGTACCTCAGATTATTGTAATTGAAGAGGCTTTGGAAGAGGTAGATTTTGACTCATTTGAGAGTGATGTAGGTGATGATGAACAAGCTGAGAGAAGAAAAGGTCTTAGGAAATTAAGAAAGGCTGCTAGTGCATCTGGTATCAAGAACAGGTTCTTTGTAGGCAAGGAATTTGCAAATACAGATGTAGCAAAGGATAGGATTAGAGCTTATTCTATTGAGTGTAGAAGAAACCTTGATAGGGTTAAGTGCAATGGTGTTGTTCCCACTATGAATAACAAAGACAGTTTTTTAGATAAAGCTAAGGGTAAAGAACATATTACTGTAAAGGGTAATGAAAAAGTCAAGGGTAAGGGCAAGGTGGTAAATACACTTACAGAAGAAGACAAAGAAGAGTGTCCCTGGTTACTTTATATAGGAAAAGGAGATAAAGGAAAGTGGGTGGTTAAAACATTTAAGGATGAGCATAAATGCTTACAATCAAGAAAAATAAAAACAACCACTTCTACTTTTCTTTCCAAACACTGTTAAGATCTTATTAACATGAATCCTGATATTCCTATTTTAGCTGTACAAAAACATATGCAAAAAAAATTCCATGTGGGTGTATCCAGGACAAAAGCCTTTAGGGCTAAAGCAAAAGCACAAGTTCAAATGAGAGGTGATGCTACTGTGCAATATTCTTTATTGAGAGACTATGTGATTGAGCTACAGAGATGCAACCCAGATACTACAGTTAAGGTTGATGTATATGGGGAAGAAGATCCTGATTCACCAACTAGAATGTTCAGGAGGATCTATGTTTGTTTGGGTGCTTTGAAAAAGGGGTTTCAAGCTGGTGGAAGAGATCTCTTATCACATACAGGCAAAAGGTAAAATTTATATGTCAATTCATTTTAATATAAGTGTTTTAACTTGTCGTAACATTCATATTTCAATTACTTGTTGTATTACCTTTTACCAGCAATTGCAAAGTTATTTCCATCAGCTGAGCATAGGTTTTGTGTAAGGCACATTAATGAAAACATGAATATGACATGGAGAGGAGGAGAGTACAAGGACATGTTGTGGAAGTGTGCAAGTGCCTTAACTGTGGTTGAGTTTGACAGAGCTATGGATGAATTGAAAGGCTACAATAAGAAAGCTTATGAGTGGTTGAAGAAAATTTCTACACAACATTGGAGCAGGTCACACTTTTCTGGTATATACAAGTATTTACAGTTTAGTTATGTACAAGTATTTACAGTTTATCTATATGTGAGGGCTTATTGTGTTTACAGTTTAGCTATATGTGAGGGCTTATTGTGTTTACAGTTTACCTAGATTTTGTTACTGCATAATCTGACACTTAACATATATAAACATATAGGGAGGGCTCATTGTGATCTTCTGATAAACAACATTTGTGAGGTCTTCAATAGACAACTGTTACCTGCTAGGGATAGTCCAATCATTTCAGCACTAGAGTATGTGAGAGAGTATCTTATGAAAAGGATTGTTCTTGTCCAAAAAGTGATTCAAAAAAGTGAAGGACCGCTTACTCCTGCTATCACAAAGATTTTTAATTCAATTAAAGAGGCTGCAACACAGTATACTATGCAATGGAATGGAGCAAATCAGTTTCAAGCAAAAGGTCCATGGGGGGACCAATGTGTAGTAAATTTGGAAGAAAAAAAATCTGTTCTTGTAGGAAGTGGGAAATTTCTGGCATTCCATGTAAGCATGCAGTGGCTTGTATCCATGATATGGCAGATAATGGTACAGATGTTGGAACTCCTGAAGATTGGGTTCATCATTCTTACAAGCTGCAAACATGGCAGGATGTTTATTCTTTTAAGATTAATCCAGTAGCATGCAGGCAATTTTGGGCTAAGTTTAAGTCTCCTACTACCTTGATTCCACCTAAATCTGTTCCACAGATTGGCAGACCCCCTAAAAAAAGGAAGAAAAGTGCAGGTGAAATTGAAATGGTGAAAGGGGGAAGCTTAGTAGAAAAGGTAAAACAGTTACTTGTTGTATTTGCAAAGTTTCATGGCATAATAAAAGAAGTTGTAAAATGAAGGGTGTTGGAACAAGTCAAACTGGGCCAACTGTTGATGGAACAAGAACTACATCAGCAAATCAAGCTGGAACAAGGACTGTTGCAACAAGTCAAGCTGGAAATAATCAACAAATGCAAGCTGGGCCAAGTGAAGCTGCAAGAATGACTGCATCAGCAAATGCAAGGCAGTCTGCTACTCTACCAATTGGTTCTCAACAAGGAACTCGGTCTGCTACTACACCAATTGGTTCTCAACAAGGAACTCAGTCTGCTACTCAACCAAGAGTAAAGAGAACAAAGACAACAGCATGCAGACTAACTCCTACTAAGTAATGACAGTGTTTGTGGTTGTTTTCAAGACTTTGTTTATCATGTAGTTGTGTTTTGGTTAAAAGACTATGTTTTAGTACATTATGGTTAATTGCGGACATTAAGAAGTTAGGGTCATTATGATACAAATTTTCACTTTGTAACAGGTTTTATAACTTGTTAAATTTATTACAATGTTATCCTTTTATTACTCATAATCCTTTATGACTATTGATTGAACAAATATTTGCCAACCAAGCCTTCGATGGTGATCAAAAGAATAATGGGGTGTTGAGATTGCGCCAAGCTTGTTCTTAACCTGAAAATAAGAAATACGAAGACACTACGTTAAGTGATTGTGCAGGGGTTGGACCCTGCGAACCACCTCCGGCGTGCGAGTAAGTATGTGTAATGGTAATGTAGGTCGTAAATTTAGAGAGTGAAGTTAACTTACTTAGTTTTGGCCCGACTATGCTATTTATAGGGGAGAAATAGGACATAGTGGGCGGTTGCACATAGTTCGGAGATCATGGGGGCGTCCCATGGAAAGTGGTAACCGCTAGGGCTTTGTAGCCCACGATCTCTGTTTTGGCGGGAAAGCCAAGGGATAGAGGAGACGTGGGTTTGACCAGGTCAGGATGGTCCTTCGTGCTAGTCCCTTCGTCAGGAATACCCCGAAGGGCTTAGGGCTTCGATTGGCGGATTCCCACATGGTAACCAGTTCGGAGGTGAATGGTTTTACGCCAATGAAACGTATTAGAAGGTTAACCTGGGCCTCCGAAGGGAGGGCTTTCTACAGGCTCGAAGGGGAGTCCTTCGACCCGTTAGGAGGGTACATCATCAAGCCCCCCAGTCGAAAGTGATATATACGTACGAGTATAAATTGCATTCGACTCAGAAAACATGCATTACACCTACTAAATTATACTCTCGAGCGAAAATAAATAACTAACCAAACCGCGCATTTAATGCGGGCTAATAATTATCTTCCCACTTGGGCTGTAAACTCAAACGGCTTACTTAATCAGTTTTAGCAAACATCACTTCAAAATTTAAATGCCCATTTAAGATCCGTAAGATCTTCAAAGTTAGGTGTACACGTGTGCGCTTGGGATCAAAACCATCTGGGTACATAAACCCAAAACAATCAAACCCTAGCTCATTTTACCTCCGCCCAAAATATACACATTGCTCTGCAATCTTGTGCTTCCATTGGAATCAAAAGGTAAAATTCTGCCATTTTTCTTTGCTCTTCTTACTGTATGTATGAGTATGGCTGCAAAACGAATAATTAAAGAACAAACTTGCACCTTGTCGAAACAAGCATTGTCTGATTTTCTGAATGAGTATCCCATACCTTCTGAACATAAAATCATGCTTCCCAGTAAAAAGCAAAGTATTTTTGATGCTCCAAAAGGGTTTGTAGGCTTGTATGTGCATGCATTTACGCAATCAAACTTTAGGATTCCCATCCACCCTCTTATTTTGGAATTTTTGCAATATTACAAAGTGCACATTTCAAGGTTTAATCCATTCGGTTTAGCCAAGTTGACAACCTATATTGTAATGTGCAAAGCGTATGGTTTTGAGCCCTCATTGATTGTGCTTAGAGGCTTTGTTAATCTCTACCCTAGTGGAGATTGGGTTACTAATGCAAAAAAGAGTGAGCATGATGTCCCACACCTATTGACTAAACCTTTTTCGAATATTCGAAATTGGAAAGGTCAATTTTTTTATATTGAGAGCACCATCATACCCTCCGAGTACCCTGAGTTGTTGGCCGAAGGGAATAGGTTTGATGAGAAGCGATACAATGACCCGTTACCGTATGAGGTGAGAAGTGACCTTATGTACCAACGTCTTGCACGTTATCCAGTGGACGTACAAACATTTCCTGAGCCCATCTTATTCATGGCTGGCATTGCAAAAAGTTGGGAAGAGTCTCCATTGCTTCCTGAAATAATTTATGAAGGAAAAAGTATGTATAATTTCTTATTTCATAAATAAATAACTTATCTGCTGATATTCATCTCTTTTCCTTTGTCTGTGCAGAAATGGCTTTCCGTAATTTCGTTGTGGCCGGAGGTGCCAAGGAAGTTAGCTTTATGCCAAGGGAACCTCAGGACACGAGTTACGGAGTGGGATCTCCATCCATCTCTGTTAATAATAATGATGTTGATGTCTCTCCGCCCAAGCCTCTTGCTGTGCTCCCCCAACGAAACCCCTTGGTACTGAGGAAGCCCCCCAGCTAGTGGAGGATGTTGGTGACTCTGATGATACCCCTTCCGGAAGTGATCAGCTCAGGATCGTAGGGTCTTCCGGTATTGCTGATAGAGTTCGGACTAGAAAAGGCACCAGTGCAAAGGCTGCAAAGGCTGCTCCCAAGAGGAAATTGAACATTCCTACTCCTACTTCCAGAACCACCAAGCAGAAAACATAGAAGTCTCGTGGGAAAACCATTATGTATGCTCCAGAGGGAATGGTTGATGAAGATGACATCTCAGGTAAATGAAAGTTCCTCAAGTCTTCTTTCCTTTCCGTAATATTGCGTATTTGGCTTATATCACTTTCTTCTTCTTTCTTTTTTTTTTTTTTTTTTTTAGGTTTGCCAGATACGAAGGAACTGCCCAACGCTCTCTCCTGCCGCTTGCTTGTTGAGAATGTCACTCCTGCCTCATGGAGGAGTAAAATGAATGAGATGTCCATTGAGAAACTTTGCGATCTCAACGAAAAAAGTTATATCCGGCAAGCAATGCTGGACAGCCACCTTAGCTTTCGCACCCGGGGGTTACTTAACAAAGTTAAGGAAGCGAAGGAGGAGGTTGCTGCTGTTGTTGCCAGGGAGAAAGAAAGGGAGAAAAATTATGCTGAGTTGGAGAAGAGGTGTGATGAAGCCATGGAGGACTTTGAGAAACATCCACGGTATGAGGCTCTTCGAAACAAGATTGATGGTCTTGAAAAACAACTTAAAGAATCGCAGGCTGAGTGTGGTAGGCTAAAACTGGAGGAAGCGAAGGTTGTTGGTTATGAAAACCAAGTGAGTGTCCTGGAGTCTAAGTGTACTGGGTTGGAGACTGAGAGGGCCAGGCTAGTGGAGCTGGATGCTAAGCGTTGTCAAGAGGTTGATGGGTTGAAGCTCGAATGTCAAAATTTGAGAAAAGATAGGGCTGAGGTTGTATCAAAGGTTGTTCCTTACGTTGCTATGGAATTATATCATAGCGATGAGGTGGGGGAGGTTGTGGGTAAGCTAGTGAATGCAGCCATATTTCATGGCAAATGCACAACTTTAGAGGAGATTGCTGAAACCAAGAAACCGGTTGTGCTTTCGGATGTGCCATACTATCGTCCGAATTCCGTTCGTGAGTATGATGAAGCTGGTAATGCATTCACCAAGGCTGTGTACCCCTTTCTTGCCGAAGCAGCCAAAGATCCCTCAGCCTCCATCGAAGATCTTCTTTCTAAAAAACCCAAGAGCATACAGCCTCCGTCTCCAACTAAAAGAACTCTGTCTGAGAAACCCAAGTCTGTGACTCATCTGGAAGACCCAAATTCTTCTATCAATAAGTGAAGGCTGCCCTGTTGGCAGTAATTTAGTCTGTAAGGGTGGCGTGTACCCTTTAAAACAATTTGGTTATGTTCGAAGGCTGGTGCCTTTGTTTAAGACAATTTATCATGCTTTTATCAGGCGTGTGCCTGTTGGAATAGTTTGTCTGGGCTTCGTCCCATAACTTTAAACAATTATCTCTTTTGATGATAGCTACGCCTGTGCGTAGCCTTTATGAATCTTAATTTGGAGGAATACTCTCCTTTTTTGATGCCATGCTTATCTTCTCTTACGCTCACTACAAGAACGTAAACATACAACCTAAGGTTATAACCTTATTGTGTGTATTTTGGACCAAGATTTTATGCAATCGTATAATTTGACTGCGACAGAGGGTCGCGACCCACTCCGTCTTTATCCTTAAGTTACAGAGTGCTTTTAATACCCTAAGACTTCATAGGAAAGTTAATGTGAATTGTAATGGATGTTAATGTTATACAAGACGTGTGCCTTGCTTCATCCTTCGACATTGAAACTTGTAAAGTACTTGGCTGAATAAATCTATGTTGTATAAAACGAAACAAGAGATTTTGAGGGAAACATGTTATATCATTAAGTGGGTAGGGAGGATTACATCATTTGAGGAAATGAACACTAGACACCTACCATTAATGCTTCTTTCCCATGTGAGAAGACTGCGTTACATGAAATTGAAAACAACTAAGTGCTTTTTAAAGAAAGGTAAGTTCTCATATATAAGACTTACGAGAGTTGGCGTCATGTCCAAACTTGTTCAAGACATTTTTTGCTTCTATCCTTCGAGCTTCCATGTCTCTTTGCCACATTAATTCTTCTTTGACGCTAGGCTCTTTCACTTGGTTTTGTTAGCTTTTATTCGAAGGACAACTTCCTATATGCCCTCAAGGCTTTGGGAAGTTTGTCTGTCCACTTATGCTGATATTGCCCTAGCTTCATCTCGATTTCGGTGACAATATCCTTGTCAACACAAACGAACCTTTGCTTCACATTCAGGCTTTTGCAGAAAGAAGGGAACACTCCTTCGGCAAAGTGTGGCCCTTCGTAAGAGGTGATAATTTGTGGGATTCCAAATCTGAAAATTATGTGTTCCCACATGAATTCTTCCACATCTTTTCCTTTTGTGGATGCCAACGGCTTGGCCTCAACCCATTTGGTGAAATGATCGATGGCTATGACCAAGAATTGTACCCCTCCGGGAGCTAATGGTAGGGGTCCGATTATGCTGACTCCCCATTGACCGAAAGGCCTTACTGTTATGCTAGATGTCGCATCATACTCTAAGGGTATCCGGGCTTTGGAGTGTGTCTGGCATACCATGCATGTTCTGATTGCTTCCCTTGCGTCTTCTAGTACGGATGGCCAGTAATAACCCCATTTTGTTACCTTCGAGGCGATGGCCCTAGGGCTTGCGTGTCTTCCACAGAATTCTTCATGAGCATTGTAGAGAATGTTCGAAGCCTGTTTTAATTCGACACAACGAAGCCACGGAGATGAAAGACGCCTTTTGTAGAGATTATTCCCTATGAGCCTATACTGGGGACTTTTGACTATGATTCTTCGTGCCGACTTTGAATTATCGGGCAAAATGCCACTTATCAAGTACGTTTCTATTGGTGTTATCCAGCTGGAGCCTTTATCAAATGTTTCACTTCGTGCAATTGACCTGGTGGCCAATACTTCCACTAAAACCTCGCTGGGCAGATGAGCTAAAGCAGTCGATGCTAATTTGATTAGGGCCTCCGCCTTTTTGTTTTGGCTCATGTGGACATTTGTCACTTTGTGTCGTTCAAAACCCTGAAGGAGCCTTTTAACTTCGTTCAAGTATTCCTTGATTATTGGTTGCCTTGCTTTGTAAGAACCCTTGACTTGACTAGCGACTGAAAGTGAGCCTACGATGATGGAGAGGTCATGAACCTTCATGCCCTTCGCGAGCCGAAGGCCGGCCAGCAAGGCTTCGTACTCTGCTTCATTCTTTGTGGCCTTGAATTCAAAACGTAGTGCATAACTGTACTCCTTTCCCTCCGGATTAATTAGGATTAAACCTGTTCCGAAACCATCGGAGCTTGAGGCTCCGTCAGTGTATAATTTCCATCCCTCCGTTGCTGTTGGGGGAGTTTGTCCGTTTGGGCTATGTCCGGAAGGTGTTTCGTCTAGGACTTCTGCGGATGCCTGACTCTTGATGGAGCTTGGACTATCACGTCTTTTCAATGTTCTTGGAGCTGGTAGGTCAATAGCTGTTTTGAACTTCGATGGGTTGGCTTTGACTCTTTGTTTTGTTGACTTAGCGGGTTTGAACCCCTTGAGTCGATACTCCTTGTCGCAGAGCTTGTCATCAGTCGCTGGTGCCTGAGGAGATCTGGTGTTCCTAGAATGTGTCCCTTCGAAGACTTTTCCCTCGGCCTTTTGTGGCTTCTTCAAGTCTGCTATGGGACTATTTGGAGATCGATTTTCGCCTTCCACTCTTCGCTTTGCGTGATGCTTTTTTGTGACGATACCTTCTTCGACATCCGCACTTCTGATAACATCATTCGGAGGTTTTTTGGAACCTTCCCTTTTTTCCCTGCTATCCTTCGGGCTGTGCTCAGAAAATACCGTCCCTATTCCGTTGGGTGTGTGAAATTTCACCGCTGCATGTATAGTGGAGACTACTATACCCATCTTTTGCATGGCGGTTCTCCCTATCAACAAGTTGTAAGGAGAGTTGGACCTTACGATAGTAAACATGAGGGTTTATGTCCTTGCAATCCTGCCTTCTCCGATTGTTATTTCCAGCGGAACTTCTCCTAGAGGCCACGAGCGTTCACCAGAAAATCCTACTAAAGGCACCTTTGAGTCAACCCTTTGAGACCTGACCGCAGACGAAAGCTTTCGAAAGCAATGTTCATATATGACTTCGCAAGGGCTTCCGCAGTCCATGTAAGCTCCCCTTATTTCTTGGCTAAAGATTAGGACTTTGATAACCACCGGATCATCCGAAGGGATCCTGCCTATGATAGGAGTAAACGTTATTTCCCTTATCTCGTTTGGTTCCTGCTCCGGTACCTTCCTTTTCGAAGTGGTTTCATTTCGACGTATCATTAGTATGGGGGCTTCGGTAGGGTTAGTATCCTTGGCCATTTGGGTGTCAGTCATCTTTTCTTTGCCTTTCTTGATTCCTTTTACCAGGTGCGCCAATTGCCCAGATCTTACAGCCTCTTCAATTTGTTTCTTTAGTTCCCTGCAACTGTTCGTATCATGGCCATTGTCTTCGTGGAAGTGACAGTACTTGCTGGTATCCCTGTTTTTGCCCTTACTTGTCATACGGGGAGGCGCTTTGAAGGCTTTGGCTGCCCTCTCCGTAGCAAGTATTTTCTTTGGAGACTTCGTTAGACTGCTTAACAAGCCATGATTGGGGCCTTTGTTGTACGGAGAGAACCTATCTCTGTTCTTATTCTTGTTCTTGGACCCCTCCCACGAAGAATGCTTCGAAAACTTGTTGTTGCTATCTTTATCTACCGGAGCCCCATTGGTGGACACCTCTTTTGCTTCGATCCAAGTATACGTCTTTTCGGTCAACCCCTTGTAAGTTGTCGGAAGGTCAGTGGACAAGAATTCCACCAAACTCCGATTCTGAAGGCCATGTACGAAACCAGAAATATGCTGATCTTCATGAAGACCCAGGATTTGCAAAGTCTCATCGGTGTACCTAGTAACGAAGGCCCTGGTGCTTTCGTTATCTTTTTGTTTGATGTTGTGCACCGTTAAATGAGTCCTTGTGAACTTCTTTTGCTGACTGAAGTGTGACCGGAACTTGGCTTTGAGATCATCAAGGTTGACGATGCTACCGGGCTTTTTCCCATTCCACCAAATACGAGCGGAGTCTCGTAGGGTGTATGTAAACATGTGACAGGCCACCGGCATAACCCACTTTTGCATCTTGATAGCCCCTTCGAACAAGTGTAAGAAATTGTCCTGATCCCCCTTCCCATCATAAGTCCCGACATGCGAAGGCATTTTTAACCCATCAGGCAATGGGTAATCTTCTATCCATCTAACAAAAGGTGTAGCCGAACCCATAGGGTATGAATATAGACAATTATAAGGTGGTGCATACATGGGGACAGTATTGTATGGATTGCTGTTTGGGGGCATTCCCATAGGAGTCTGGCCTGGGTAGGACTGATAAGGTGTATTCATGGCAAACGGGTAACTGTTTCCCATGGCGTACGGAGGGTACGCCATAGGATGGCCGAAGGGCATGCTCCCATAATTTTGGGGAAAGCTTTGGTTATTAGGCTGTCCGTTTACTGGAGGATATAAGTTTTGAGGATAAGACTGAGTTTGGAACGGGGGGTACATACCATTGGGAGGAAGGTTTCCTCCCATATTAATTGTAGGCGGATTGCCTTCTACGCCTGATGCGTGAGAAGGCTGCAACGGAACCCCAGCTTCAGTCCTTCCCAGATGAGCTGCTAGCAAGGGAGGCAAAGTCACCCCCTTTCTTCCCTAAGCTGGCTCCTACCGTTAGAGCCTTCGGTAACCGCTCCTTCTCTTCTTGTCGGAGCCCTCTCGGGAACTCCTTAGAAACCAACAGTACTTTTTCTTAGCCTTCGACCAATTGGAGATCCAATTCTTAAAGCCGATAAGGTTGGCCCTTGCGTCGGAGGCCTAGGCTCCATCTCCATTTCTTCATCATACTCATCACTCGAGTATTCCAACTCCCTTCGCACCTCAGCATTCCTGACTTGTCTGTTACGAGCCCTTAAAAGGGTTTCCAACACTTCGTGGTTGGCTTCGACAAAGGCTGGGCTAATGACAGGTTCTGGGTTGGCTGATGTCGAAGCATGATTGTTGGTTGTGATTTCTGGGTGAGAACGTGTTGTGAAGGCGGAGGCGGTTATTGGGGGAAGGTTGTTAGGGTCATCGGTTGGTATCGGTGTTAAGGTAGAGAAACCCGGTGGGGGTGTATCTTCTCTTCCTTGGTCCATGCCGGAATAATAGTGAGATTAGTTGGTAGGTTATAAGCTCGGAATTAACGAGACCAATTGTAGCGGTCCCACGGATGGCGCCACTGATTGAACAAATATTTGCCAACCAAGCCTTCGATGGTGATCAAAGGAATAATGGGGTGTTGAGATTGCGCCAAGCTTGTTCTTAACCTGAAAATAAGAAATACGAAGACACTACGTTAAGTGATTGCGCAGGAGTTGGACCCTGCGAACCACCTCCGGCGTGCGAGTAAGTATGTGTAATGGTAATGTAGGTCGTAAATTTAGAGAGTGAAGTTAACTTACTTAGTTTTGGCCCGACTATGCTATTTATAGGGGAGAAATAGGACATAGTGGGCGGTTGCACATAGTTCGGAGATCATGGGGGCGTCCCATGGAAAGTGGTAACCGCTAGGGCTTTGTAGCCCACGATCTCTGTTTTGGCGGGAAAGCCAAGGGATAGAGGAGACGTGGGTTTGACCAGGTCAGGATGGTCCTTCGTGCTAGTCCCTTCGTCAGGAATACCCCGAAGGGCTTAGGGCTTCGATTGGCGGATTCCCACATGGTAACCAGTTCGGAGGTGAATGGTTTTACGCCAATGAAACGTATTAGAAGGTTAACATGGGCCTCCGAAGGGAGGGCTTTCTACAGGATCGAAGGGGAGTCCTTCGACCCGTTAGGAGGGTACATCATCAACTATCTATCTTGTTTCAACTTGTTTTACACATCTGTTGTGTGACTTGGTTGTATTGAAACATGCTCATTACCATTGACTAGTCTTGCAACACATCTGATAACATTAAACTTTCATTACTTCATAAAAACTTGAACTTCAATACATATCACAAAATCAATTGACCATTACATCTTTGTTGGTCAATTATAAGTTCAGTTTTTCATTAACCAACTACCAACCTACCATTACATCAACATGAACAAAATAAAAAAGATCCAACTGCAAATTAGGCAAATCTTCAACATTCGATTTTCACCAACCATTCCATTCAAAGCCTCTTATAGTCCATTTCTTGCCCTTAGCAAACCAGGGATTATTGCAATTGCACGAGGACACATAAGTGGATCCACCCAAACAAAAAAACCACAACTTGGGACTTGGGAACAATATTAAAAACGACGTCCAGGGTTTAAGTTAGTCCATGAAGTTCTAACAATTGCTTGGTTACCACAAAATCAACTCATTCTTATGTGTGTGTGGTAATGTGTGTTTTTTGGGAAAATAAATTAGGGTTTGTGGCAGTGGTGGATTTGTGTGTGTTTTGATTTGGGGAAAACAAAACATTGTGGCTTTATTCAACTTTGGTAAACGGTCAACAAAACATAGAAAGACAATAATGCCCTCGCGTGTAACAAAGGGCCCAAAAACTAACTCACACAGACTAACGTCGTTAGTAGTAAAGGACCAAAACATAACCAAAGTTTTCTCACAGGGAGGCCGCCTGCACTTTTGAAAACTCAAGGACGAAATATGCAATTTGGGCAAACCACAGGGACGATTCTTGCAATTTACTCTTATTATTATTATTATTATTATTATTATTATTTTATTTATTATTATTATTTTAATTTTGGGTGAAAATGAGCTTGAAAGTGGGTTAAAATTTAACATTTTTTTTATGTGTTGATTTGTATTTTTATTTGAATGAACTGAATTTAGTTTGTTTGAAAAATGAAAAAGAAAATAAAATTAGGGGTTCGTTCAAAAAAAATGGGGGTGGGTGAGGCCCAAATGAAGAGTTTGTTTTGTGTTATGATAGAGTAGGTATTTTGAAGTGTTAGTGTTAAAGTGAGGTGCCACCGGTGAAGCCCAAATGAAAAGATGAGGTGTTCACCACACCTTTTGCTCTAATAATGATCATAACAAAAATACATAAGCAATGAATCAGGACCTACAAAAAATAATCAAGGACCCAAAAAAAATTAAAGACCCACATTTATAGAATAAAATTATAGCAAATTGAATAAAAAAAATTGTACTCCCTCCGTCACAAAATAAATGTCAGATTTGACTTTTGAGGGTATTTTTTGTTTAACTTTGACCTTAAATATTTTTATTTGCATTATATAATACTTTATGAAAATTATACCAATGAAAATACATTTGAAACACAATTCATTCATATATTTTGCATCATATATTATATAACACAAATAAAAATATTTACGGTCAAAGTTAAACAATGAAGACTCTAAAAAGTCAAACTTGACATTTATTTTGAGACGGAGATAGCAGCTCATTTGTACTAACTAGTTGGACCATAGTGTACAACATAAAATATTAGTAAATGCTTGGACATTCATAAAAAAACAAATCAATGTTTACATATATTGGTGGAGCAAAATTGTTCCACGGTGCTATACGTACTGCCACCCGAACCAACTTTTAAAAAAAAAAAACAAACTAAACTATCTTATCTTTTCCTACATATCCTTTCTAAATTCTAACCTTCAACCCAAATCAGTGAATCACACAGCAGTGAAATGAGCAACTTAATGAACGTGCCTTATGATGCTACAGTGAAGCTGATGACAGCTTCACTTGAACGTAATTTGCTTCCAGATGCTGTTATTAGAAAGCTCACTAGACTTCTTCTAGCTGGCAGACTTCGTTCATGTTTTAAGCCAACATGTCATGAGCAGCTTCAAGAGCTTTTAGCTTTTGTGCATTGTATGGCAATTTCTCATCTTTAATAATTGTCTTAATTATTGGTTTTAATTATTATATATATGTGTGTAGCTTAGATGTGGTGTTTCAATGTTTCTAAATTGGGTAAGTTGCTTAGAACCATAGAAATATGTTACGTACTTGTTTTACCATATGTCCGAATACACTAAAGTACTCACTTGTATTGTGTTAAGAATGTATGTTGTTATTGTTAGTAAAAAAGTAGCACTAGTGATAACAAAATGCAAGATATTAGTAGTGATAATTTTCTTAGTGTGATATTATAATTGGCATATATTGGTCGTTATGGGGTTACAAAAACGAATTGAGATCCTCTCAAGCTTATATGAACATGACCGGTAATGTTCTTTCACAAACAGAACAATCAGGGGGCCACTGTGGGACTCAGTTCTCTTTTTGATTGTGAGAAAACATTACTGGTCATGTTCATATGAATTTGAGAGGATCTCAATTCTAAAAAACTTGTGTTGGTTGTTATCACTATTAACTACCGTTATATAACTTGGAGGTAGGAAGTAGTTATGTGTTGTTGGGAAAGGTTACTCTTAGAAGTTGTAAAGTAGTCCATGAAGATATACACGCCCGTATTCGGATAGTTGCTTAATCGGAATTTAATTTGAATATAGAAGTATGTAACTTTGTTGGCGTTATTGTTAACAAATGTAAGTAGTGCGCTACCATCATCAATAAAACATTTGAAGTGTCTTGCTATGTGAAGCAATTAACCTCTTAACTAGTTACATATGGATAGTTAGTTGTGGCCTTTTGAGATCATTAGAAATTCTCCCAAATTAGCTTCTAAAGTTTTTGTTTTAGGTCCATTAATGTTGACTTTGACAATTTTAACAGTAGTGGGTTTAAACTAAAATTTCCAATCGTATATTCGTATGTCAAGGAGTTAGAAATTGGATCGTTATGAACTGTGAGTTAAACATATAAATCTATTTACTTGGTTTGTACTTATGGACTCATGTGATTCGTTTACTTATTCGTGGTTTAATATGTTGTGTTGCAGCATTAAAAGAAATGCCTATAGCCGTGAAGACTGAAGACGCAAAAGCCCAACATTATGAACTGCCTACCGCCTTCTTCAACCTTGTTCTTGGAAAGAATTTCAAATACAGGCAGCTTTTTATTCCTAACATTTTCATTCTTCCCTAAAGATTGATCCCAAATAAGTGAAAAACAAACTGTATTTGTTAGTTTTGTGGACATAAATTAGTAGATGTGTGTTAGGATCGAACTCGAGATCACGGGATTGCACACTTTACATATGAAGAGTTAACGAATAATAATTAAATATAAAATATTATATATAATTATTAATTACACAGAACATATAACGACCGTTAGTATTTAACGGATAATGACTAACGGCCATTAAACTAATAAAAGGAAATGACTATAGATGGAATTAAAGAAATCAAATATGGTTCTAGAATTCCCCTTAGGGATGGATCCGATCGGCCAAGGGTTAGGGATTCCTAATCCTTGTCTAACTTGTTCTCTAAGTTTCTACAACTATAAATAGAGGGCCTAGGGTCATTGTATTCTTATCTCTTGTTCACATACAATACCGAAAGTTTTCTCTCTTCTCTTTTGTGTTTAAAACCGATCGGCCAAACCCTTTCTTTGGGTCGATCCACTTTTGTTTTTCATAAACAAATTGTTTTGTGTTCTTAACTAGCATTAACGTTACTTGATATTAGTACGTGTGTACAAGAACGTGATTCAAACACATTATAGTTTGAATCTTAGATTGAATTACAAAACGGTAAGGGGTAATTCATATAATCCACATAAACCCTAATTAGGGTTCATCTTGTTAATTATTGAAGAATTGATTATTGTTTGGCTAGAATCAAAAGGTACGCATACTTTTATGTTTGGTTAATTAACTTACATGTTATATGATCTAAACGCTTCCGCATGTGTACTTGATGTTTATTGTTTATATTTATGATTAGTCATGTTATATAATTCCAACAATATTATCATAGGATAGAAGCATGTAAACAATCTACCAAACTATAGGGTCGTATATGAATAACATTGTTTTTTTGCAGATATGGCCAAAATTCAAAATTTTGTCTTACATATCTTACCAATGATAGCATGTTGCCGATTACACTTTGACTGCGTAACTACTTTTCAACTGGTTTGTCTCGTTTGGCTCGTCACACTTATGCCTGTTTGGTCTATTGCAGCTGTTGTTATTTCAAAGACAAAACCAGCACATTAGAAGATGCCGAAGAAGCAATGCTGCAGCTTTACTGTGAAAAGTCGCAACTGCAAGACGGGCACACTGTTCTTGATGTCGGGTGTGGTTGGGGGTCTCTAAGTATATACATTGCAAAAAAGTATAGTAATTGCAAGGTTACAGGAATTTGCAATTCTGTCACTCAGAAAGCACATATTGAAGACCAATGTGGGTAAGCCCTTGATATTATTTTTAGTAAGTTGTATACTAACTTTGAAACCGGATTACAGAATCGTAGAATAAAAAGTTAAAATCAATGTTTCAATAATTCAATACACAGGAAACTTGGTCTGAAGAATGTGGAGATCATTGTTGCAGATATTAGCACATTTGAAATGGAAGGATCCTATGACCGAATTTTTTCCATCGAAATGTTTGAGGTATGGAAAATGTGTTTTTTTTTTCTTCCGCAAACTGTGATGTCTGGGGGGGGCTTAATCTGCAAACACTTTATTGTCTGTTGTTTTAGTATTGGCAATAGTCAATGTCTTAAACATTCTTTTTCCTCTCTTTCCTCTAGCTTCTTGCTAGAGTGTTAATAAAATTGCCGTTCAAAAAAATAAAAATGTCTTAAACATTATTATAAATATTGTATTGTTACTATAAAAACCTTATGTATGCTTATAATAGAATAATTCAGGAGGTTTATGCATATAAATACATTCTGGGTGACTTTTGACCTGTCAATAGGTAAATGGGTCAAAATTGCTTCCTCTAATCATGATGTTTGTGTTGATCTTGCTTTTTATCTCATTGGCTTTTGCAGCATATGAAAAACTACAAGGAGCTTCTAAAGAAGATATCAAACTGGATGAAAGCGGATGGTTTTCTTTTTGTTCATTTCTTCTGCCATAAAACATATGCATACCACTTTGAGGTATGCTGACACTAGTGATCTATTTCTTGTTTCAATAATCACTTAAAGAGTTTCATGTAAATGTGATTCATATAATCATGTTGCTACGTCCTAATCATTATCCCTTTGGTATTTATTACTTCTCAGTGATTAATGTTATTGAGATTCATTTTTAATAGAGCTTTGACGGTTGGATGGCTACTCATGCAGGATGTCAATGAAGACGATTGGATAACAAGGTACTTTTTCAGTGGAGGCACAATGCCTTCCGCAAATCTTCTCCTTTATTTTCAGGTACGTGTTTCTACATAACAACCCCTATATTGATCTTCCAAGTTTTGTTTGTACATTGGCAATCTCAGCCCATTTACTTATGAGTGGTTTGATTTAGGTTAAACTTTGACTTAAACTTGGTCAAATGAGTGAAAATTTGACCAAAGTTTATTAGCAATTACATGCAATCTCCTAAATCCCTCTATATTTTTCTTATATTGTCACTGTTTTGATAAAATAGTTTTTGTAATCAGATTTAATGTATTTGTTATTCATAAGTAATCGAAGAACTTAGAACCTGACAAGACACGACCGTCATTATAAGTACCACTTTCGCCCACTACCCAATCCGCCCGGCTTGCTAATTAGGCCTCCTCTAGTATTTGCTGACCGTTTTTCTATGGCAGGATGATGTTTCTGTAGTTGACCACTGGCTTGTGAACGGGAAACATTATGCACAAACAAGGTAAATAGGTGCCCGATTACTTTATCTATGGAAGAATTACATCATCTGATGAGTGAAGTGCTCTTTATGATTTGTTTGTGTATCTTATGCTATATTTGCAGTGAAGAGTGGCTAAAAAGAATGGATAAGAACATAAAGGCGATAAAGCCAATAATGGAGTCAACTTATGGCAAAGATTCAGCAGTCAAATGGACCGTATATTGGAGAACATTCTTTATATCGGTTGCTGAACTATTTGGTTACAATAATGGAGAAGAATGGATGGTCACACATTACTTGTTCAAGAAAAAATGATCTGCTGAAATGCGGAAGTAAAATTATACCACGAATTAAGTTTGTTCTGTACTTTGTATCAGAGTAATATCCTTTGGTAACGCATTCGGCTGATTAGCTACGGAATTAGGTAGTTGGTAATATTACTTTTCTTAGTAGTGGTGCTAATAATCGATGTCAGATGTGTGCTTGTTTTTGTTACATTAATTCTTGCACATTTTGGTGTGTAATTACTCAAGTTTTTGGACTCAAATGAGCATAAATTCTGACTTGGTGTGTTTTCGAGTAATGGTAATTTGACTATTTGAGTCACAACTCACAAAGTGATAAACAGTTGCATGAGAAGTATTCAAGATAAGAAAAGTATTACTCGATTTCTTTATCTATTCTTTTGAATTACCTTTCAGTCGTGGATATAAAAGGTCGTAAGAAGAAATTTAGAGCATCTGAACTAAATGTAGAGCATTTTAATATGAGCTAATTTTGGCTACTTTGTAAAAGATTTGGGCACATTTAGTCTCATCATTTTTCTGAAATAGGCACATTTAGCCCATTGAAAAGTTAAATGGGCACAACGGACATATATTTTCTCTCAATTAGAGAATATATTATAACCGTTTTTTAAGAAATAATTATATATATAATATATTTAATTTTTTAAATATAAATGGGCTATTACGTTTAAGGAATTTATTTCGTAATTTTCAGTCTTCTATAAAACGATTTGTATAACATGTGCCCGTTTAAGCCCGTGCCCGCCCGGCCCGCCCGTTTTGCCACCTCTAACTAAATGTACTTTTTGCACTAAATAGTGTCAAAAGTACAATAAATCTTCCAAGTTTTCTCCACCTTAGAGAGCAGGAGGTGCAATCTCGTTGTTGACCTACGTGACACCTCTTTATGCCTCTTCATTGCACCGCCCTTGCATGCCATGGCTCGCCATCTTCAACTTCCTCGTCTGCACGACGAAGGAAATGTTGTGCGAATTTAGTTTATATATATATATATATATATATACTAGCCGAGTACCCGCGCCTAGCGGCAGCGGTATCTAGCTGAGTACCCGCACCTAGCGGCAGCGGTATCTAGCTGAGTACCCGCACCTAGCGGTAGCGGTGTCTAGTTTCGACAGAATTTCAACGGCGAATAATTACTTTTTGACAAATCGTGTATGTTGCCGTAGGGAATCCTTTTTGAAGAATTGTGTTTTTAATAGCATAGTTGCATAGTTTTTCCAATAGCGTTAACCTATGTGTGTCTTTTCTGACAACATTGTTTTAAGATTGTAATAATAATATATTCATGCATTTTAGTTGATAGCCGAGTGCTCACGAATAACATCAGTAATGTAAAGCTTTTGACAATTTGTATGGGTTGTTCTGTTTGCGTTCTTTTTTTTTCTTTTATTCACCTCTGTATGTGGTACAGTGTTTTGGTACGACGGTACATAAAAGTTCTAATTATTGGCGTCGTATGCATGATTTTTCATCGAACTCAAAAGCAAATGTGGCTTTTGGCCAGTAATAACTTAATTCAATATTTGAATGTGATATGAAATTGGATCCTCTCAAGTTGAGAGGAATTGCTCAAATCAAAAGAACTTCTTTTGATTTTAACCATTGGATCAAAACCAATGGCTCACAATCATCCAACTTGAGTCAATGGTTCAAATCAAAAGAATTTCTTTTGATTTGAGCAATTGGATCAATTATAATGCCCCAACTTGAGTCAAGTTGTACATCTCAACTTGAGAGGATCCCATCCCGATACGGTATCACAACATCCACAAAATGAGTCTTTAAAATATTTCAATATATTCACCATCAGTTTTAGACAAAGTTACGTATCCAATGTATTACACCAATAAGTAAGCCAATTTATTTTCCTTTTAAAGTTAACCATGTATCTGATGTACGTTTTACACTTATAATTGCGCCAATTTTTTTTAATTTTTTTTTCTTTTAAAATTATTGTCAGAAGACAAAAATCACAAAGTTTAATAAATGTAAAACCACTATAAATCTCAACCACTCAAATAGAATATTCTCTCATTAAATTCTCTTTTTCTTATTTAAAATAAAAATTGAACAATTATTTTGAGAAATCACAAAATAGAAATGGGTCAATAACTTTGAGATGGAAGGAGTATATTTTGGTATCATTAACTTTTATAAAATAACCATATTCTATTTTGGTCACCATATGTCTCAATCACAATCACTTTTTTTTCTTTTTGCCCCAAACCTTCAACTTTATGAAAGGTTCTGATAAATATATTTCATCACAAAAATAACCCTTCCCAATGCAAATTCAAGCTTCATGCCAAACCTCGAGATCCCAAAAATAATCCACATTATTAAATCTGGTTATCACATGCTTTTCATGTCCAAAATTTTCTTTTCAGTTCATGCACTCTATATTCTTGAAGGGGATGAACAAAGAGCTAGTTTTTCTAATTAAAATTGTACTCGTTCATTTTTCCACACGTCTACACATATCCATCTTGCTAGTGGAATCTTTAAAAACACATTTAATCCTTTTAAGAGTTGATAAACACCTAGCTGTAGGCAATTTTGAATAACAAATTTACAAAATCTCTTACAAAATCAGCAAAAGATTTTTAAGGACATATTGTTTGCCTCCTATCAATAATATAATATATTTTTAAGATACAAACAAAAATAGTGAGAATTTGGTCTTTACTCGTTCAACTCAGCCCAAAAAAAATCAATAGCATTGAATTTCATTCAAGCCTCTAAATAATCTCAGGCTTTAGAAAACAGTTTGGGTTGTGATCTTTTGTCATAATTTTTCAAATCGAATAGTGAAAGAAAAAAAATAAAGATATGCTTATGTTACATGATTTCTCAAAAAAGATTGGGTTGTGATTCGGAGAAAACCATCACCATCCTAAAATCTTGTTAAGCCAAAAATGTAGAAAATTTTTCAAAAAACCTATCATCATTACCTCAAATTGAAGTAAACTTCAAAATAACTCAAAGCACAAAACCATCATATTCTGTCTCAAACACAACAAACACCCCTTTTTCAGTCATGGATGTCAAAAAACATCGATGCTAACAAAAACTCAAAACCATCAGATTCGGATAGACCATGACAAAATCAATAATAGTCAATTCTTTTATTGAAACAGATCTATAAGAAAACGCAAAATATAAATCCATCGTCAAGAACACCATACCCTCACCATCATCATACCAAACATCTGAGAACTTAGATCTCAAATCTCACCACCTATACACATCGGGTATCACATACCACCGACACCACACGTAATACTTTCGTAAGACCATGAATCTACTCATAAGATAAACCACAAACCAAAGACGCGGCAACTAAATCATACCACCATAACTATTAGCTACATTATTTTTCACATCATTGGACTCACTGTTCGGATCTAAAAATGTCATAGGCCTAAAAAATATATGAGGCCTCAGTTTTCTATAAAAATAACAAAACAAAACAAAAAAAAAACACAAAACTACAGAAATGCCTTCGATTAGATTTCTGGTTGGTGGTGACAGATCCGGTTAAATCTGGTCAAATAAACAAAACAACATAAAGAAAAAAATACAAACACTCATAATAGCATAAATATACCAGTTAATCACACACACACCACCCTCTCTTTAAGCACAACCAAAGCAGTCTAAAAACCAGTCAGATGCATAGATCTAAACAAACCCGGTAGTGGCAGCGATGTCGGATTCAGATAATTGAGGCGACGGGAGCGTCTATACATGGTGGCGTTTGTAGCGGCGGCAGATATAGTGAGGGTGGTGCTAGGTTATGGAGAGAGGTAGATATGAAAGAAGATATGTGTGTTTTTTTAGGTTTGTATTTGTGTTTGGTTTTAGTTTATAAATGAAACAGGTTCTGGTATTTGAATCTTAGGTTCGTGTGTCTGAATCTTAATTTTAGGTTTTGTAACACCCCAACCCGACAAGGGTAAAGATATCACAATAATGGATTCATATCAGGTCAAAACAGAGCATACATCTACAGTAATACAAAAATCTCAAAGGCTTACAATTGAAATACTGAATTCTACAAGGTTACAATGAAACTTTCAAAACTAATTCTAAACATAATAACTTCAGTCCAACTCTAATCCAGAATAGCTACCAAGCCTTCTAAGTCCAGAGGTACACTCTCACTCATCCCCAGCTTCCTACTAAAATCTGCCGCAGGAAAAGAAATGCGGCTGAGCTACGAGAGCTCAGTGAACAGATATATAGATGACAGAAACGATAACAGGTAACAATACAGAAACAAATCAGAAAATACAGATTATACGGATACAGAATTAAAGTGAAAGAATAGGAAATGAATAAGGGTGAAAAGAAAGAAAAGAAATGAGAAAGGGATAATGTACAAACCAGGTTTAGGGAAATACAGAAATCCATCACGAGCCCAGAGATAACAGATAATATCATAACAGAGTAAACATATAATAATCCAGAGGGGATACCTCTCAAGTAACAGATAATATGAGGGGTGACCTCATGTATCAATTGGAGTGATCAGCTCCCAGATAATGTGAAAGACGTGTATCGCACACACCATCAATCACCAGAGATATATATAACAGATAACATAATAACAGATAACAGAAATCAGATCAGAACTAGGATGCATCCATGCGCCCCAGTAGGCCAGAATCTTCTCCTACATAACAGATAAAATCAGGGACGGGACAGGTCATCACTCTCCTGCCCTAGAGTCATGCCATCGGTGCATCAATGACATGGACATGAAACCCTCATGCCTAGTGATTGGCTCGGATATCAGACTGTGGTCAAGGTCAGATGTCATATAATAAACAGAGTCACATCTAAGGGTTCATGGCAGAAGGGTCATGTCAACAATTCAGATTAAGATAATAAGGTTTAAATCAGAGTTTATCAGATTAAGTTTAATATCAAAGCTTAAGTTCAGATTAAAAGGTTTATTTCCAATAGTCCAAAAGTATATCAAAGGTTAATGATTACAAATTTATAGCAATAATCCATTTCAGAAGTTCCTGTCAAAAGTTCATTTAAATCAATCCTTTAATAATGGTTTTCATTGAAATGATCTTACGAAATAGTTTTCATAAAAATGGTCTTCCAAAACGTTTAGTAACTTCCATTTCCAAGTGGTATCGCTTCTTTTTAAAATAGCTTTTCTTAAACAGTTTCATATGTAGTTTAATAGAGGTTCAAAATCAATTAGGTTCAGATAAGGATTTAACAGGTTAAGGTTTACCAAAATCAAATCAAAATTTACAACAGATATATCAGGTTAAGGTTCAGAACAAGGTTCACAGATCAGATCCAATCAAGACTCACAAATTCAGGGTTCAGAACAAGAGATCAATCAGAGTTCAGGAAAAAGGTTCATAATACAAGAATCATAGCAGAGGTTCAAACAAAAGGTTCAAGACAAACAGATCACAACAAAGATTCACAACAGAAGGGAACATAGCAATGGTATAGGGAATCCTAATAAGGAAAATGAAATACTGAGAGAAAAGGGAAAGAAACACCCTTACTGAAATAGGGCAGAATATCTGTACCTTATTAGCACAGCAGAAATCAAACAAACACAGAACAAATGATCAGGACTTCTCCTTCTTCACACCTAAGGAAGAGGAAGACAGAATTACTGAAGTTTCTTATTCAGAGTATTCCTTTTAGTTTACCTCTTCATTTTATGTACTTTCTATTTTTAGTAACTTTCCAGATTTAGTAAGTTCCCATAATTAGCAGGTTTCCAGAATTGACAGATATTATCATTTCAGATTAGGTTTAACCCTTATTCAGAGATTATTATGGAATACAGTACATTTTATCAAGTTACAGAAGTTTAGGGTTTTAAATGACAATTATACAAAGTTTAGGGTTTTAAATGTAACTTCATTAATTTCCAAGGTCATTAGTGAAAATACTTTAAGTTACAGAATTATATGCTCACTTTATTCAGAATTACCTTCCATTCCCTTAACTTTCACAATTTACAGATTACACCCTTTTAGTTTCATAATTTACAAAATCAACCTTATAATTACATATTTTACAATTTAAACCCTACAATATCCATATTTACCAACCAAGCATATTATATGTCATAATTACAGAATATACCATCAGAATTTAGTACTTTACAGATTTGACCCCTCAGAATTCAGAATTTACATATTTAATCCTTTAGGTTTACAAAACATATATATTAAGTCATAATTCATAACAATTACATAATTAGCCCAAAAATCCTCAAATTTACACAACACCCTTTTTATATCAGTATTAACTCAAAACAACTTCAGAATTTCAGATTTACACTTTTGGTCCCTCACTTTTAATTAATTTCCAATCGAAACCCTAATATGCCATTAATTCATTATATTGCAATATTTACACTTAGGACCCCAAAGTTATATTTTTCCCACATTCTTACAGATGTATATGATCTTACAAAAATATCCCAGAAGTTTCAAAGTTGGCAAAACAGGTCCTTACACTTTTTATTTCAAATCGGTAAGACTTTTTACAAACAATTTCAAACCCTACTTTTCACCAATCATTGAACCATCATTAATTCATCCTTAAAACAAATTAAATGATCAGTATCATGCCCAAGAATCCAAACCCTAGTTACCCGATTTCCATTTTATTTTATTTCTTTGTTTTCATGAAATCCGGTTTATACAATAATTCACCACGTTAATTTTAGGCCTCCAAAAATCAAACTCATATTTTTCCCAGATCATATGACTCATAAGGAACCCACGAAAAATAATTAGCATGCCCAGAAAAATCGTTTAACATATATTGCATATTTACGTACGTTTTAGACATCAAAATTACAACGACATGATTTAGGCTACTATAATTCGATCTATCATTTTTCCCAGGTCTATTACATCATATGAGGTCTAAATAAAATAGCTATCATGTCCAGAAATTCGGATTTCATATTTTTGTGATTTACGTGTTTTATGACCATTATATTTTCATACGCATAAATTAGCATGCATGCTTCGATTCATATAATTTATATGAGTTATATAACATGTATAGATCACAGGAAAATTGCCATATTAATTTTAAAATGTTTGGTTTAGTCGCATGAATTATTACCTTGTTTTTGAGCAATTCGACAAGAAATCAAGAACAAGAACGAACCAATGCAAACACGCAGCAACCCTTAATTTTCCTAGCTTCCTTGCACCTCCAATAACCCCAAAAAAATCCTTGTACACGTCCAGAATTTGTGTAGATGCCTTGGTCGATTTTTCCTTGTCGCTAGGGTTTTTTGATTATGTTTTGCGATTTGTTTTTGATAGGAAATAAAAGATTTGGTTTAATCTCTTAAAACCGACTTATGGGGAGGGCATAAAATCAGAAATTTCGGCCCATAGGATCAAGATATATATTGGGTTGATTTTATCTAATCTTTTCCTTACTTTGTTTTACATTTTATTTAATTAAAAAGAATTACACAATATATTTAGTTAATATGTATAAATTCGGAATTTTATATAAATGTGTATGATTATTTTTTTGAACATTGAAAATGATGTAACATTGTCCCAGAAATTATTTTGTTTCAGATATAGTTCGATTTCAGATGTTTTGGAATTATTTCAGAATTTTATAAGTTGTTTAATAAGGTTTTATATTATCAGGGGTAATTTGGTCATTTTATGCGTTATCAGAATTTCAGGTATTACAGGTTTGGTGTTAGCTGCAGAGTTAGGAGGGGGATATGCATGTTTCAAAGGGTAATTTAGACAATACATTAATTTCAGTTTTTTCACTTTTCACTTCTTGACTTTTTGACCATTTTCTCTTTATAGATAATATAGATATAATTTAATAGTTGTGTGTGAATAAGTGTGTATGTGAGACCCAAATGAGTAAGTTGTGGTATGTTATTGGGGAGGGGGGTTGTAAAGAGAGGTATGTCATGGTGACGTGGCACCTCGTGGGGCCCGAATGAGTAATTTACCCATGTCATTGCACCTCCTGTTCTTAGGACACATTTATTAAACTCAAAAATGAAAAAAACAGCATTTCCTTGTTAATGAGTATGAACTATGACCCGGTCCAAACGGCCCAAAAAAATAGCACCAACAACTCCCAGTAACAAAGTAGGTTTTATATTATAGGGCTGTGAACCCAATACCACCCAGTCCAAATTTTATGTTGCTATACAAAAGAATCATCTTAAAAACCCCAAACCCCAAAATTTTATTCCCTTTTCATCATCTTATTCCTCCACTCAACAACATGATACGCCAAGGCCAAAGCCTGTTGCAGCAACACGCATGCGAGGACCCAGCTTACGGCTAAAGAAACTAAGAGGCTTCCCTTTTTGCAATAAAACAGCACCAATGCCATCTGTCGACGCGTCAGCCTCCACAATGAACGTCTCATCAAAATTCGGAAGACCCAAAATTGGCGCATGAGATAAGTGATGCTTGAGAGTATCAAAAGCCGCGGCTTCCACCACCCCCCACTGAAACCCATCCTTTTGCAATAGTCTAGATAATGGCGCTGCAATTGATGCATAATCCTTAATAAATCGTCGATAATAACCCGCGAGACCTAGGAAACTCCTCACTTGTCGTTGCGTTTCAGGCACGGGCCATTCAACTATTACGGACACTTTCTTTGGATCCATCTCAACCCCACGTCCTGAGATAATGTGTCCTAAGTATTCAAGTGTCGTGGCGCCAAATACGCACTTGGATTGCTTAACATAAAAGTGGTGGTCCTGTAAAATCTGAAACACGCATTGCAAATGCCCCAAATGTGCAGTAAGAGTGTCACTATAAACTAATATGTCATCAAAAAACACAATCACAAATTTACGCAAATATGGAGAGAATAACCGATTCATAGTTGCTTGAAAGGTAGACGGAGCATTGGTGAGCCCGAATGGCATTACCAAAAACTCATAGTGACCGTCATGTGTACGGAAAGCGGTCTTGTAGACATCCCGTTCACTCACACGTATTTGATGATACCCCGCTCGTAAGTCAAGTTTGGAAAAGATAACCAATCCTCCTAACTCATCAAACATCTCATCGGCCGTAGGAATCGGAAATTTATCCTTTACTGTGACCGCATTCAATGCTCGGTAATCCACACAAAAAGGGTAACTACCATCCTTCTTTTTCACTAACAATACAGGCGACGAAAAAGGACTATGACTAAAACGAATGATTCCCTGATTTAGCATGTCACTAACCAAATTTTCCATTTCACCTTTTTGGTAATGAGGATAACGATAAGGTCTAACGTTAACTGGTTTAGTACCAGGATATAAATGAATATGGTGATCAATAAGACGATGCGGAGGTAAAGCAGTGGGTACCTGAAAGAGCGACTCAAAGCACACCAAAAGCCGTTCGATCTCAGGATATGTTGCTGCTTCCGCCACTTGTGCACTCTTGGGCCCTTCATCCTGTACCATAATGCGATGTAATTCATATACCCCATAAACCTCGTCCGTGTCCAACAACGCCTACATATGATGCAAACTGATATATTTCATGCGCAACGATGCGTCCCCTTGTAATGCGTATGTCGTACCAGCAAGTGTGAATTCCATTGATTGCTGGGCATAATCATGAGTCACCTTACCCAACTTTTGTAACCATTGTATTCCTAACACAACGTCTGGTCCCTTCATAGGAAGTACATACAAATCAAACTCCATCGAGAACCCTTGCATCTGGATCATGACTTTAGAGCAAATGTGTTCACACAATAACGTCTCCCCACTCCCGATGTAAACCTTAAAAGGTTTGGTTGTTGTAATGGGTAGTTTCATCCGTTCGACTACGCCTGGTTGAACAAAGTTATGGGTACTCCCATTGTCAATAAGCACATGAACATTGCCGGTATTAATCGTGCCCCAAAGTTGGAGGGATCGAGGACTCCCATGCCCAACTAATGAATTGAGAATGGAGATATCTCCACTCTCCACAGCCTCATCATGTTCTCTTGATGTCACCTGATCCGCGACATCCTCTTCATCCGCCATAAGTAACAAAAATTTGCTTGGACCCGGACACTTATGACCGCACATTCATTTGTTATCGCAGTTAAAACATAAACCTTTACTCATACGCTCCTGTCGTTCAGCGGGCGAGATCCACTTAATCGGAAGTGGTGTCGTTCCAGAAGCAACCCCAACAGAAGAAGGTGTCGGTAATAGAGACGGCTTAGGTTGATCACCCCGTGTCGCCCCAAAATGAGAAGTCGACTTGGAGAGGTTTTGGGCAACACTGGTAACAGCCGACCCACTGGAAGTCGCTTTTATCCCTTGATCGTCCAAACGTGCCTCAGTAACACGTGCCAAAGAAAATGCATCGCTTTTATCCCTTGATGTCTGAATTTCACAATACGGCTAGTGCAGGACATGGTGGCGTGAAGAAAATGCTAGTGGGACTATCCGCCTTGTTTTATTGGAAGGGCATGCGTAAATCGGTTGAGGAGTACATCAAACAATGTCTTGTCTGTCAGCAAACTAAGTATACAACACAGGCACCGGGAGGATTACTACAGCCCTTACCGACTCCAACCGCGGTTTGGGAGGATGTTTCTATGGATTTTATTACTGGGTTGGCGAATTTCAAAGGGTTGACAGTTATTTTTGTAGTAGTGGATCGGTTTTCCAAATATGCCCACTTTGGAACACTAACCACTACTTTTAACGCTTCTAAAGTGCCTGAGTTGTTTATGGAGATGGTGGTTAGACATCATGGTCTTCCTAAAACTGTCGTGTCTGACCGTGATCCAATCTTTGTTAGTAAATTCTGGAAGCACTTGTTTGATGCTAGTGGTACTCAGTTGAATCATAGCACGGCATACCACCCGCAGACTGACGGTCAAACGAAGGTTGTCAATCGGGGACTTGAACAGTATCTTCGCGCTATGGTGTCGGATCGTCCTCAACAGTGGGTGAGGTTTTAACCCTGGGCTGAATACTGCTATAATACTAGCTACCATAGTAGTATTAAGATGTCTCCTTTTCAAGCTTTGTACGGTCGGGTACCACCATCAATTATTCCATATCCACCAGGTTCGTCTAAAGTGGCTGCTGTTGATGAAGTGTTGACTGAGTGGGATGAATTACTACGACAGCTTCGGCATAATTTGTTGGTTGCAAAGCCTCGCATGGAAATGAAAGCCAACCGTAGCCGACGTGATGTTGAGTTTAATCAAGGAGATATGGTGCTTGTCAAGTTACAACCATATCGACAAGTAACATTGGCCAAGCGTCTTTCCAATAAGTTGGCCAAGAGGTATTATGGGCCATTCGAGATAATGGAGCGTGTTGGCAAGGTTGCTTATCGTCTTGCGCTTCCTCCTACAAGTAAGATACATCCGGTGTTTCATGTTTCGCTACTCAAACCTTTTCAAGGAACAGAACCTGAGAAAATAGCAAATTTACCTGAGGAAGTATATGAAGGGCATCCCATGGAGCAACCATTATCCATCTGTGATTCGCGGGTAGTATTACGAAATGGGGTACCAATTCAACAAGTCCTCGTTCAATGGCTTGGAAGTTCCCCGGACGAAGCAACATGGGAAGAATTGACCGAGTTTCAAGCAGCTTATCCAGCTTACCACCTTGAGGACAAGGTGACTTTCGAAGGTGAGTGGAATGATACGCCAAGGCCAAAGCCTGTTGCAGCGCCACGACCCAAGAGAGCCAAGTCCAAGCCTGTATGGCATAAAGATTATGTCGTGCAATAATCTATCTTTATTTACTTATTATGTTTGAGTTTTATTAGGAAAGTGTCTTTTATATTTGTATTGTCTTGGACTACAAATTGTCTCGTATCATCTATCTATGTTAAAACACAACTCTGGCGGTTGTAATATTATATATACTAAATCACAACTTTGACCAATATTGTTGATCAAAATACCCACCAAATATAAGTTTACCTGGTCTGTTTACGCGGCCCACCAACGGCCCAAAAATATTTTGTCAGCGACAAAAACAAGTAAGAAAGATATATTTACAAATCACACCCTTGAACTTCTTTTTATTTACGCCTTTTTTATACAACAAACTTTATTTACCAAGTATCTAGCAGATATCTCGCGATTTCTTGAATACAAAAAATACCAGCAAAAAGGTCTCTCGATAACGAACAAAACAAGCCCAATATTGATATGCTTTTGACGGACGTACGATTTTATAAAAAATGGTGAAGTTTAATATATGTATAGTTTTTAAATAAAAGAACTTTCAAAATGCACCCTTAACATATCAAATAACTTTAAACTTTTTTAAAACTATAAAGGCCAAAGACGTGCAGCTGTATAAAAGTTTATATATAATTCTTTTGTTTATATAGCAAAGTTTATTTATCAAATATATAACAAATATATAACGATTTACGCCGTACAAACGCCGTAAAAAAACATATCTAATATTAATATACTTTTGACATACGTGCGCTTTTATAAATAAATAAATAAATAAATAAAAATTTGAAATTTAGAATAAATTTCTTTTACGCAAAAACAGAAATATCTAGCAATTTTTTAATAATAAACATATAATATAAATTAATGATTTTCTTTAGCCCGTTTAAGCAGCCCAAACTTGGTTTTCGTTTAGACAACTCGATAAGTTGGATCGATTACAATAATGAAATAAATGAACATATTTGAAATAGAACAAACTAACAAAAGCTTTCTCTTTTATATCCGAAGTTAAATATAAAAAATAACTAACGAATAAAAGTGACGTTACATTAACTATTTGACAATGTTGACACAAAAAGGAAAAAAGACTAAAAAAAATAATAATAAAAAATAAAAAAAATTGGGGAATCCCCCGCAACGCGCCCACTCGTTTGGTATAAATATACCAAATCATTCATGAATAAAGATATAAACAACCTCTTCTCTTTAACCCTAATTCTTAAGGAGCTTAACACTCGCTAAAAGTAAAGTAGTGCAATCTATCGATATAGCCTAACCGGGTTGTATCACAACAGCTGCTGCTGCTCTTCATCCTTTACCTCCACACTCAATCGGTATAACCGTTATCTAACAACCACACCCTATATTCAATCTAATTCACACTTGTTAAGTGTTAACTTTTATATATATATATATATATATATATATATATATATATATATATATATATATATATATATATATATATTTTATTTTTATTTTTTTTTATATTCTGTATTTAATTGAACTCGGCTTTTTTTTATTATGCTTATTAACAACGCTAAATTCAATTAATTAACAACTTGCTGTGTATGTAACTGTTTAACCTTTATTTCTTTTAATTCACGATTGTTAACTGATTTGCTTTAATTTATGTCTTTAGATATAGTTAGACGATAACCCCTGTTTTAGGTTATGATTTGTTTTAGTTGATGGATAATGTCATGAATTAAAAAAGCTTGCAGCCCAAGTTTTATTTAATTAGGAAGTCTTTTAGTTATGGACCTACCTTTTTTCTTCTTTAAGTAAGGCATAGGTATGTTTGATTATTGAATTTTTTTAATAGAAAAGACTAGAGTCGAGAAGCAATACATATTGCCAATTGCCTAATCCGTAGCTGCTTGCCACATCAATTTGATGTTAATTGTAGTATGTATTTGAAACACATTGTGACTCTACATTATATGTAATTTTCGACTTTTAACTTATTTGTTTCACCTCCATTGTAATGTATATGTGATTGGACTCGTTAGGTGATTATACATGTATTACATTTGCTTCGATCCATGATTGTTGACTAATTTTTTTATAATTAATGTGTAATTTGATGTTATGATGGAGGATTCAGTATTTATTAGTATAGATTAATATGTGTTAAATTATGTCAGCTCGGATTTCTAGCTAACGAGATTGTAATGTTAGGGCAAAGAAGATCCAATTTAGGTTTTTCTCCTCTGAAATAGGAGCAGCCACCATGTCGGGTGAGACTCCAGCAAATCCAGATGTGAAACTTACGGAAGAGGAACTTGAGAGGAAGAAGAAGAAAGAAGAGAAGGTAATGGCGGTTTAGCTATTGAATTTTGAGTTTTGCCGCTTTTTGTGTCTTGTTGTTTAAATAGTGTTTAATTTGCTGTTTGGGTACACAGGCGAAAGAGAAAGAGCTGAAGAAACTAAAGGCTGCACAAAAAGCTGAAGCAGCTAAACTTAAGGTATTGTTAAATAATATCTTAATTTAGTGAATTTGCATATGTATGTGGATTTGAAGTAATGTGATTTCGATATTGACTTGATTTAATTGATTTGCAATCTAGGCTCAACAAGGGCCCACTTCTTCAAAAGCCAGCAAGAAAAAGCACGAGAGGGCAGATGCAGGAGAAGACAATCCTGAAGACTATATTGACCCACAAACACCTGCGGGTGAGAAGAAGAAACTTTCTCCCAAAATGGCAAAGGAGTTCCTTTCTGATGAAGTGGAGAAATCGTATGTCTTATTGCTTCTTAGTTTGCAAAATCAACCCTCTTCAAGTTATATGCCTTTTTTTAATCAATAGTTTGTTGCTTACTTTGAAATTATTTATTGGTAGATGGTATGCATACTGGGAAAAGTCAGGTTTCTTTGAGGCAGATGCTAACAGCGATAAACCGTCTTTTACAATCGTGAGGCTCTTTCAGTTTACGTTTTAAGTTTAGTCTAACTTATATTTAGATTTCCCATTTTTTAAATATCAGAAATTTGCCTTCTATGTGGGATCTTCAAGTTGTATAAAGTTCCAAAAATACGTTTTATATATGCTAAAGGATGTTATAAGTCCATTGATTAGTATAATTTTTTTATTAACGTCATATGCGTAAAATTCTAAATGCAGGTTCTTCCACCTCCTAATGTAACTGGAGCTCTGCATATTGGCCATGCTCTTACTGCTGCTATCCAGGTTTCATGAGTTACACTCATCTTTTCTATCGCCATTTTTCAGTTTCCCTCATTTAAGTTGTACAATTACTTATCATTTATACAGGACACTATTATTCGTTGGAGGAGAATGTCGGGATACAACACTTTATGGGTTCCTGGAATGGACCATGCAGGGATAGCAACTCAGGTTGATTTGACTTCTAAAAAACTAGTGCTGGTATTATATGTGGAAAAAGGGGCAGGTGGGTTGGGTTGTGTCACGGGTCAGAATAGGTAGTCTTTTTGTTATGTGCTGGTTTGAACTGAAATTTTGTAAGTTTCTTAAATTATTATTGTGTCACACAAGTACGATTAAAAGGTTATATTGTTTCAACAATAATCAGTAGTTTTAAAGAAAGTGATATAGGATGCTTTATGCTTTAAGTTACACTTCAGTTGATGTTCGACCATTTTAAGATAAATTATAAGTTGGACCATTTGTTAGTAAATTAGGTTGAAATTGCCACTTTGCCTTCCCTAACTAGTATCCGAATATCCGATATGGCTATTGGGATACAATTGTTTATCACTCCTTTTATCCATTCTATGTCCTCCAATATTTGTGGCGTTAGTTTCTTATATTCATCTGACACTGCCTCCTCTTATAGGTTGTGGTGGAGAAAAAAATCATGAGAGAAAGGCAATTAACCCGTCACGATGTGGGCCGAGAGAAGTTTGTAGCTGAAGTGAGTTTGACTTACATATATATTATTTATTAGAAGTTATGATTGTTAGACTTACTTCTGAAGAGTTATGCTATTTTGGTATTGGTGATAGGTATGGAAGTGGAAAGAGGAGTATGGAGGCACTATATTAACACAACTCAGGCGTTTGGGTGCATCTTTAGATTGGTCAAGAGAGGTAAAAAATCAGTAAGCAATTTTTATTGTTGCCGGTTTCATTTGAATTCTGAACCTAGTTTTTTATGTTCATTACTATTATTTTGGTATTTAATGGCAGTGCTTTACAATGGATGAGAAAAGGTCAAATGCCGTAACAGAAGCATTTGTCAGGCTTTATAAGGAGAAACTTATTTATAGGTACCATTGACATTTATAAGGTTTATCCCTCCTGGTGTTTGTCAAATCGGTTTTTGATTTTTCTTTACTTGAATCCGTATATTTTTTATCTTCTGCATGTTAATTTTCTGAGGTGGCAAATTGTGTGGTCTGAGTAACAGGCTAAAGTCGGCTTGGACCAAGACATACAATCTTTGTAGGGGGTCGCGGTGATTGAACCAAAACACTTTTTATCGAAAATATGTTTTTTTCTTTTGGTAAATATAAGTGCACCAACTATGATACAAATTTTATCGTCAATCTCACTGTTTTGAAGAAATGGTCTACGAAGTTCTTTTGTATTAAAAACACACTTTCGGAAACTCTTGACCCAATTAACCTGCTAAAGATAAAACGGAAATTGAATCTACCAATTCATCAGGAATTAGGTCAAAATTCTCACCTCTATTTTCTGTAGAAAAAACTTTGATTTTCTTATATTATCATTATGTGTATGTGGAGACCTTGATCAAACTTTTAGCAATTGTTGGTATTGGCATATCTCCAATTTTGATTAAATCTGTAATTATATTTGACTGTCTTTTCTTTTTCCTTAAATTCAGAGATCTACGATTAGTCAACTGGGATTGTGTTTTGCGGACCGCCATATCAGATATTGAGGTAGGCAATGCGACCTTCTTTTAACATTTAGCGGTTGTTTGGATGTGCATTTTGGAAGGGGTTATGTTATTTCAAAAAAAATGGAATCCAAACTATAAAATTTAGTTATGATAATCAGTGTAAAATGGAAATCTTCACATCCCTGTAGGTGTGAAATTATATCTATTCTAAAAGTTTTGCCGATCTGTTTTTGTAGGTAGATTATATTGATATTAAAGAGAAGACACCTTTGAAGGTTCCTGGGTATAAAAACTTGGTGGAATTTGGTGTTTTGACATCATTTGCATACCCACTAGAGGAAGGTCTTGGTGAGATTGTCGTGGCTACTACTAGAGTTGAAACAATGCTTGGAGATACTGCTATTGCTGTTCATCCTGAAGACCCAAGATACAAACATCTTCATGGAAAATTTGCTTGTCATCCATTTAATGGAAGGAAACTTCCTATAGTTTGTGATGCTATACTTGTTGACCCCAAATTTGGAACTGGTGCAGTCAAGGTAAAATGATTTGTTAAAAAACTACATGTGGCAAAATGGGCAGGTTGGTTGGCGGAACGTGTTATTGTTTATAGTGGGTTAAAATGGTCGGGTTGAGTTGGACCAACACAGCAACACTACTTTATACTTTTTATATTTCATTATAAAAGTAGTTTTGAATAATGAGACATAGTTTGGTTACTCAACTATATAGGGGAATATTAGTATTTTCTCACTCATCGAAAGGAATCGACTTTCAAAAGTATAAATAGGATCATTCCTTATATTGAAGTGATTTTGAATGTTTTTTACACATTTGAATACACTTTTAATGACTGTCAACCCATTTGACTTGTTAGAGATAAGAATATAAACCAAACCAGGGCATTTTTAGGGAAATGAGTGAAAAATCACCTCTATGAACTGCTAGTGATTTTTCAAGTTGCTTATTTCGTTATGATGATTAAAAGGGTGTTATTGCAGATAACCCCAGCTCATGATCCAAATGATTTTGAAGTTGGAAAGCGACATAAACTGGAGTTCATCAACATTTTCACTGATGATGGGAAGATTAACAGTAATGGAGGTTCAGATTTTGTAGGGATGCCACGATTTGAAGCTCGTGTGGCAGTAACTGAGGCTTTAAAATCTAGGGTAATCTTACATTATCAATCTGTAAAATATGATCTGATAAGGATTCTTCGTGTTTTAATATCCATCTATTCTTTACATATAGGGACTCTATAAAGGGGAAGAGAAAAATGAAATGAGGCTAGGGGTTTGCTCTAGAACCAATGATGTTGTTGAACCGATGATAAAGCCTCAGTGGTATGTTAACTGTAAAAGTATGGGCAGGGAAGCTCTTGATGCCGTCACAGATGAGACAAACAAGAAAATTGACATAATTCCAAAGCAATATGTTGCTGAGTGGAAAAGGTCAATCTGAATAACTTATTTAATTTTTTTTTCTACCTGCAAGTTAGAGATGGCAAAATAAAAGATTTGGGACGGTTTTTTATTCATTAAATTATGTGACCACTGTATGCTTTGTTAATTCCAATATCTAAAGGCACCAAATTCAGCGACAGCTGTTGCACTCAAATTAGAATGTAAGGACTTGAGAGTAATTTTGTAAAGATATTGTTTGAATATATACAAGGCATCCTTTTGTTTAAAATAGGCTAGATGCCTTGTAGAAGCCAACTAATTGGTAGCCGCTTGAGCTGCAGGATGGGTGGTCAGGCGGTCGGGTAACAGGTCAAAAGTTGTGTTGGTTAAAAAGTTCTAAAAAGAGCCTGGTTAAGTCTGACATACAAAAAACATCATTACAACGATAATCTATATGGTGAAGCTATCTTTAAATAATAGAGTTTGTACGCCTTTCCACTCGTGTCCCTTTTAAGATTTTTTGAGTGATCAGTTTGAGATAAAACACTACCCAAATCAACCCGTTTACATAAATGGGACAACTCCACCTCTAGTAGCTGTACATTTTGTCAGTTATCATTCATTCTGTTATCTCAATGTGCATCTCTTTAGCTACAAGCTCTTATAAATTAAAGGTTTATTGCATTTGCATTGGACAGGTGGCTTGAAAACATTCGTGATTGGTGTGTTTCAAGGCAGCTATGGTGGGGCCATCGTGTTCCTGCATGGTATGTTACTCTAGAAGAAGACAAACTTAAGGAACTTGGGGCCTATGAAAACCATTGGGTGGTTGCAAGAAATGAGAAAGAGGCGGAGGCGGAGGCTAACAGGATCTTTGCAGGGAAAAAGTTTCAATTGGCTCAAGATCCTGATGTTCTTGACACCTGGTTTTCTGCTGGGCTTTTCCCACTATCTGTATTGGGGTGGCCCGATGAGACCCAAGATTTGAAGACTTTTTATCCAACTTCTGTTCTCGAAACCGGGCATGATATATTATTTTTTTGGGTTGCGAGGATGGTGATGCTTGGCATGAAATTGGGAGGTGATGTACCTTATACAAAGGTAATATTGTGAACATATATAATCTCTAGTGTTAGCAGTAAATTTTACACTAGTTTAGTATAGAAAAAGAATCTTTTTGGAATATACTTTCACTAAACTTTTTGAACTCCAATTTAGACACTGATTTTTAGCACTCAAGAGTATTTTTTAACTAATTTATCTACATTACATAATGATTTATTTCAATGATAATTGTTGTATGTTTTAAAAGGTAAAAGTGTATTTTAATCATATTTTGTTTATTAAAAATCCACATCAGCATGACCACCTCCATGCCAGCATGTTAACGAGTCAAGAGGTTATGCAATGGCTGGGATGGAAAAGTTTTACTAGTTCAAATGACATGGGTGTTTAAAGACAGTATGTTACAATAAACGGAGTATATGTGAAAGCACGTTGCTAGTCTGTAACATTATCCCTTAATATATGACTACTCTAAAAACCATAGCTATTTAAGAATTGATATTTAACTATTCTATAGGTTTATCTACATCCCATGATTCGTGATGCACATGGGCGGAAGATGTCCAAATCTTTGGGCAATGTGGTGGATCCTATTGAAGTCATAGAGGGAAAAGAACTGAAAGAGCTTCACAAGAGACTGGAGGAGGGAAATTTGGATCAAAGTGAATTGAAGGTTGCCATAGAGGGACAGAAAAAAGATTTCCCTAAAGGCATCCCTAAATGTGGTGCAGATGCACTTCGATTTGCTCTTGTCTCGTACACAGCTCAGGTACCGTCTCTATTAACTGAAATTATGGACGGGCTAGGTTATGGGTCAATACATGTATTTATGGTACGGGCCTGAAACACCCTTTGTCCAAAGTCCTAACTATTTTTTTGGTTGATAAATATAATCTATGTAGTCTCGGTCTATAATATGTTCTTTTGGTAAAATGATATGAAGGTTTTTTACGTTACAAAAGGAACTTTGGGCAATTTTTGTCTGTCCCAATTTTTCTTAGTATTTTATTTTACCCCTTTGACCCAATGAAAAGGGTAATTTTTGGTGTTGGTTGAAACGTGCCAAAATTGGGTTATTGAAACTTTATTCTTTTTAATATTCAGTGTGTCAGATATAATAATAATAATAATAGTCTAATTATTCGTGTTAAAGATTTAGAAGGGTTTGGGCTTTGAAAATACACGTTTGGCCAGTTGCAGCCGTTTGACCAGTTTGTGTTAGCTTTATTATATTTTTTTTACCCATTTATGTTGAGAATATATAAAAGCTTTGGGGTTATAAGTGGTAATGTTTTGGTAAGGTCAGGTCAAGTTTGCTCAAAACAATGTTTGTTCAGAATATCTAAATTTTCTTTAAATAACTGGTCTGTTACATGAGTATATGATTATAAAAAAATATCTAAAATAAAAAATAAGTTAATTTAAATCAAATGATTTTAAACTCTAGATGAACATGACTTTTGAACTGTTTGATCAGTTTCTATCCAGCTAACTTTTCTTTACCCTTTTTAGCCAACTCATGACCTGAATGTATTCACAAGTTTATTGGATCGATACCATCTCTAGTTTTTATTAGTTTCTTTCTTATTAAGCTGTTTATTCCTTCTCCTGTGGATACTAACATTGTGCTGTTGCATTATTCTAGTCTGATAAAATAAACTTGGACATACAACGTGTGTATGGATATCGACAATGGTGTAATAAACTTTGGAACGCTATAAGATTTGCCATGAGCAAACTCGGGGATGATTATACCCCTCCGTCAAAGATAGTCCCAGAGAACTTGCCTTTTAGTTGCCAATGGATACTTTCTGCTCTGAACAAAGCTATATCAAAAACAATATCATCATTGGATGCGTACGAGTTCTCAGACGCATCGAGTGCTGTATATTCTTGGTGGCAGTCTCAGCTTTGTGATATTTTCATTGAAGTCATCAAACCTTACTTCTTTGGTGACGATGCATCAAAAACATCTGCAAAGCGTCATGCACAAGATACTCTATGGGTATGTTTGGACAATGGATTAAGGTTGCTCCACCCTTTTATGCCGTATGTTACTGAGGAATTGTGGCAACGACTTCCATCACCAAAGCATTATACGCGAGAAGAGTCCATTATGATATGCAAATACCCGTCAGTTATGGAGGTTAGAATTGACTAATTTTAATATGCATTTTATAGTTCTGACTAATATCTACTCAGCACTAGTCAGATCAAATCATGGCAAGATGTCACTTATATCTTTGGGATATACTTTTTACAGTCCTGGACAAATGAAAACGTGGAGTATGAGATGGAAATGGTCGAGTCTGCTGTGAAATCACTCAGATCAATTAGGGCAAACCTGCCCGCTGGTGAAAGAAATGAAAGGTACTTGGCTTACTAAATAGTTCAACTGTTTATATCTTTTGTTCTATATGATCCAAAATCCATGTCGTTAGAAGTGGCAAAATTGTCGGGCAAGGCAGGTTAAGTAACGGGCTATTACCTTTTTGCGCAGAATTTGTTTATTATTATTGATTTTTTTAATAAAAATATCCAGCATCTAGTATGAATACAAAAATGTTATATTATGCTTATAATAATCTAAAAAATACAATTATCTAAGAGTGGTTTTATGCATTAAAACGATACACTTTGACCTGTTGAGCCATTTGACCTTTTGTATAATGTTGTTTTTTTTGGTTAATTACTTAAATCAACCATATTGTTCTGTAATTGGGTAATCTATCTCTGGACTTTGTTATAAAGAACGTTCTGTTGTTTTCAGGCGAGCGGGTTTTGCAGTTTCTGGAACTGATCAAATTGTAGACCTTCTCAAACAGCATGAAATGGAGGTTTTGACCCTAGCCAATTTATCATCGTTGACGGTATGCACATTGATCACACTCGCATATATATGCACTTCATTCTAGAATCTACATTTTAACTGAATCTCTGACATGTTCACTTTTTGTCTTATGTTTTCTGATATGATCTTTATCACACATTTTTAAGCTCATTTTTTCTTGTACAACACGCTTATATCTCATACTTTCGATTTACAATTTCCAGGTACTTACCGAAAATGACGTTGCTCCTACCGGATGTGCAGTATCTGTGGTAGACGAAACACTTTCTGTTTATCTAAAGCTGCATGGAGCTATTGATGTTAACAAGGAACGTGAAAAGCTCAACACAAAGTTGACAGAGTTACAGAAGTAAGAACTCTAACCAAACCCATCATTACTGATTTCAAGCATCTTGTAATTAAATATCACTTGTATATTTTAGTGGGATGGGTATTTGAATCTCTTCTAGAGTTGACAAGATATGCGTATCAGCTTGGTTCAGTGACATGTCAAAATAGTTTAGGTTGAAAATGATTATTCTTTACAGTTGTACAGGCTGGGTTGGTCAGCAAACAATTATCGTTAAACTTAGAATACTTTTTACATTTATAACCTAAATCTTTGAATAAAACATTCTATGAGGTTGTATGCATTTAGAGTTTTTTTTTGAGCAACTTGCGACCCATTTGACCAATTTCCACCTTTTATGTGTTTTTTACCCGTCTGAGATAAAACTTAACCCAAATTTGCAATATACTTGGAGGTATTAGCAATATCATTTATTGATCTTTCCATGTTTCACCAGGCAAAGAGATACTTTAAACAAGGCAATGAGTGCTAAGGGCTACGCAGAAAAGGTTCCAGCCCGTATTCAAGAAGAAAATGTTGCTAAACTCGCCACACTAATGCAACAACTACTGTCGCTTGAGGAAGCTGCTGAACACTTTGAACGCGAAGTAGCCGCAAAAGCTTCAACTTCATAAATCTAAGTCAAAGTCAGTTTTCCTCTTTGTTGGTATTCTTTTTACTGCACACTTCAATAAATTTTGAGTGAATGCCTTTCAATGTCAGATGAAACACGCGGATGATGGGATCATTGAGGCATTCATTGAAATGTTAAATTTACAATAGTTGAAATATTTTACTTGGATCATGTTGGAAGTGAAATTGATGGAACAAATTCTGAAACAATGTGGTTTATGTGAAATTTTGTTGGACTAATTGTATTTTCACCTTTATATTTGAATTTCGATTCAGAACATATACAGTATCCGTTTTGTGAGCCCATTTAATGATCCAAATGCGTGTGTTTGTAATGAGAACTTTTTTCACCTTTGTGCTTTCAACCGAGTTACAAAATGGTTAGGCACCAAAATAGCCCGCCTTTGCTTGGCTAAAGAGTTTGGGTGGTCTTTTCGAATTTATATATGCTTTTATAGTAGTTACATATGTGTGTCTACAGCTTAAACTCACTGGAGATTTTTTATGAATAACAGAATGCTCGTGCAATGCAAAAAGTTTAGAAATCAATGGTGTTTAGGGTAGATGGTACCAATTTCTTTAATGAGATTACACAAAATGAGTCTTGTTGTAAATAGGAGACTCGAACCCATGTGGCCATCACAAGAAGGTATAGAAACCAACTTAAAGCTTATAGTAACTTATAAGATGCTCATTTTTTTCTCCATTTTAGGCAAGTTACAAACTTTCCAACTAGATATCCTTTCTCAGTTTCTCAAGAGTTACAAGTTTTCTTATCACAACTTAAGAGGCATTACCATACCATTTATAATAGCTAAGATCGAAAATAATAATTTGACTTAGTAAGCTCATATCAATTTAAAATTATGCTGAAACTCATAAATGAGGTTTTCCCCTTTCGGTTTATCCAGTGAGGGTGAGTCTTTCTGACACTTCCATGGCCACCCCCAAATGTGTACCTTTTAAAGTTTGAATCGTTGACCTCTTGTGAGAAAGTCAAGTGACTGTGAAGCTCGTAGTATACTCAAATCTCCACGTGTAACCAATTTTGCCAGTACCTTTTACAGTAACATCAATATAAGATGTTTGGATTAACTAACTGAATCATCGACAACTGGTCACATATTTATTTATTTATTTATTTATTATTATTATTATTATTATTATTATTTTTATTTTTTTTTTTTTTTGTCTAAGCTGGCTCCTTAAATGATTCATTACGTTTGAACCACTACATATTTAGTTGATTATACACATTACTGATAACTTATACCTTATTTTATCTCTCAACTTTCAAACTTATGCCTTATTTTATCTCTTTCACATAAATAGATCAAAATTGTTCCAAGAATTTGTATGACCTGGTATGCGGATTAAGATCCTCTCACAAAATTAAAGTTATGTTTGATTCAACTCCTGGTATTACATGATTTGTATGGTAAAATATAAAACCCATATATCTTGATTATGGCTGATCACTGTCATTCTAACAACATCCGTAAAATGAAATTCCATGATTTTTCAGTATTTTATCAATATACATCAATTCTCAATAGGTCATAAAATTTAGGTTCTATAAACAAAAACATCAAACTGCAGCCAAAATATCTAAAATCCAGAAATCAAAAATCACTAAATCAGTTTAATAAACCAATTTCTTACAAAGAAACTTGACAATAATATCCTTCTTTAAACGAGTCAAAAGTGCACCCAAATCTAGGTGACTAAACCAAAGCAATCAAGCTATGTACCAATACGTATTGAGTGAGGCCCTCCTGAGTAGCATCGACTAGTAATAACCCTCCTCATCTGCAATGAAAGACGTAAATTAATGGAAAATGTACTATATACCGAAATGTGTAAAACTAGAGGTTGCAAAATAGGCAGGCAGGTCAAAATGGGTTGGGAAAGATTGACCCGAAAACACACGATTCACAACCAAGAAGTTTATTATAAATATCGGTTGTCAAGAATCATATAATTTTGATAATAAGATACGTTTTTTGATAATATGATGAGGTTTTATAAATTACTGATACACTTGGGGGATTTTTGAATTTTGATCCTTGCAACCAATTCAACCCGCTTATTAAAAACATAATCAAACTCGACCCTCAGATAAGCAGTTTGGAATAAGCAACTTCCATACTGAATATACAAAACTGCTTATTTCACCCTCAGATAATTAAAAAAAAAAAAAAAAAAAAAAAAAAAAAAAAAAAAAAACAGTTCGATCAATTACTCTCAAACAACCTCAGAACTGCTTATCAAATAATTTCGAAACACAACAAGCAGTTTTAATAAGCAATAGCAAACAGCCCCTTTAATCAAGTACTCATCAAGTACATTATCAGGGACGGACTACAACTGACTAGGTGTTAACCACAATTATTTTTCGTACTATGTGCACTTTAAAAAAAAAATCAAGGCTTTTTTTTGACAAAAAGTAGCACTACGCCACCACCCCGCAAAAAATCCATGGATGTCCGAGACGCACCCATTACATTATAATAAGCAATATAAAAAAAGATAAAAAATAAAAAAATCTTTAATCAAGTACTTGCTTGTGTATTCAAAAAGCAAACTAACAATCTCAAAATATATACAACATAACTAATATCTCATAGACAGGACTTGAACCCACGACCACTTGGTTACGGAGCATCATCTCAAATGTACCACTAGGCTACAAGCACTTTAGTACTAAACACTTATTAAAAAAAATAATAATAAATAAAATAAAAATAAAAAAAAATAAAACTTACAGGAAATAAAATATAGGGTTCTTCTTTGCAAGAACGTTGACTGGAACCAAAACCACCACGACCACGTCCTCTTCCACCTCTATACATCTCAAAATTAACCACGAGATTTTTTTTTACCCTAATTTGTTTGAGTGAAAACTGATGACGGTGACTTTATTTATTAGGAAATCAATGTTTTTTTTTTATTGTTTTGGAAATCAATGTTTTTTTTACCCTATAAAGGATGTTTTTGTGTTTATGGTCTTTTAAATCCAAATAAAATTATAGGGGCTCTAAGGTTATGGGCTTTATTACACTTAAGATTGTTTACATTTAGCAGAAATTCAACTTGAGACCTTACATATTTTAGAGTGATAGTCACAAGCCCTTTTACTATTATGCCACTCTTAAGTGGTTTTATGCATCAAATTTTAGTACACCATTCTGTGTTAAGTAGTAATTCACACCGATAAAAAGCCATGTCTATTTCGGTCATTTCACTTATTAAAAATATAAATAAAGTGATTTGCCAAACACAAAAAAATTGATTATCTTATTATTGCCATGTCAAACAGCATAATCAAATCCAAACACTATATTAAATAAATACATTTGCACGAAAAAAAAGGCGATTCAAAGTTGCCTCTTTTGAGGTTTGAAAAAATTGTCCATTAGTAAAAATAAATAGATAAGTTTTACCGAGTTTATTATGTTACATTTATTTAAAGTTATTATTACAGATTTTATATAAATTGTTGCAAAAAATAAGAAATATATAACATTAATGATTATGCTTATGTTAAACAGTTCTTTTTCCCCTTTTTTTGAAGACGGTAATTATATAAAACTAACAAAAGGCGTGGATTGTGCTACGGTAACTTCATCTACAGTACCCAAGTATAATAAACTATCCTCCCCACAAATTTCATAACCCGTTTCCCCGACACACTATCTTCAACCGCCCCATATAAACAATCGATCACTACCACCACCACCAAAAACCAGCTTCGATTACACATGTAACCCAAATGCAAATCCTGAAAATTCTTAGACAATACTCGAGAGGTGGATTTAAGGAGAAAAATCAAATGTGTAAGTTTATCAACCCTAAATAAATATGTATAAGTTTTACCTTTTCTTCGATTTTGTGTGCTTTTGATTAGTTTCGTGGGTAAACAAAAGCTTAACAATTACTACGACTTATACATATGTAAAAATTGAATCTTGAAATTAGGGTTTTTGCATAATTGGGTGTCTTGCTGATTTCATTTTTTTTGTTAGATTTTAAGGGTTTTTATAATGGTTAAGCTTATGCCTTATTTATAAGACATGATTTGAAGATGTTTGGACTAGCTTATTTTCCCTGCTTATGAGCTAATTTTTTTTTTTTTTTTTTTTTTTTTTTTTTTTTTTTTTTTTTATTTATTATTATTATTTTTTTTGTGCTTACGAGGTTGGTTACTTGGTTTTAGTGTTTGAGTGGTTTTATGGAGCTAATTGTAGCTAAAAGATTTGAGCTTTTATTGCATTTGAGCTCCAAATAAACCAGACATGAATTCATAGTTGTTATTGTGTTTCAGCTCCGAATAAAGCCAGCCATGAATTCATAGTTGGTGCTATGGGTTTGTATGACTTTGTTTTGGCTACATTAAGCTATCCGTGACGAAAAGATTATAGCTTTTTTATCGAGTTTGAGGTTTCACGGTTTTTTTTTTTTTTTTTTTTTTTTTTTTTTTTTTTTTTTTTTTTTTTTGTGATTCAATTTTGCATATGATCTACATATATATGAAAGGTATAACAAAATAGATGGGTGGTGTTTTAGTATTTGATTATAAGATTTGTGGGTTTCGTTTATGCTGTTGTTTGGAATACCTTCGCCGCATCTATTCCTCGGAAATTTATTTGTGTTGGTTAAATGAAATTGCAGGCTGGGCCATTACTAGCTCAAGGTATGGAAGATGTGAACTTTGAGCAAATTGTCGACTCCATGACTACAATGACAGTTTGGTGGCCTCCTCATGCGTAGCAACAGGCAATACATTCTTTTTAGTATGTTTTAAGATTGTAGAGAAAGTATGCTAAAACGTTTTGTTTTATTTTGATTTGGTTTGTGGCCTTTTATTGCAGCGGCAATTCAGAACAACAGAGGATTTCATCACCAACAAAAATTAGCATGGTTTATTGTTTAACCTCCATTGGTGAGTTCTTTCAATTTTTTTTGATGTTTTTTTCATTTTGATGATTCCATGTAAATGGATTGAATTGTTAATCTTTTTTTTTGTCATTTTCATGTTCATTTTGTGATTTTATTAATGGTTTTTGCATATTGTTTAATGGGTGTTTTGATGTGTGTATTTAGTCTTTGGATTGTTGGTGATGGTTTTGTGGTTTGTGTGTTTAGGTCGGTGGAGATGGATGGTGTTCGTGTGCAAGATGTGTTTTGAATTGCAGAGCAAATAAGTAATCCATCATTGGCATACGGGTAGTTTTTGATTGTAACACCCCCAAAATCTGGTTTAGCGGAAGCATACATGTTTGGGTACTACTAAATTGGTATTACAACACAAGGTACAAAGAACGGTTTTACCTCAACCGTTTAAAAGAAATTTTCATATTCAAAAGTGTTTTGTTTACAGCATTTCATAACTGGTGCGAAAATATAGGCCCATAAAAGAGATCAAGCGGTCCCAAATACATCAGAGTTTTCTATGACCATGCCATGCCATGCCAAAAGCCTCCACAACCAGGTTATCGCCTTAAACCTGAAAATATATGCTAAAAGGGTCAACACAAGGTTGGTGAGTTCATAGGTTTGTGATAAAGCGGTAAAAATACTGTGAGTTCCATAAAAGTTTAGTGTCCATTGTGTCGCTCACAATGTCATGATAATAAAGTTTACCTTAAAAAAAATTAGAGATGTGGACCATGAGTAGGGTATGTGACCCAAAATAAAATAGTCTATTACGCTAGCACTAAGTTCATGCAACCGAAGCTATGACAGTGTGCATGCTTTAGAAACATGTTAAATATACCGGCAAGTGTTTATCCCGATACACTTGTATTTCGACATGTTATACGTCCGCGTTTGCCTATCCGGTCAAACCGAACGGGGGAGTCACCCCGATAGATCTATTTATAACATTCGCGCTTCCCAGCAGGAATTGATGGCTCATGAGTTTGGGCATAGTGGGATTCAAAGGCTTAGGCTAAGCTGCGTAATAGTTTAATAAATCATAAGTTTCGGTTTGGTCCATAAAAGAGTTTGCATGTTTCTCACCCCAAGTTTTGCAATGCAAAGTAAAGTTAAAGAGTGGGGCTATAATTCACATATAACATTTACGCACTTGTGTTCAGAGTAAGGTAAACCAGTGTGCAATAAGCAGATAATTCATGTTCTCAAGTAAGAACAATAAATGAGTTTAAGTATAAACATGCATTGAGTTTCATTAAAAACAAGCATGTATTCTCCCCCAAACATTTAAAAAACAAGTAAAGGTAGGGGCCATGAACTCACCTTAGCTTGCAGCAACGCAAAATTTCACAATGGTCACAACTGGCATCAAGAGCTAAACACAACGATATCGAGGGTGCAGGCAAAATGGTGCCGGATCGGCACAACCTAATATATATGTAGTTATCTCAGAACGCGTCTCGTAAAGTAAAAGAGTTTTCAAAAGACAAGCGTTTTAGTTTTCGTGGATTACTCGTATCAAAGTTTGTAAAAAGTTTAGTATTAACGTTTCGTGTTGTGGTAAGAAAACATAGACTCAAAATGTAACTCACGCCAAAGTATAATATATATCCAAATATATTATAAAAGAAATAATAAAAGAGCAGTCAAGAAACACTAACGAGGACTCAAGTATACACACGTCAAAGGGGAACAGATAACGACATAGTCGAGAAAAGTACCGACGAGAACTTTAGGCCGACCTATGATCAGGTAGAATCCCCTTTAAAGAAGATTCTCCTTGACATGAATTTTTTTACCCTAATTTGTTTTAGTGAAAACTGATGACGGTGGGAAATCAATTTTTTTTTATTGTTTTGGAAAGTGTTATAAAGGATGTTTTTGTGTTTATGGGCTTTTAAATCCAAATAAAATTATACAGGCTTTAAGGTTATGGGCTTTATTACACTCTACCTATTAATTTTTTTCTTGAAATGATTTAAATGGGTGGAGAAATCTAACTTGAGGCACTCATATAGTCATATGGTTGTCAAGTCGACTCTACTCACTGCCACAAAACGCAATTCTGCATAAATTGATTATTCACTATCAAATTACCAAACTAACCCAAAATATATGTCACCTTGTTCCTCACAAATCCCAGTTCCAACTTGTCTTCAATTCAAACGGCAACGCAATTGATTATTTCATACCATTGAATGGCTTAGAATTTTGTATCGGTGATGGAGGTGATGACTTGGTTCTGATTCATTCAGACATTTGAATATGTCTGATTACATCTGAAAAGTCTAAACTTTACACATACTTATTTTCAATCCTTATCTCCACATCTTGGTCTTGATTTTTTATTAATAATCATGAATGGAGGGTCTTTTGGTTAGTTTTATAGTGAAAGGATTGCTTTTTGTTTATTCAGACATTTTATAAAAACAAACAGTCTAAAATAATTCAGATTCAGACTTTTGGACCACTAATTCAGATTCAGAAGTGGTTTTCAGATTCAGACATGAAATGTCTGAGTAAACAAACAAAACCTTAGTAAAAAGAATATGAGTACGTTGTTATGCATCAAAAATTTTTTTTTTTTTTTTTTTTTTTTTTGTTAACTATGATTTCTAACTTTTTGGCCCACTAATCTACGAGATTTGAACCCACCGCCACATAGACTCAAATAGGTAAAACCCTCCCTTTTTAGGAGGTTGACGCGGCAACTTAAGGTTGTTTGCACCTAGCAGAAATTCAACTTGAGACCTCACACATTTTAAAGTAATAGTCACAAGCCCTTTTACTATTATGCCACTCTTAAGTGGTTTTATGCATCAAATTTTAGTACACCATTCTGTGTTAAGTAGTAATTCATACCGATAAAAAGCCATATCTATTTCGGTCATTTCACTTATTAAAAATATAAATAAAGTGATTTGCCAAACACAAAAAAATTGATTATCTTATTATTGCCATGTCAAACAGCATAATCAAATCCAAACACTATATTTCAAAATCACATTTTGCAACAACTGATTATCTATTTCTTTTAAAGTCCCCTTTCGCGGCTCACAAATACATTTGCATGAAAAAAAGGCAATTCAAAGTTGCCTCTTTTGAGGTTTGAGAAAATTGTCCATTAGTAAAAATAAATAGATAAGTTTTACCTAGTTTATTATGTTACATTTATTTAAAGTTATTATTACAGATTTTATATAAATTGTTGCAAAAAATAAGAAATATATAACATTAATGATTATGCTTATGTTAAACAGTATTATATAAAACTAACAAAAGGCGTGGATTGTTGTACAGTAACTTCATCTACAGTACCCAAGTATAATAAGCTATCCTCCTCACAAATTTCATAACCCGTTTCCCCGACACACTATCTTCAACCGCCCCATATAGACAATCGATCACTACCACCACCACCAAAAACCAGCTTCGATTACACATGTAACCCAAATGCAAATCCAGAAAATTCTTAAACAATACTCGAGAGGTGGATTTAAGGAGAAAAATCAAATGTGTAAGTTTATCAACCCTAAATAAATATGTATAAGTTTTACCTTTTCTTCGATTTTGTGTGCTTTTGATTAGTTTCATGGGTAAACAAAAGCTTAACAATTACTACGACTTATACATATGTAAAAATTGAATCTTGAAATTAGGGTTTTCGCATAATTGGGTGTTTTGCTGATTTCGTTGTTTTTTTTTTTTTTTTTTTTTTTTTTTTTTTTTTTTTTTTTTTGTGTTAGATTTTAGGGGTTTTTATAATGGTTAAGCTTATGCCTTATTTATAAGACATGATTTGAAGATGTTTGGACTAGCTTATTTTCCCTGCTTATGAGCTAATTTAATTTTTTTTGTGCTTACGAGGTTGGTTACTTGGTTTTAGTGTTTGAGTGGTTTTATGGAGCTAATTGTAGCTAAAAGATTTGAGCTTTTATTGCGTTTGAGCTCCAAATAAACCAGACATGAATTCATAGTTGTTATTGTGTTTCAGCTCCAAATAAAGCCAGCCATGAATTCATAGTTGGTGCTATGGGTTTGTATGACTTTGTTTTGGCTACATTAAGCTATTCGTGGCGAAAAGATTATAGCTTTTTTTATCGAGTTTGAGGTTTCACCTGTTTTTTCTTTGGTGTTTGTGATTCAACTTTGCATATGATCTACATATGAAAGGTATAGCAAAATAAATGGGTGGGGTTTTAGTATTTAATTATAAGATTTGTGGGTTTCGTTTATGCTGTTGTTTGGAATACCTTCACCGCATCTATTCCTCGAAATTTATTTGTGTTGGTTAAATGAAATTGCAGGTTGGGCCATTACTAGCTCAAGGTATGGAAGATGTGAACTTTGAGCAAATTGTCGACTCCGTGACTACAATGACAGTTTGGTGGCCTCCTCATGCGTAGCAACAGGCAATACATTCTTTTTAGTATGTTTTAAGATTGTAGAGAAAGTATGCTAAAACGTTTTGTTTTAATTTGATTTGGTTTGTGGCCTTTTATTGCAGCAGAGGATTTCATCACCAACAAAAATTAGCATGGTTTATTGTTTTACCTCCATTGGTGAGTTCTTTCAATTTTTTTTTTTATTTTTTTTTTCATTTATTTATTTATTTTTTATTTTTTTATGTTTTTTTCATTTTGATGATTCCATGTAAATGGATTGAATTGTTAATATTTTTTTGTCATTTTCATGTTCATTTTGTGATTTTATTAATGGTTTTTGCATATTGTTTAATGGGTGTTTTGATGTGTGTATTTAGTCTTTGGATTGTTGGTGATGGTTTTGTGGTTTGTGTGTTTAGGTCGGTGGAGATGGATGGTGTTTGTGTGCAAGATGTGTTTTGAATTGCAGAGCAAATAAGTAATCCATCATTGGCATACGGGTAGTCTTCGATTGTAACACCCCAAAAATCTGGTTTAGCGGAAGCATACTGTAAGATGTTCACTAACTAATAACACAAGTATGTGATTAGAGATGGATCGAATAGGAGAGATTTAGAGAGAGAAGTGGAGAGTTTGGGAACCTTGAGAGAGAAAGATGAGCATATTAGATTAAAAGTGAATGAAGGTCCAACCCTCTCCCTAGGTGGAGAGGGGTATATATACTATTACATATTATGCCCCGAGTAGGCTGTGGAGCGAGCTGACAGAGGATAAAGACCCGTCCCACTCCACAAGATCTATAATAACTAATCTACTACTAATAATATTACTAATCCTACGAGCTATTAAGTGCTAATGAGTTCTCGGGGTGACCGAGTCTTCAACTGAATATTTATATTCCTAACAATCTCCCCCTAATGGAGGTCACCCCGGAAATAATGATCTGTATTCTAGCACTCTATCTTCTGAACATGATTTCATAGCTCGTAGACTTCGATTCTTCAACTTTGTAGATGTTTGTGCCTTTCAGCAGTGAACTTTTTGATGACTGATCTTTTATCTTGGATGATCTTTGAGTATCCTTGAAGTTATCATCCATCATATGTTTTTACGTCATCTTGCAGCATCGTCTTTATGTGAAGTTGTGATCTTAGAGCCTTCTTTGAGATCATCAGCCACCGTAAATCTCTGAGCTCATCCATTGTAGTAAAGCCTCCATGTGATTTGTTGTGACCGTTGGGCTCGCATGCTCACACTTTTCTGGATCATGATAGATTTCATCATAGTTGCAGAAGCGGTGTTGTAGGTCTTTCAACTATCATGATGTCTTTGGTAATGAATTGGAAGTGTGAGCATGGAGTGTGGATTGACACGTCTCTGCTGGAATCAGGAACCACCATCGCCATCTTTATATGAATCTGAAATAAAACAGTTAGCAATAAAGTTGGAGAACGAATATGGCTTTGTCATTCGTTCGATGTGGTGGTTGGATTTAACCTTCGGTTCTGTGAAGACCGACCTGTGATCAGGTAGAATCCCCTTTAAAGAAGATTCTTCTTGACAGGAATTTTTTTACCCTAATTTGTTTTAGTGAAAACTGATGACGGTGGGAAATCAATTTTTTTTTATTGTTTTGGAAAGTGTTATAAAGGATGTTTTTGTGTTTATGGTTATGGGCTTTATTACACTCTACCTATTAATTTTTTCTTGAAAATATTTAAATGGGTGGAGAAATCTAACTTGAGGCACTCATATGGTTGTCAAGTCGACTCTACTCACTGCCACAAAACGCAATTCTGCATAAATTGATTATTCACTATCAAATTACCAAACTAACCCAAAATATATGTCACCTTGTTCCTCACAAATCCCAGTTCCAACTTGTCTTCAATTCAAACGGCAACGCAATTGATTATTTCATACCATTGAATGGCTTAGAATTTTGTATCGGTGATGGAGGTGATGACTTGGTATTTCATGTGTTTTATCTTTTGGGAAAAAGTAGTACTAGTACTATCTTTGTATCTTAAAAACTTAAAATTAAAAGAGTATTATAAATTGTGGATAAACCATTCAAGTGCTCCAAAGCTGTACAAAGTTACAAATTTAATACTAGTTTGTAGCTAATATTTTTTGTTAGTAAAAAGAATATGAGTACGTTGTTATGCACATAAAAAATAAAAAAAAATAAAAAAAAAAAAAAAAAAAATAAAAAAAAAAAAACAATTGTTAACTATGATTTTCAATTTTTTGGCCGACTAATCTATGGGATTTGAATCCACCGCCATATAGACTCAAATAAGTAAAACCTCTCTTTTTAAGAAGTTGACGTGGCCACTTAAGGTTGTTTGCACCTAGCAGAAATTCAACTTGAGACCCCACACATTTTAAAGTGATAGTCACAAGCCCTTTTACTATTATGCCACTCTTAAGTGGTTTTATGCATCAAATTTTAGTACACCATTCTGTGTTAAGTAGTAATTCATACCGATAAAAAGCCATGTCATATTTCGGTCATTTCACTTATTAAAAATATAAATAAAGTGATTTGCCAAACACAAAAAAATTGATTATCTTATTATTGTCATGTCAAACAGCATAATCAAATCCAAACACTATATTTCAAAATCAAATTTTGTAACAACTGATTATCTATTTCTTTTAAAGTCCCCTTTCGCGGCTCACAAATACATTTGCATGAAAAAAAGGCAATTCAAAGTTGCCTCTTTTGAGGTTTGAAAAAATTGTCCATTAGTAAAAATAAATAGATAAGTTTTACCGAGTTTATTATGTTACATTTATTTAAAGTTATTATTACATATTTTATATAAATTGTTGCAAAAAATAAGAAATATATAACATTAATGATTATGCTTATGTTAAACAGTATTATATAAAACTAACAAAAGGCGTGGATTGTTGTACAGTAACTTCATCTACAGTACACAAGTATAATAAGCTATCCTCCCCACAAATTTCATAACCCGTTTCCCCGACACACTATCTTCAACCGCCCCATATAGACAATCGATCACTACCACCACCACCAAAAACCAGCTTCGATTACACATGTAACCCAAATGCAAATCCAGAAAATTCTTAAACAATACTCGAGAGGTAGATTTAAGGAGAAAAATCAAATGTGTAAGTTTATCAACCCTAAATAAATATATATAAGTTTTACCTTTTCTTCGATTTTGTGTGCTTTTGATTAGTTTCATGGGTAAACAAAAGCTTAACAATTACTACGACTTATACATATGTAAAAATTGAATCTTGAAATTGGGGTTTTCGCATAATTGGGTGTTTTGCTGATTTCGTGTTTTTTTTTTTTTTTTTTTTTTTTTTTTTTTTTGTGTTAGATTTTAGGGGTTTTTATAATGGTTAAGTTTATGCCTTATTTATAAGACATGATTTGAAGATGTTTGGACTAGCTTATTTTCCCTGCTTATGAGCTAATTTAATTTTTTTTGTGCTTACGAGGTTGGTTACTTGGTTTTAGTGTTTGAGTGGTTTTATGGAGCTAATTGTTGCTAAAAGATTTGAGCTTTTATTGCGTTTGAGCTCCAAATAAACCAGACATGAATTCATAGTTGTTATTGTGTTTCAGCTCCAAATAAAGCCAGCCATGAATTCATAGTTGGTGCTATGGGTTTGTATGACTTTGTTTTGGCTACATTAAGCTATTCGTGGCGAAAAGATTGTAGCTTTTTTTATCGAGTTTGAGGTTTCACCTGTTTTTTTTTTGGTGTTTGTGATTCAATTTTGCATATGATCTACATATGAAAGGTATAGCAAAATAAATGGGTGGGGTTTTAGTATTTGATTATAAGATTTGTGGGTTTCGTTTATGTTGTTGTTTGGAATACCTTCGCCGCATCTATTCCTCGAAAATTTATTTGTGTTGGTTAAATGAAATTGCAGGCTGGGCCATTACTAGCTCAAGGTATGGAAGATGTGAACTTTGAGCAAATTGTCGACTCCGTGACTACAATGACAGTTTGGTGGCCTCCTCATGCGCAGCAACAAGCAATACATTCTTTTTAGTATGTTTTAAGATTGTAGAGAAAGTATGCTAAAACGTTTTGTTTTATTTTGATTTGGTTTGTGGCCTTTTATTGCAGCGGCAATTCAGAACAACAGAGGATTTCATCACCAACAAAAATTAGCATGGTTTATTGTTTAACCTCCATTGGTGAGTTCTTTCAAAAAAATTTTCATTTATTTATTTATTTATTTATTTTATGTTTTTTTCATTTTGATGATTCCTTGTAAATGGATTGAATTGTTAATCTTTTTTTTGTCATTTTCATGTTCATTTTGTGATTTTATTAATGGTTTTTGCATATTGTTTAAACGGTGTTTTGATGTGTGTATTTAGTCTTTGGATTGTTGGTGATGGTTTTGTGGTTTGTGTGTTTAGGTCGGTGGAGATGGATGGTGTTCGTGTGCAAGATGTGTTTTGAATTGCAGAGCAAATAAGTAATCCATCATTGGCATACGGGTAGTCTTCGATTGTAACACCCCCAAAATCTGGTTTAGCGGAAGCATGCATGTTTGGGTGCTACTAAATTGGTATTACAACACAGGGTACAAAGAACGATTTTACCTCAACCGTTTAAAAGAAATTTTCATATTCAAAAGTGTTTTGTTTACAGCATTTCATATCCAGTGTGGAAATATAGGCCCATAAAAGAGATCAAGCGGTCCCAAATACATCAGAGTGTTTTGTTTACAGCATTCCACAACCAGGTTATCGCCTTAAACCTGAAAATACATGCTAAAAGGGTCAACACGAGGTTGGTGAGTTCATAGGTTTGTGATAAAGCAGTAAAAATACTGTGAGTTCCATAAAAGTTTAGTGTCCATTGTGTCGCTCACAATTTCATGATATTAAAGTTTATCTTAAAGAAAATTTAGAGATGTGGACCATGAGTAGGGTATGTGACCCAAAATAAAATAGTCTATTACGCTAGCACAAAGTTCATACAACCGAAGCTATGACAGTGTGCATGCTCTAGAAGCATGTTAAATATAAAGGCCCGGCAAGTGTTTATCCCGATACACTTGTATTTCGACATGTTATACGTTCGCGTTTGCCTATCCGGTCAAACCGAACGGGGGAGTCACCCCGATAGATCTATTTATAACATTCGCACTTCCTAGCAGGAATTGACGGCTCATGAGTTTGGGCATAGTGGGATTCAAAGGCTTAGGCTAAGCTGCGTAATAGTTTAATAAATCATAAGTTTCGGTTTGGTCCATAAAAGAGTTTGCATGTTTCTCACCCCAAGTTTTGCAATGCAAAGTAAAGTTAAAGAGTGGGGCTATAATTCACATATAACATTTACGCACTTGTGTTCAGAGTAAGGTAAACCAGTGTGCAATAAGCAGATAATTCATGTTCTCAAGTAAGAACAATAAATGAGTTTAAGTATAAACATGCATTGAGTTTCATTAAAAACAAGCATGTATTCTCCCCCAAACATTTAAAAAACAAGTAAAGGTAGGGGCCATGAACTCACCTTAGCTTGCAGCAACGCAAAATTTCACAATGGTCACAACTGGCATCAAGAGCTAAACACAACGATATCGAGGGTGCAGGCAAAATGGTGCCGGATCGGCACAACCTAATATATATGTAGTTATCTCAGAACGCGTCTCGTAAAGTAAAAGAGTTTTCAAAAGACAAGCGTTTTAGTTTTCGTGGATTACTCGTATCAAAGTTTGTAAAAAGTTTAGTATTAACGTTTCGTGTTGTGGTAAGAAAACATAGACTCAAAATGTAACTCACGCCAAAGTATAATATATATCCAAATATATTATAAAAGAAATAATAAAAGAGCAGTCAAGAAACACTAACGAGGACTCAAGTATACACACGTCAAAGGGGAACAGATAACGACATAGTCGAGAAAAGTACCGACGAGAACTTTAGGCCGACCTGTGATCAGGTAGAATCCCCTTTAAAGAAGATTCTCCTTGACATGAATTTTTTTACCCTAATTTGTTTTAGTGAAAACTGATGACGGTGGGAAATCAATTTTTTTTTATTGTTTTGGAAAGTGTTATAAAGGATGTTTTTGTGTTTATGGGCTTTTAAATCCAAATAAAATTATACAGGCTTTAAGGTTATGGGCTTTATTACACTCTACCTATTAATTTTTTTCTTGAAAAGATTTAAATGGGTGGAGAAATCTAACTTGAGGCACTCATATAGTCATATGGTTGTCAAGTCGACTCTACTCACTGCCACAAAACGCAATTCTGCATAAATTGATTATTCACTATCAAATTACCAAACTAACCCAAAATATATGTCACCTTGTTCCTCACAAATCCCAGTTCCAACTTGTCTTCAATTCAAACGGCAACGCAATTGATTATTTCATACCATTGAATGGCTTAGAATTTTGTATCGGTGATGGAGGTGATGACTTGGTATTTCATGTGTTTTATCTTTTGGGAAAAAGAAGTAGTACTATCTTTGTATCTTAAAACTTAAAATTAAAAAGAGTATTATAAATTGTGGATAAACCATTCAAGTGCTCCACAGCTGTACAAAATTACAAATTTAATACTAGTACTATTATTGTAGCTAATATTTTTTGTTAGGTTGTGTTTGTTTTGCTTCATTCAGATCTGAATAGGTCTGAAGTCTGATTCGGTCAGACGTAATCAGATTCAGACTGTTTGTTTTTTTTCAGATCTGAAGTCTGAATACATTTGAATAGGGTCTGATTCATTCAGACATTTGAATATGTCTGATTACATCTGAAAAGTCTAAACTTTACACATACTTATTTTCAATCCTTATCTCCACATCTTGGTCTTGATTTTTTATTAATAATCATGAATGGAGGGTCTTTTGGTTAGTTTTATAGTGAAAGGATTGCTTTTTGTTTATTCAGACATTTTATAAAAACAAACAGTCTAAAATAATTCAGATTCAGACTTTTGGACCACTAATTCAGATTCAGAAGTGGTATTCAGATTCAGACATGAAATGTCTGAATAAACAAACAACACCTTAGTAAAAAGAATATGAGTACGTTGTTATGCATCAAAAAAAAAATTTTTTTTTTTTTTTTTTTTTTTTTTTGTTAACTATGATTTCTAACTTTTTGGCCCACTAATCTACGAGATTTGAACCCACCGCCACATAGACTCAAATAGGTAAAACCCTCCCTTTTTAGGAGGTTGACGCGGCAACTTAAGGTTGTTTGCACCTAGCAGAAATTCAACTTGAGACCTCACACATTTTAGAGTAATAGTCACAAGCCCTTTTACTATTATGTCACTCTTAAGTGGTTTTATGCATCAAATTTTAGTACACCATTATGTGTTACGTAGTAATTCATACTGATAAAAAGCCATATCTATTTCGGTCATTTCACTTATTAAAAATATAAATAAAGTGATTTGCCAAACACAAAAAAATTGATTATCTTATTATTGCCATGTCAAACAGCATAATCAAATCCAAACACTATATTTCAAAATCACATTTTGCAACAACTGATTATCTATTTCTTTTAAAGTCCCCTTTCGCGGCTCACAAATACATTTGCATGAAAAAAAGGCAATTCAAAGTTGCCTCTTTTGAGGTTTGAAAAAATTGTCCATTAGTAAAAATAAATAGATAAGTTTTACCGAGTTTATTATGTTACATTTATTTAAAGTTATTATTACAGATTTTATATAAATTGTTGCAAAAAATAAGAAATATATAACATTAATGATTATGCTTATGTTAAACAGTATTATATAAAACTAACAAAAGGCGTGGATTGTTGTACAGTAACTTCATCTACGGTACCCAAGTATAATAAGCTATCCTCCTCACAAATTTCATAACCCGTTTCCCCGACACACTATCTTCAACCGCCCCATATAGACAATCGATCACTACCACCACCACCAAAAACCAGCTTCGATTACACATGTAACCCAAATGCAAATCCAGAAAATTCTTAAACAATACTCGAGAGGTGGATTTAAGGAGAAAAATCAAATGTGTAAGTTTATCAACCCTAAATAAATATGTATAAGTTTTACCTTTTCTTCGATTTTGTGTGCTTTTGATTAGTTTCATGGGTAAACAAAAGCTTAACAATTACTACGACTTATACATATGTAAAAATTGAATCTTGAAATTAGGGTTTTCGCATAATTGGGTGTTTTGCTGATTTCGTTTTTTTTTTTTTTTTTTTTTTTTTTTTGGTTGATTTTAGGGGTTTTTATAATGGTTAAGCTTATGCCTTATTTATAAGACATGATTTGAAGATGTTTGGACTAGCTTATTTTCCCTGCTTATGAGCTAATTTAATTTTTTTTGTGCTTACGAGGTTGGTTACTTGGTTTTAGTGTTTGAGTGGTTTTATGGAGCTAATTGTAGCTAAAAGATTTGAGCTTTTATTGCGTTTGAGCTCCAAATAAACCAGACATGAATTCATAGTTGTTATTGTGTTTCAGCTCCAAATAAAGCCAGCCATGAATTCATAGTTGGTGCTATGGGTTTGTATGACTTTGTTTTGGCTACATTAAGCTATTCGTGGCGAAAAGATTATAGCTTTTTTTATCGAGTTTGAGGTTTCACCTGTTTTTTCTTTGGTGTTTGTGATTCAACTTTGCATATGATCTACATATGAAAGGTATAGCAAAATAAATGGGTGGGGTTTTAGTATTTAATTATAAGATTTGTGGGTTTCGTTTATGCTGTTGTTTGGAATACCTTCACCGCATCTATTCCTCGGAAATTTATTTGTGTTGGTTAAATGAAATTGCAGGTTGGGCCATTACTAGCTCAAGGTATGGAAGATGTGAACTTTGAGCAAATTGTCGACTCCGTGACTACAATGACAGTTTGGTGGCCTCCTCATGTGTAGCAACAGGCAATACATTCTTTTTAGTATGTTTTAAGATTGTAGAGAAAGTATGCTAAAACGTTTTGTTTTAATTTGATTTGGTTTGTGGCCTTTTATTGCAGCAGAGGATTTCATCACCAACAAAAATTAGCATGGTTTATTGTTTTACCTCCATTGGTGAGTTCTTTCAATTTTTTTTTTATTTTTTTTTTCATTTATTTATTTATTTTTTATTTTTTTATGTTTTTTTCATTTTGATGATTCCATGTAAATGGATTGAATTGTTAATATTTTTTTGTCATTTTCATGTTCATTTTGTGATTTTATTAATGGTTTTTGCATATTGTTTAATGGGTGTTTTGATGTGTGTATTTAGTCTTTGGATTGTTGGTGATGGTTTTGTGGTTTGTGTGTTTAGGTCGGTGGAGATGGATGGTGTTTGTGTGCAAGATGTGTTTTGAATTGCAGAGCAAATAAGTAATCCATCATTGGCATACGGGTAGTCTTCGATTGTAACACCCCAAAAATCTGGTTTAGCGGAAGCATACTGTAAGATGTTCACTAACTAATAACACAAGTATGTGATTAGAGATGGATCGAATAGGAGAGATTTAGAGAGAGAAGTGGAGAGTTTGGGAACCTTGAGAGAGAAAGATGAGCATATTAGATTAAAAGTGAATGAAGGTCCAACCCTCTCCCTAGGTGGAGAGGGGTATATATACTATTACATATTATGCCCCGAGTGGGCTGTGGAGCGAGCTGACAGAGGATAAAGACCCGTCCCACTCCACAAGATCTATAATAACTAATCTACTACTAATAATATTACTAATCCTACGAGCTATTAAGTGCTAATGAGTTCTCGGGGTGACCGAGTCTTCAACTGAATATTTATATTCCTAACAATCTCCCCCTAATGGAGGTCACCCCGGAAATAATGATCTGTATTCTAGCACTCTATCTTCTGAACATGATTTCATAGCTCGTAGACTTCGATTCTTCAACTTTGTAGATGTTTGTGCCTTTCAGCAGTGAACTTTTTGATGACTGATCTTTTATCTTGGATGATCTTTGAGTATCCTTGAAGTTATCATCCATCATATGTTTTTACGTCATCTTGCAGCATCGTCTTTATGTGAAGTTGTGATCTTAGAGCCTTCTTTGAGATCATCAGCCACCGTAAATCTCTAAGCTCATCCATTGTAGTAAAGCCTCCATGTGATTTGTTGTGACCGTTGGGCTCGCATGCTCACACTTTTCTGGATCATGATAGATTTCATCATAGTTGCAGAAGCGGTGTTGTAGGTCTTTCAACTATCATGATGTCTTTGGTAATGAATTGGAAGTGTGAGCATGGAGTGTGGATTGACACGTCTCTGCTGGAATCAGGAACCACCATCGCCATCTTTATATGAATCTGAAATAAAACAGTTAGCAATAAAGTTGGAGAACGAATATGGCTTTGTCATTCGTTCGATGTGGTGGTTGGATTTAACCTTCGGTTCTGTGAAGACCGACCTGTGATCAGGTAGAATCCCCTTTAAAGAAGATTCTTCTTGACAAGAATTTTTTTACCCTAATTTGTTTTAGTGAAAACTGATGACGGTGGGAAATCAATTTTTTTTTATTGTTTTGGAAAGTGTTATAAAGGATGTTTTTGTGTTTATGGTTATGGGCTTTATTACACTCTACCTATTAATTTTTTTCTTGAAAAGATTTAAATGGGTGGAGAAATCTAACTTGAGGCACTCATATGGTTGTCAAGTCGACTCTACTCACTGCCACAAAACGCAATTCTGCATAAATTGATTATTCACTATCAAATTACCAAACTAACCCAAAATATATGTCACCTTGTTCCTCACAAATCCCAGTTCCAACTTGTCTTCAATTCAAACGGCAACGCAATTGATTATTTCAGACCATTGAATGGCTTAGAATTTTGTATCGGTGATGGAGGTGATGACTTGGTATTTCATGTGTTTTATCTTTTGGGAAAAAGTAGTACTATCTTTGTATCTTAAAAACTTAAAATTAAAAAGAGTATTATAAATTGTGGATAAACCATTCAAGTGCTCCAAAGCTGTACAAAGTTACAAATTTAATACTAGTTTGTAGCTAATATTTTTTGTTAGTAAAAAGAATATGAGTACGTTGTTATGCACATAAAAAATAAAAAAAAAAATAAAAAAAATAAAAATAAAAATAAAAAAAAAAAAAAAAAATTGTTAACTATGATTTTCAATTTTTTGGCCGACTAATCTATGGGATTTGAATCCACCGCCACATAGACTCAAATAGGTAAAACCCTCTCTTTTTAAGAGGTTGACGTGGCCACTTAAGGTTGTTTGCACCTAGCAGAAATTCAACTTGAGACCCCACACATTTTAAAGTGATAGTCACAAGCCCTTTTACTATTATGCCACTCTTAAGTGGTTTTATGCATCAAATTTTAGTACACCATTCTGTGTTAAGTAGTAATTCATACCGATAAAAAGCCATGTCTATTTCGGTCATTTCACTTATTAAAAATATAAATAAAGTGATTTGCCAAACACAAAAAAATTGATTATCTTATTATTGTCATGTCAAACAGCATAATCAAATCCAAACACTATATTTCAAAATCAAATTTTGTAACAACTGATTATCTATTTCTTTTAAAGTCCCCTTTCGCGGTTCACAAATACATTTGCATGAAAAAAAGGCAATTCAAAGTTGCCTCTTTTGAGGTTTGAAAAAATTGTCCATTAGTAAAAATAAATAGATAAGTTTTACCGAGTTTATTATGTTACATTTATTTAAAGTTATTATTACATATTTTATATAAATTGTTGCAAAAAATAAGAAATATATAACATTAATGATTATGCTTATGTTAAACAGTATTATAAAAACTAACAAAAGGCGTGGATTGTTGTACAGTAACTTCATCTACAGTACACAAGTATAATAAGCTATCCTCCCCACAAATTTCATAACCCGTTTCCCCGACACACTATCTTCAACCGCCCCATATAGACAATCGATCACTACCACCACCACCAAAAACCAGCTTCGATTACACATGTAACCCAAATGCAAATCCAGAAAATTCTTAAACAATACTCGAGAGGTGGATTTAAGGAGAAAAATCAAATGTGTAAGTTTATCAACCCTAAATAAATATATATAAGTTTTACCTTTTCTTCGATTTTGTGTGCTTTTGATTAGTTTCATGGGTAAACAAAAGCTTAACAATTACTACGACTTATACATATGTAAAAATTGAATCTTGAAATTGGGGTTTTCGCATAATTGGGTGTTTTGCTGATTTCGTTTTTTTTTTTTTTTTTTTTTTTTTTTTTTTTTTTTTTTTTTTTTTTTTTTTTTTGTGTTAGATTTTAGGGGTTTTTATAATGGTTAAGTTTATGCCTTATTTATAAGACATGATTTGAAGATGTTTGGACTAGCTTATTTTCCCTGCTTATGAGCTAATTTAATTTTTTTTGTGCTTACGAGGTTGGTTACTTGGTTTTAGTGTTTGAGTGGTTTTATGGAGCTAATTGTTGCTAAAAGCTTTGAGCTTTTATTGCGTTTGAGCTCCAAATAAACCAGACATGAATTCATAGTTGTTATTGTGTTTCAGCTCCAAATAAAGCCAGCCATGAATTCATAGTTGGTGCTATGGGTTTGTATGACTTTGTTTTGGCTACATTAAGCTATTCGTGGCGAAAAGATTGTAGCTTTTTTTATCGAGTTTGAGGTTTCACCTGTTTTTTTTTGGTGTTTGTGATTCAATTTTGCATATGATCTACATATGAAAGGTATAGCAAAATAAATGGGTGGGGTTTTAGTATTTGATTATAAGATTTGTGGGTTTCGTTTATGTTGTTGTTTGGAATACCTTCGCCGCATCTATTCCTCGAAAATTTATTTGTGTTGGTTAAATGAAATTGCAGGCTAGGCCATTACTAGCTCAAGGTATGGAAGATGTGAACTTTGAGCAAATTGTCGACTCCGTGACTACAATGACAGTTTGGTGGCCTCCTCATGCGCAGCAACAAGCAATACATTCTTTTTAGTATGTTTTAAGATTGTAGAGAAAGTATGCTAAAACGTTTTGTTTTATTTTGATTTGGTTTGTGGCCTTTTATTGCAGCGGCAATTCAGAACAACAGAGGATTTCATCACCAACAAAAATTAGCATGGTTTATTGTTTAACCTCCATTGGTGAGTTCTTTCAAAAAAAATTTCATTTATTTATTTATTTATTTATTTTATGTTTTTTTCATTTTGATGATTCCTTGTAAATGGATTGAATTGTTAATCTTTTTTTTGTCATTTTCATGTTCATTTTGTGATTTTATTAATGGTTTTTGCATATTGTTTAAACGGTGTTTTGATGTGTGTATTTAGTCTTTGGATTGTTGGTGATGGTTTTGTGGTTTGTGTGTTTAGGTCGGTGGAGATGGATGGTGTTCGTGTGCAAGATGTGTTTTGAATTGCAGAGCAAATAAGTAATCCATCATTGGCATACGGGTAGTCTTCGATTGTAACACCCCCAAAATCTGGTTTAGCGGAAGCATGCATGTTTGGGTGCTACTAAATTGGTATTACAACACAGGGTACAAAGAACGATTTTACCTCAACCGTTTAAAAGAAATTTTCATATTCAAAAGTGTTTTGTTTACAGCATTTCATATCCAGTGTGGAAATATAGGCCCATAAAAGAGATCAAGCGGTCCCAAATACATCAGAGTGTTTTGTTTACAGCATTCCACAACCAGGTTATCGCCTTAAGCCTGAAAATACATGCTAAAAGGGTCAACATGAGGTTGGTGAGTTCATAGGTTTGTGATAAAGCAGTAAAAATACTGTGAGTTCCATAAAAGTTTAGTGTCCATTGTGTCGCTCACAATTTCATGATAATAAAGTTTATCTTAAAGAAAATTTAGAGATGTGGACCATGAGTAGGGTATGTGACCCAAAATAAAATAGTCTATTACGCTAGCACAAAGTTCATACAACCGAAGCTATGACAGTGTGCATGCTCTAGAAGCATGTTAAATATAAAGGCCCGGCAAGTGTTTATCCCGATACACTTGTATTTCGACATGTTATACGTTCGCGTTTGCCTATCCGGTCAAACCGAACGGGGGAGTCACCCCGATAGATCTATTTATAACATTCGCACTTCCCAGCAGGAATTGACGGCTCATGAGTTTGGGCATAGTGGGATTCAAAGGCTTAGGCTAAGCTGCGTAATAGTTTAATAAATCATAAGTTTCGGTTTGGTCCATAAAAGAGTTTGCATGTTTCTCACCCCGAGTTTTGCAATGCAAGGTCAAGTTAAAAAGTGGGGCTATAATTCACATATAACATTTACGCACTTGTGTTCAGAGTAAGGTAAACCAGTGTGCAATAAGCAGATAACTCATGTTCTCAAGTAAGAACAATAAATGAGTTTAAGTATAAACAGGCATTGAGTTTCATTAAAAACGAGCATGTATTATCCCCCAAACATTTATAAAACAAGTAAAGGTAGGGACCATGAACTCACCTTAGCTTGCAGCAACGCAAAATTTCACAATGGTCACAACTGGCATCAAGAGCTAAACACAACGATATCGAGGGTGCAGGCACAACGGTGCCAGATCGGCACAACCTAATATATATGTAGTTATCTTAGAACGCGTCTCGTAAAGTAAAAGAGTTTTCAAAAGACAAGCGTTTTAGTTTTCGTGGATTACTCGTATCAAAGTTTGTAAAAAGTTTAGTGTTAACGTTTCGTGTGGTGGTAAGAAAACATAGACTCAAAATGTAACTCACGCCAAAGTATAATATATATCCAAATATATTATAAAAGAAATAATAAAAGAGCAGTCAAGAAACACTGACGATGACTCAAGTATACACACGTCAAAGGGGAACAGATAACGACATAGTCGAGAAAAGTACCGACGAGAACTTGAGTCGAGAAAGAATGACAAGAAGAAATCAAGAATTGAACAATAAGGAACAAAATATGTCAATAAGAGTAGGTCGATTAGTAAGTTTCGGTATTTACCCAATAATTCCCAATAGTTTGGAAAACGTCAATTAAGTTGGGAAATGTAATTTAAGTTTTTAAAGAAAACTCAAATTATTATATCTTTTAGCAAAATGTTTACAAATTGATAGAACTTATGCACGCCATCATCAATTAAGTTCTTGGATCGTTTTGAGCCTTAGGGTTCAACAATAACAATTAACCAATATGCAGCGGAATAAAACAAAACAATTGTTATTGACACAAAGTTTTACCAAACACCATCACCTCCAATTATTATTTGATCAGAATAATACGGTTACACTAAACTTGTAACAGGATCAAAGACACCTTTGATCTTGGAGGCTATGAACAACTTGTTTTGGCGTTTATAATCACACGCCTAAACACACACACACACACACCTTTGATAATCTACATCGTGGAAGACTTGTGTAAACTACGTACCCTGCCTCTCTTTATATAATAGAGAGTGCTAAGGTTTACAAAGAGATAAGAATAAAATAAATGATTTCCTGTATCTTGATATCTTTGAAGCTTTCTCTCTTTGTCAATATTAGTCCTTCTTGTTTTCATTTTTCTTGGTTTGTCTCATCAAATTAATAAACCCAACAATCTTCCCCTATTTGATGATGACAAAACAAACACCGTCTTGTACGAACTTCCCTAGACGAAGTAGCAGAAGTTGAGATGTAATCATCTCCCTGAATGAAACAAATCTGTCTTCCCCTTAATCCATGCCATGCCATCACAATATTTCTTCCCCTTTTTGTTATCAACAAATAGAGAAAATAAACAGTCTAAACTTCCCCTCGAGTGATGCATGTACATAAAATGATTCTTCAAATCTATAGGCTTTATGTATTGTTGAAGAAAACTAATCATTACCAATTGGATGTTGAAGTAGAAGAAACCAACCCTGTATCTTATGCCTTGTACTAAATACGACTTCGAACGTATACTTAACGTATAGGGAGACCGCAATCTCTTGACAACAACCACTGAGCACAAATAACGTAACTCCTTCAAGTGTTTTGTCAATTCAAGTCACTTGAACGAACAAACAAGCATCTTAAAACGAATGGGAACGTTTAAGATATGATAAGACACAACCTTGATAAATTCAACCGCATCATCAAAGAAATGATAAATAATCCTCTCCTCTAATAAGAAAATTAATGCGAGCCTTTAAATCTTTTAAGAACAAATAAACAAACTCCTTGTGTGTGTGAACTTCCCCTGTGTGTGTGTAAACCAATAACCATACTTACTTCCCCTCACTGCTCGTAAATAATGCAACTATCAATCATGTAAACCCAGCAATAACGTAACAGCAGAGAGTAAGTCCAACAGCAGAATCAATATGCGTAGCAGCAGAGTAAATTCACATCGAGCAGCAGAGTCATATAACACGCAGCAGAGTTATATAACAAACAGCAGAGTAAAATAACTTAGCAGCAGAGTTATATAAGCGTAGCAGCAGGATAAAATTACTACTCACGTTGAATTACAGTACCATACGTTGACCACATTAATTCACGCCTCTCATTCAAACCAATCAGCAGTCTTGAATTTAATTGCATCGACCCCACTTATTGACCAACGATCAATTGAAAAGCAAATCCATAAGCGACAAAACTACATACTGCTTGACCCATCAATTCGCATATTATCAGATCAGTAACAAAAGTCTATTCACCAATTAGCTAAACGAAAAATCTTCAATTAATTTATAACCTATTAGGGGGGAGGGAGTGGACTCGGCAAACCTGCCGGTGCCGATCGGGCACACCGCCGCCGGTAGGCGGCGCCGAATGGAATGCAAAAAATTTGGCTAAGTTCACCGAATGAATGAAATGGAAATGTGAACGTTTTGCAACGGTCAAAAAGACCAAAACGAGCCGTTGGCTTAAAAAAAAAAATTCCCCTTTTTTCAACCCCAATATTCACTATATAAATACCTCATTTTCTCAATCAAAACTCAACACAAATCATACATCAAAAAAAAAAAAAAACTACACCAAATTATGGATCCAAGAGGTGGTAAGAAAACAACCTCCAAAAAACAAACTCGATCTCACCCGAATCGCCCGGTTTATCCACCACCGCAACAAACTACATATCCAAACCCATTCTCTCAACAATTTTCACAACAATTTTCTACATCATCTCCCAACCAATTCTCCCAACCATCATCCCCTTACATTCCACAACCCACATCTCCACTTCCTTATTTTCCGTATAATTTTAGCACCAACCCTCCGCCAATGAATCCTCAAAACTACAACATCAATACGACGTCCGAGTGGTCCCCGTGGGACGAACCTCAAGCCGAGGTTGTACCCGAAACGCAACCATTACCCGGTATACATACTTACTTTTATTTAATTTTATACATTTTTTGTTTACTTACTTTTATTTAATTTTATACACTTTTGTTTACTTACGTTTGTTTATTTTTTGGAAGACACCGACGAAGAAGATGAAGACGATGACATTCAAGAAGTTGATGTGCGAGGAAAGAAAAAGGCTACCACAAAGGCAAAGCGTGAGCATTGGACCCCCGACTAAGAGGTGGCGTTGGCAAAGGCTTGGATTCAAATATCCGAATGTAAAAGATTCGGGAATGAGCAAAATAGGAAAGGTTTTTGGAAGCGGGTTCTCGAGCATTATGCGACAACTATGGGACGTACTACCCGAACCGTTCATGGTTTGACAACGAAGTGGAAAGCAATGAACTACGCCATGGTATATTTAACGGCGCCTACATCCAAGCGGTATAATTTTATATTTCTTTGAATTATATACTTTTTAGAATTATATAGTTTTTTTGAATTATATACTTTTTAGAATTATATAGTTTTTTTGAATTATATACTTTTTAGAATTATATAGTTTTTTTGAATTATATACTTTTTAGAATTATATACTTTTTAGAATTATATACTTTTTAGATTATTGTTCACTTTTTTTGTTTATGGAATTCTGTAGGATCGTGTTAGGGCTAGTGGGTGTAGCGAAGTGGACGTCATGAAAGTCGCCCTTAAGGATTACAACACCCGAACAAAAGGTAAAGATTTTGGTCATCTTCCGGCATGGGAGATTGTGAAGGATCATGATAAATGGAAAGAGCAAGAGTGTTTTCAAGATATTCCCGGCATGGGTTGTGTTGGTAGCGGTTCATCGAAGAGGAAGTCGGGGGAGTATGAATCTGGTAGCAATGAGAACTTCATTCCCGACATGAATGAAGACCCCTCCCCTCCAATTGAATCAAGAAAGGCGAAAAAGAAGCAAGCGGCGTCCTCTTCGTCGGTCCATGATGTGGGCGAAGACATTAGCGCATACGCAAAAAGAAAGACAAAATATTTGGACATCAAAGAAGAGAAGGATCAATTGGCGGCAAGTTTTTGGGCTACACAACTTGACGCGACCAAGTCAAAGATTCGCCAACGGGATTTGAAGTTTTACACCAACCCGCACAATCACATAACCGATCCCGCTATGTTGGAACTCCTCCTAGACGAAAAACGTCAAGTTGCCGCAAAATGGGGATGGCCATGTAACTTTTAAATTGTAGTTTCGTTTTCAATTAATGTTTCGTTTTAAGTATTGTAGGAATTTTTTTTTTTAAGTTGTGTTTTTTTTTTAAGTATTGTAACATGTACTCTTTTTAATTTTAAGTTGTGTTTTTTTTAAGTTGTGTTTTTTTTTTTAAGTATTGTAGGATTTTTATTTTTTTATTTTTAATGAAATGATATGTGTTTTATTTTTAAATAGTTTATGTATTAAAAAAAAATGAAAAAAAAATGTGATGTGGAAAATGTGGGATTTGGGGTTGTTTGGGGACCATTGCCACCATTTTGGGGAAATTTGGGGAAGGATTTGGGTGAAATGAGTTGGAGGGTTTTTATTGGATGATGATGAGGTGGCAATTTGGGGAAGTTTGGGAGTTTGGGGACCATTCCCTCCCCCCTTAGCTCCACTTCATAAATCTCGACCAATCATAACAGCGAACAGTACGAGGTTACTAAAATATTGAATTCAAAGACGACAAACGATCGACTTAAATATAATCCAATTTCTTCAATCAATCCTAAGTATTATATTCGATCAGTCAAATCAACCCCATGTGAATATTCATTCACATAATTTAATATTCCAAACTGACCAATTTATTCTTTAGTAGCAGTACGAGATTAATTCTTCAATTCATCACACAAAAATAAAATCGATACCCTTTTATAAAAATAACGATTACCTCATATCTGCTCCTGTCAACAAATAAACTTTGTGAATCCCTAGGTAACGAGCTCCCCAAGCTCTGATACCACTTGATAGAACTTATGCACGCCATCATCAATTAAGTTCTTGGATCGTTTTGAGCCTTAGGGTTCAACAATAACAATTAACCAATATGCAGCGGAATAAAACAAAACAATTGTTATTGACACAAAGTTTTACCAAACACCATCACCTCCAATTATTATTTGATCAGAATAATACGGTTACACTAAACTTGTAACAGGATCAAAGACACCTTTGATCTTGGAGGCTATGAACAACTTGTTTAGGCGTTTATAATCACACGCCTAAACACACACACACACACCTTTGATAATCTACATCGTGGAAGACTTGTGTAAACTACGTACCCTGCCTCTCTTTATATAATAGAGAGTGCTAGGGTTTACAAAGAGATAAGAATAAAATAAATGATTTCCTGTATCTTGATATCTTTGAAGCTTTCTCTCTTTGTCAATATTAGTCCTTCTTGTTTTCATTCTTCTTGGTTTGTCTCATCAAATTAATAAACCCAACACAAATTGATAAACTATAAGTTTCGATTATTGTCGGTTTTATAAGAATGAAAGGTTTTTGAAATAAAAATTATAAGTTTAGAAAGTTTTATAAATTTCGGCATGACGCGTTCATTTATACAACTTTCCCAAGTCATTTTGACTTAAATAAAACTCAATTTCTCAAAATAATGTTCCCGACAAGTTTATAACTAACAACTCGTTATTAGTTTAATATGTGTTGATTGGATATCTAGGTCCGTTACGAGTTTAATATATTAATTCGTCTTGAGTTTAATATATTACATTCGTCTCTAGTCCAATCGTTCAATACGATCCAGTCAAATGTCCATGTTTAATAGTTTTTAGTCCATTATTAGTTTATTTGTCCAAATAAGGTGACCCAATATAAGTCCAGCATTAAAGTCCGTTAAGTATCTAAATTTTTCCAATCCAAGTCTCAAATCCCAAGTATAGCCGTTGGACATTAAAAATAGTTGTTGGTAGTGGGGCTTTTAATTTACATTTTGCCGTGTTAATCATCACAACATAATCAAACTTATTTATGTTGATTGTTTTATATCCTTTTTATGGCAATTGAAACTCAACATCACTGACACTTTTACAAAACATATGTTAAAAATGAATCTTTTAGAAAATACTAGCATTACTCCAAAGAAGGGTCCACTTTCAGTAAAACGTTGTTCATGGGAGAAACAAAAGGATTTGCTCGACCTATAGGTAATGTATTAGGTTCTTTCTTAAACACTAGGAAAGCTTAATTAAGGTGCTGGCCGTGGACTAAAAATTGACTGATAACATGTAACAACAGTTGTCAAGGACTTGTAACTGATCCTAAACAGGTGCAGGACAATTACATGACACTAGACAAAAGTTAAGCCACCATGGAGTGGGCATGGACTCATTAACTTCCTATGACCAAAACCATCTCCCAAAACTAAACATTAAGGAGCCATTATTATTTACACAACCACCAACTTTTAATACCAGCACAAGGTGACAGAAGCAAGGTCCTCTCACTTCCTTACAACGCACACACACCGCCTCTAATAAAACCACAACATACACGCACCATTGTACGGCTTTCAACAAACGCACCCTATACGGATTTGATGACCAACTAAATAAGACTAACAACAAACGCACCCTATATGGATTCGAAGTATCAAACGTACCCTTATATTTACACTTGGGCTTGAGGCCTATTTTAAACAAACCGAATGCACCCTAGTTGTAATACCTGAAATTCAGATAACATGTAAGAAGACCAAAATGCCCCTACTACTTAATTATTTAATAAAAAGCTATTATAAGCACCAAATCAATCTGAATTATGTGAAATAAATTACATATGAAGTAAAATAAAATTAAGAAAAGACTTCTAATAATTTTTATATGTCCAAATAATCTTGTACTACTCTACACAATATATGTAAACCGAAAATGATACTTACATTTTAATTAGTTATGATTTAAATTGTTTTAAAAGTGTAGGATAATTACAAGTTAATTAAGGTAAATGGCCAAATAATTAAGATTATGATTTTGGGTCAATGAAAACTGAAAATTCCAGCCCATAACCCCTCATTGATCGGCCAAAATATATCCCTTATATTTTCCTTTCTTGTTGTTCCTTTTTCCTTTGCCGATAAACACAAAACACACAAATAATTCACCATCTAATTCATACGAATTTCTGGAGAGCCAAGATAATTTTCCTGAGTTCATTCTAATCGTAGGAAGCCAAGAAAAATAGCCTTTCGATTTATAGAAGCCTGGTTCAAGCGCCTTGTATTTTCTTGTGTCGATTGCTAAAAGTGAGGTAAAATCCATCTTAATTCATTCGATCATGCCAAAATTATTTTGGTATTTTTCCTGAGTTTCTTACATCATCTTTGATCTGTGAAAAATGTTTACAAGGTTGTGGAGTCGCGTTTGTGCTCGTGGAGGATTATTTGTTGTCGTATTGTTCATCCGAGAAACCCAAATTCACCACACTCATTCTAAATGTTCTAAATTGGGTCTGATATTTTTCTCACGTCTTTTATATCATATAAGTCCTAAATAAAATGATAATCATGAACCATGCAAGATCTATGAATTATACACGAATTTACGAATTGTTAAACCCTAAAAACGAAAATAATACCTATAAAATACATGCGATTTTTCTGGGTTGTATAAGTATTTTTTCCTGGGTTCTAAACACATAATATAACATGAGAAAAATAATGATTGGAATTATAGAGGTCTAAATCGTGTTTTGTTGATTTTATTCTAATCGGCCGAATGGAAAAATAAAGGAAACAATAAAATAAATAGAAACCCTTTTAGGGTTAGGGTTTGTTGTATAGATCTGGACTTTTAATGATGTTTTAAGGTTTTCATGATGATGGTGTAATGATAGGAGATTTATATTAGGGTTTTTAGTTGTTTTTGGATATTAACGATTGAAAATAAAAAGATAAAGGGTTGTTTTGTAAATTCTAAAACTCAAGGGACATTTTTGTAAGACTCTATAGATCTGGGACAATGTAGGAAAAATATAACTTGAGGGTCCTAAGTGTAAATATTGCAAAGAAAGAATTTAATTGTATTTATGTGGTACGAATTGGAATTAATTAAAGTAGAGGGACTAAAAGTGTAAATTCTGGAAACTTGAAGTCATTTTGAGTAAATAATGATATTAAGAGTGTTTTGTGTAATTTTGAGTATTTATGGGCTTAATATGTAATTGTTACGGAATTATGATTTAATTTATAAGTTTTGTAAAATTAAAGGACCATTTATGTAAATGTATAAATTCTGAGGGATCTAATCTGTAATATACTTAATTCTGATGTTACATTATGTAATTATGTAAAATAAGATGCTTGTTTGGTAAAGATAGATATTGTAGGGTTTAATTAGTAAATTATGTAAATATAGGGTTTGTTTTGTAATAAGGTAACTAGAAGGGTTTAATCTGTAAATGGTGAAACTAAAAGGGATTAAGATGTCATTCTGAATAAAATAAGTATTTAAGTCAGTAACTTAAAGTATTTTCACTTTATGCCTTTGAATTAGATGAATTTACAATTAAAACCCTGAACTATGAAAATCTGTCATAATAAACCCTAAACTTTTGTAACCTGCTAGAAGATACCTTAATACCATAATAAGCCTTAAATAAGGACTTAACTTAATCTGAGATATTAATATCTTGCTAAATGTGAAAAGCTGTTAATTCGGGAAACCTGCTAAAAATGGAAAGTTACTAAATCTGGAAAGTTACCAAAATAGAAAGTTACTTAAAATGAAAAGATAACTAAAACCCACTTGTCATTTTGTCTTCTACTCTCTTAGGTTCGAGGAAGGAGTAATCTAATCTCTATCAGCGTTTATCTCTATGTTCTTGCATTTATAATAAGGTACAGATATTCTGCCCTTCTCTAGTAAGGTGCCTTCGTTTCTTTTGATTTCGTATTTTGATTCATTTAGGATTCCCTATGCCATTGCTATGTTCCCTCCTGTTTGTGCACCTTTCGTGTGATCTTTTGTTTGTGAACCCTTGATGTGTTCCCTTTGTTCTGAATCTTTATTGAATCTCTTTGTTTTGACCTATTGTCCTGAATCCTGATCTGTAAATCTTGTTTTGAAACTTAATCTGACATACTTGTAGAAAACTTGATTTGATTTTGATATAAACCTTAATCTGTTAAATCCTTATTTGAACCTAATTGATTTTGGAACCATCTTTAAAATACATATGAACCCGTTTGAGAAAAACTATTTTAAAAGAAGCAACACCACTTTTAATGGAAGTTAATAACAGTTTTGGAAGACCATTTTTATGAAAACTATTTTGGTAAGATCGGTTGTTATGAAAACCATTTTGAAGGACTGTTTTTAAATAGAAACCTTCCTAACTGAACTTTTGCTACGAACTCTAATTATGAACTTGTGAAAAACTCTTTTCTGAAAACCTTTTGATATTGCCCTTTTAATCTGAACTTAAAACTTTGATATAAAACTTAATCTGATAAAATTTGATTTGAACCTTTGACATTTATTTCTAAACTGTTTGACACGAACCTTTTGCCATGTACCCTTAAGATATGACTTTTGATTATTTCGATAGTACGCCTGACCGTTGACCTACAGTTTGATATCCGAGCCAATCACTAGGCATGAGGGTTTCATGTCCATGTCATTGACGCACCTCTGACATGACTCTAGGGCAGGAGAGTGATGACCTGTTCCGTCCCTTATTTATTATTTGCTATGGCCATTATAATTATGATTATTGAATTGTCTGTGGGGCGTTTGGGTGCATCCTAGATTTGACCTGTTAACTGTATATGTTATATGATTATGATTATTATATCTGGTGACTGATTGTGTGTGCGATACACGTCTTTCACTTTGTCTGAGAGCTGATCACTCTACACAGGTTTGTTTTATTATATTAGTAATGCTATGGTATTGTCAGTCATCTGGGCTCGTGATAGATTCCTGTGTTCCTGTTTTTCTTAAATCTTATTCACTTTTGTGTTTTTCTTTTATTCATGATCCATTTCTCATTCCTTTCATTTTGATTTCGTATCGGTATGATCTGCATTCCTGATTTCCCTTGTACTGTTATCCATTATCATTTCTAGTTATCTATATATCTGTTCACTGAGCTCTCGTAGCTCAGCCGCGTTTTCTTTTTCACGCGGCAGGTATTAGTAGGAAGCTGGGAATGAGTGAAGAGTGTACCTTGGACTTAGAAGATTGGATGGATATGCTGGGTTAGAGTTGGATTGAAGACATTATGTTTTAGAATTAGTTTTGGAAGTTTTAATTGTAACCATTTAGATTCAATATTTCATTTGTAACCCTTGAATTTTTGTATTACTGTATTAGTATGCTTTGTTTTGATCTGATATGGATCCATTGTTGTGATATCTTTACCCTTGTCGGGTCGGGGTGTTATAATTTATGGTATCAGAGCCTAACAGGCTGCGACTCGTAATACATTTACCCTTGACCTGTGAATCCTGGACCACTAAGTTTCCACTGTAGGCGCTCGTAGGACAACCTTTGAAAAATTGCTTTAGGATTTCCCTATAGGAACTTAAATCCTGACCAGTGAGGAATGAATAGATTTTAAGGCATTTTGTTTAAGTAGTATTGCTTCCGCATCACTCTGATTCGTGCCTTGCTTTGGTTAAAGCCTATTGAAATCACACTTGGAAAATTAAGAGCTTATGCCTTGCACCACCTAAGATGTGAACCTAAATAAAACCTGAAGCATTGAAAATTGCGTAGTAGTCATCCGACACTATTTGATCCTTGCTTTCAGATTCCGACTCCAACCTCCGAACCTTTTGTTAATCATCCTAATGCCTCTTCGGGCATTCTGATAATTCCCTTGACAATGATGTACTTGATACATTCCGTCAGTTGTCTCTTGCTTCCGATGATCATCTATGAAACTTTTGACACTATTTAATTTCGTCTTAACCATCCCTGTTTCCATAAGAAGTCTAGTATTCTTATAAGAATTGATTGACTGATCATCTAATATTGACGACTATCCTCTTATGTCTCACCTTTGGCGTTTAAAACAATTTTGAAACCCCTACCATGATTACCGATTGTTAAATCTTGCTACCGCTACCTGATTTTGACTTTCACTTCCAATCCGTTTGATAAACAGTTAATATTTTCCGACCATTCTGAGGGCCGTTTAACCCTAATGTGGTTGACACCTTATATAAATCATTTTCCATGCTGGATATAAATGTATCATCCGATACTATTCTGTCTTGCAAATTCCACACTACTCCTATGAGAACTCTAATGAATATTAACCATGAATTTAGGAAGTTTATTCCTTGAATGACGAATCTTATTTGCCAATCAGTTTTCCTTTGGAAGGATTTGATGCAAATACTATCTCCGTATGAAATTGTTAAATGAGCATGATGATGCCGATAACTGATAATTATATACGTCTCACTTTGACAATATACGATGTTCATATTACCGATTATTCGCAACCTACCTGCCATTTGTGCTAAATAGCTAATAAGGTTTCAACACCTTAAATTGTTCGCCTATAAATCTCCACACTGTACCGAACCATGTACTCGACTTTGACATATGAACTATCCGTCTGGTTTAATAACCATATTCGTCCTGCGTATCTGTTTACTATTGATATACCTGATTTTGGAGATCTTTTGATTATTGATTGGCTGACTCTTCGTAAGAGCTACCATAAGACTACCGTAATTGAAATGTGATCCTTAAATCTGCTCCACCCTACTTTTGTTATGATAACCTTTAACCGCTCAGATATGTTAAGCTTAAAACTGCTATGGAAATACTTACCCTGATCTCATTTGATCGTCAAATTCTCCTGACACCTATTAGTATCCACCATTAGAAAGTTTTGGCATTGGAAGTTTTGTTGTACAAAATTTTTTGGTGCTTCTAATGAAACTTTTGGGTATCTCTCCTGCTTGAGAAGTAAAATTGGCTTTGAACCGATATCAGCTGACGAACCATGATACTGTTGAAATTGAGAGATTGAAGAAGCTGATGTAATATGTTTTTGTCCACCTCGATGTTCCCTTTTAAATACTCTATTAATTTATGAAGAAGAAGGAGAAAACTTTTGCGTCTGCATATCAACTATCGTAAACCTAACCGTAATTTTAACCGTAATCACTTTTCAATTCTACGTGTCACTGATTAAATTGTTCTACCTTGAAACCCTGTAGCAGACAACCTCATTTAATGTTTGAAGGACTGAAGAAGCAACCACGAGGACTCCTAAGATGGGAGATGACTAACTGAGAGCAACTTCCGTAAAGTGTTTCAGTTTTATTAGTAAGGATGGGTGATGTGAATTAGATATGAAGTTTTCCCTGAAACGATTCATGAAAACTGTTTTCGTACTCATTGTGACCATTGTGAGTCTTAAATAATGCCAATAGTATTGGTTAATAAGAATCATGTTTGCACGAGTAATTGGACAATTGTCATTGTATGACAACATGTTTGTGCTCTGAGACGAACAAGGAACATGTAGACCATTTTCGTATTAAGGAATGACCCTTTGTTCTGGACGAGTAAATTTGCTTGACTTTCAGAGATTGTAGCAGACAATACTACCAGGCATCCGGTGACGACAGCAATCAGAGTTGGCGAATTTCGATTTGTGCTAGGAGACCTGTCAAAGACACACAGCCTTACTTCTCTATTCATTTTAGTTGTACTAAGATGAATTGAGAGTAGAAGCAGGCTCGTGAATGGGTAATACACAGCGACTAGGTCAGAGATTCATGTTACCACACCACAGTTCCAAGAAGAAGTGCCGAAGGCTTGAGGGATCAGACTCAAGTTATAAATCCTTTTCACCCGATGATCATATGGACATACATAGACAGACTGCCTGGAATCGAGAGAGATTTAAGAGCATGTATTGAATGGATGACGTAGTTCACTTCCGTTTGACCTATTTAAATTTCGGTTACCTGATGATAAAATCCTTTGAATGGTTTAGGTTCTCTATTAGTAATTCCGCTTTGTGTTCATTCCGTGTATGTAGGACGATGGCTTTGATACGTCAAATTTGACGAATGATGGATGACCTGATGCTTTTGATGATGTGCCCAAATTCTGATAAACATTCTAGATCGGTTCCGTTAACTCCTTCGAGTGATTCGTTCTCCTCTTAGTTAGGGTATTTGATTTAGATGACCTCTGAGACCGTAGGAAGATTAGGTGGATTAAGATAAGTTGTTCTGTTCACGACTTGAGATAAGGTATGACCATCATGAGGGCATATTTATATGATGCCAGTATTATGACGTCTGGCCAACGTGATAATACTTACATCATATAACGTGCACTTGTTGTGGGCATCGGATATTTCGAGAAGTGCCTTAGAGCTTTCGAAATTCTGATAAATGTTTGAGATCATCTGCGTTAGTGAGACTTTAAGTTCATTCTACCTATACGCGTAATCAGCTTTCACCGTTATGCGAATTGATACGTCTAGATTCTCGTCACGCACTCTGCTGACCCCCGAACTTCCGATAATAATCTTAGGTCCTGTTATAGAATTTCTGCCAATCGATGTTATCGATAATCTATTTTCTATATGTTCTCATCTGATTTGTCAAATCAAATCCGGTGGACGGCATATCCGTCAAAATCCTGTGTAATTCTTACGTCTCTTCCGAGAGAATCCGATCATCATCTATTAGGTCTGGTATGTCCTTGTTTTGTGTTCCGTTCTCTTTTCTTTCTGCTTCCTGCAAATTTCGAGGACGAAATTTTTTTGTTAGTGGGGAAGAAGTTGTAATACCTGAAATTCAGATAACATGTAAAAAGACCAAAATGCCCCTACTACTTAATTATTTAATAAAAAGCTATTATAAGCACCAAATTAATCTGAATTATGTGAAATAAATTACATATGAAGTAAAATAAAATTAAGAAAAGACTTCTAATAATTTTTATATGTCCAAATAATCTTGTACTACTCTACACAATATATGTAAACCGAAAATGATACTTACATTTTAATTAGTTATGATTTAAATTGTTTTAAAAGTGTAGGATAATTACAAGTTAATTAAGGTAAATGGCCAAATAATTAAGATTATGATTTTGGGTCAATGAAAACTGAAAATTCCAGCCCATAACCCCTCATTGATCGGCCAAAATATATCCCTTATATTTTCCTTTCTTGTTGTTCCTTTTTCCTTTGCCGATAAACACAAAACACACAAATAATTCACCATCTAATTCATACGAATTTCTGGAGAGCCAAGATAATTTTCCTGAGTTCATTCTAATCGTAGGAAGCCAAGAAAAATAGCCTTTCGATTTATAGAAGCCTGGTTCAAGCGCCTTGTATTTTCTTGTGTCGATTGCTAAAAGTGAGGTAAAATCCATCTTAATTCATTCGATCATGCCAAAATTATTTTGGTATTTTTCCTGAGTTTCTTACATCATCTTTGATCTGTGAAAAATGTTTACAAGGTTGTGGAGTCGCGTTTGTGCTCGTGGAGGATTATTTGTTGTCGTATTGTTCATCCGAGAAACCCAAATTCACCACACTCATTCTACACGTTCTAAATTGGGTTTGGTATTTTTCTCACGTCTTTTATATCATATAAGTCCTAAATAAAATGATAATCATGAACCATGCAAGAGCTATGAATTATACACGAATTTACGAATTGTTAAACCCTAAAAACGAAAATAATACCTATAAAATACATGCGATTTTTCTGGGTTGTATAAGTATTTTTTCCTGGGTTCTAAACACATAATATAACATGAGAAAAATAATGATTGGAATTATAGAGGTCTAAATCGTGTTTTGTTGATTTTATTCTAATCGGCCGAATGGAAAAATAAAGGAAACAATAAAATAAATAGAAACCCTTTTAGGGTTAGGGTTTGTTGTATAGATCTGGACTTTTAATGATGTTTTAAGGTTGTCATGATGATGGTGTAATGATAGGAGATTTATATTAGGGTTTTTAGTTGTTTTTGGATATTAACGATTGAAAATAAAAAGATAAAGGGTTGTTTTGTAAATTCTAAAACTCAAGGGACATTTTTGTAAGACTCTATAGATCTGGGAAAATGTGGGAAAAATATAACTTGAGGGTCCTAAGTGTAAATATTGCAAAGAAAGAATTTAATTGTATTTATGTGGTACGAATTGGAATTAATTAAAGTAGATGGACTAAAAGTGTAAATTCTGGAAACTTGAAGTCATTTTGAGTAAATAATGATATTAAGAGTTTTTTGTGTAATTTTGAGTATTTATGGGCTTAATATTAAGAGTAAATAATGATATTAAGAGTTTTTTGTGTAATTTTGAGTATTTATGGGCTTAATATGTAATTGTTATGGAATTATGATTTAATTTATAAGTTTTGTAAAATTAAAGGACCATTTATGTAAATGTATAAATTCTGAGGGATCTAATCTGTAATATACTTAATTCTGATGTTACATTCTGTAATTATGTAAAATAAGATGCTTGTTTGGTAAAGATAGATATTGTAGGGTTTAATTAGTAAATTATGTAAATATAGGGTTTGTTTTGTAATAAGGTAACTAGAAGGGTTTAATCTGTAAATTGTGAAACTAAAAGGGATTAAGATGTCATTCTGAATAAAATAAGTATTTAAGTCAGTAACTTAAAGTATTTTCACTTTATGCCTTTGAATTAGATGAATTTACAATTAAAACCCTGAACTATGAAAATCTGTCATAATAAACCCTAAATTTTTGTAACCTGCTAGAAGATACCTTAATACCATAATAAGCCTTAAATAAGGACTTAACTTAATCTGAGATATTAATATCTTGCTAAATGTGAAAAGCTGTTAATTCAGGAAACCTGCTAAAAATGGAAAGTTACTAAATCTGGAAAGTTACCAAAATAGAAAGTTACTTAAAATGAAAAGATAACTAAAACCCACTTGTCATTTTGTCTTCTACTCCCTTAGGTTCGAGGAAGGAGTAATCTAATCTCTATCAGCGTTTATCTCTGTGTTCTTGCATTCATAATAAGGTACAGATATTCTGCCCTTCTCTAGTAAGGTGCCTTCGTTTCTTTTGATTTCGTATTTTGATTCGTTTAGGATTCCCTATGCCATTGCTATGTTCCCTCCTATTTGTGCACCTTTCGTGTGATCTTTTGTTTGTGAACCCTTGATGTGTTCCCTTTGTTCTGAATCTTTATTGAATCTCTTTGTTTTGACCTATTGTCCTGAATCCTGATCTGTAAATCTTGTTTTGAAACTTAATCTGACATACTTGTAGAAAACTTGATTTGATTTTGATATAAACTGATGAAGCGAAAAGTGTATCACTTTTAAGGGGTCATTTAAGCCCTAAATCGTATTTATTTGATCAAATATTGCCCTAAATCGTTCCTTTTGTCATTTTAGGTACTTTGGAGAAGAAATCTGGAAAAGGAAGCATTTTGGACGTTTTTGGAGCATAAAAGTGAAGAAAACGGCAAAGTCTCAAAATTATGCTGGAAAGTACCTATGACGGCGTCAGGGATTGGCCCAGACGGCGTCATGGCTTGGCAAAAGAGGTGGATATGAAAATTACTCATGATAAGCCAGAGAATTTTGCATGAAAAATCTGACGGCGTCACCCTTTGAAGTGATCAAGGCCATCACGGTTTAAATTAAAGAGGGACGGCGTCAAGCCCATTTCTGACGGCGTCAAGCCTTGATAAGCCAGAGCGGATTTTGGAGCACTAAAGAGGGACGGCGTCAGGAAGGCCATCCGGGAACCCTAAAAGCGGCGAGGTGACGGCGTCAGGATCTATAACGTGACGCCGTCAGCCCTTAAACTCTATATATAGTTTTGCAATTTTTTTGTCATTGGGGTGGAACTTATTGTGTGTAACTTTGGAGGAGAAACCCTAGGACAAATTTCTGCCATTTTTAAGGGTTTTCATACCCTTGGATCTCCCATGTTTAATTGAAGATAAGTGATTATTTAATCATTCAATATGTCTATGTGTTGTTTGATTACATCTTGTTCTTGTCTTTTGATTAACATGCTAGGCTAGATTTATCTTGTGTTTGCTTAGATCTAATGAAACCTAGCTATTGATTATTGGTTATTAGTGTGTTATTAGTTGTATTGGATGATTGTTCATCGATGTTAGGCTTAAGAAAACTGGCTAACTTCCTATTCGGTAACTTGCTTGAACGTCTTAAGAAACATGAACCAATGCGTACTAAGGTTTTTATGGTTGTATTTAATGCATGAGCGAATTCTAGTGATCCCATGTTAGGAGCTTCCTAGCCGGCTCGACATAGGAGTGAAGTAGGAGCTTATAGAGTTGGGGAAGTACGTACGCCACCCCACGATTGGTATTAAGGAATACACCCGTCATCCACGTAATTAATACACACTAATCAACCGGTAAAAGATAGTTAGGGAGTAAGGAAATCTAAGTAAACACATTTCTCTCCACATAAGTTTCACAACTCTTTTCATTTTCAGTTATTTTATTTTATTTGCATTCATAGCTACTTGGGTTAGTTGACTAGCAACTAATTCCGTCCACTCCTTCAAACCCGAGATTTTACTTGCTTTCATAAAAATATAAAAACACAAAAAAGAATCTTCTCTCACCCTTAGACCTATTAGAGTAGTTTTTCAATCCTAACGACACTATTCCCTGTGGAGAACGATCAATCCCCCGTACTTACCATTACACTATACTACATCGGTCAGGTACACTGCCTGGTGGGGTTGTAAGCCTCTTGAGATCCCTCGAGAGGTAAAACCTGTTGTAAGGTTGCAAAACCACGCATCAAGTTTTTGGCGCCGTTGCCGGGGAATAGTTATTGTTTAGGTTGAATTTTTATTTTATTAGGTCTACTCACTAGATTCCTTTCTAGTGAGATTTTTATTTTATTTTTCTAGGATTTCTTTAGTCTATCTTTTTCTTTGTGCCCTTTGTTTGTAAAACCATTTTTATTTGTCACCATGGCGGATGAAATTCCATTTAGATCATTAACAATAGAGGAACAATTACTTTACACGGATAGATTTGCTTCCTGTTGTTCCAATGAATTTTTAAGTGATCTTAGATATATACAAGAGGAGATGGGTGTAAAGTTTGATAGGTTTGATGAATTATGTGCATGTGCGGCTTCTATTAAACAATCATTGTTAGGATCAACTCCTTTTAGTGAAACTCTTTGGAAAAAATTTGAGGAAAGCTTCCTAACCGTGAACCATAAGTTGAATGAATTGATGGGTTTATATACATCACAACTTGAGGAAACAAATGAGGAGGATTTATCCGACTATAGGTACCATGAGCAAGAAGACCTAGTTTTTAAGAACATGGACCTTGAATTGGACCAAGATTGTGAGATGGTTAGTGTTAAACTACCTAGTTGCATGAGTGGGATAGATTTCACCAAAACATATGACACGCATGAGGAATCCTTTAGGCAATTGGAACATAGTAATCAAGTTGAATATTACTATGAATCGGACTTAGAATTTCAAATGGCTAGAGAAGGATTTGAGATACTTAGGAATGTGTTTGGGTTAGATCCTACCAAAACACATGATGAACATATAGGTGATTTAGATACTATGGAGAATGAGGTTAGAAATGCAAGACCACTAAATACCCCACAAATCCTACCATCATTTGAGGTTAATACACCGCCCGTAACTTACCCGAAAAAAGTAGAAGAGACTATAGGAACCCCAATAGAGGTAGAGCCCTTGGACCAAATACAACTAGAAGAAATAGGTTTGAATACTTGTTGTCATAACCTTTCTTTTAGTTATATGGAAGTTCCTAGTTTTGATGAACCGGAGCCTCAGCCAAAACCGTTACCTAATCTTCCATCCTTCGATGTGAATTTAGGAATTGAAAAAGGTCCCGATCCACCCATCAAACCATGTAGTCCGGGTAATGTTAAGATTAAGGTAGTAGACTCTAAGCCTTGTAGTGAGGAAGCTAATATAGGAGTGAACCATGACCTTACATACTTACATCACCCATTCATGAATGATCACAAGAAACATTATGGGTTTAAACCGGGTTTATTAGGTCAAGATGGGTTCCCAACTAGGAATCTCTCGAAGTTGATAGAAGATGATCCCTTTTTAGGAGAAAACTTTAATTCACCCATTGACCAAAGTGAACTAGGTAAGGTTATGATGAAAGGAGCACACCCCTTTGAGTATATAATTCATCCACCACTCTTTCCTCACGCGGCATATTTCCACCCTAAGGGTGTGTATCGCTACTTTCACCCACACTTAACCCTAAGTGTAGGGAAAACCTCCCCTATTTCCGTTAAATAAGGGTAGAGTCAGGCTCGTGACTCGAACAAAAACAAGCGCTTCTTGGGAGGCAACCCAAGCTTTATTTGCTTTGTGTGTTTATTTGTTTGGTTGTTTGATTTTATTTGTTTCCGTATGTGTGTTTAATTTTTATTATTGTTGATTCATGTTCAAAACTAAATTGTGAAAATGCTTTATCTCGTTTTTAACTTCGTCTTAACTACATATAAAGGTATTTTGCAAAAGTTAAGTGTAAGGGAAATCTAAATCGGTTTATTAGAACAAATGAACATGAATCGTAATAATAATAAATTGACATACATATTTGTATTTGTTTGAGTCAAATGCTTGTATCGAGTCATAATGATGTTTTGCAGGAATTCCAGGAAGTAAGGTATAGGTTTTTCCAAAACTTTTCCGAAAACTTAACATGAGAATTCTGTCAGATCATTTCTGACGGCGTCAGGATTTACAACCTGACGGCGTCAGGTTTTAATTTTCTGAAAATTTTGAAAGTTTTGTTTTCATAAAAAGTTTTTATTAAATCTCTAACTTATAATCTCCAGGAATCTGCAAAATTATCATTCCACAAGCATTATATCCTTATATATAGAATTTATCCCGCCGATGTTATGCAGGTTTTCGTGTTTGTTTTCTCAGGTTTAACAGGTTATTTTGGACAAGGAAATGTTTGTTGGATCAAGCTTTTGGCGATGCATTAGTCGTAAAGCTTCTACATTCTCTTGGAAGAAGATCTAACCGTGTTACCACATTATCCACCGAGCGAATCAGGGGAGTATTTGATTTCATTCTTTTACCTTATTACTTTTACATCTTTGTATTTGAACATTGGGGACAATGTTCATCTTAAGTGTAAGGGGGGTAAAAATACGATACTTTAGAGAATACAATTGCACTTGATTTTTGTTTGTTTAATAGTAGATGTGTAATAAAACTGAGAGAAATACCTGTTAGGGCAATTTTAGTGCCAAATTTAAAATTTTTTACAACATTTAGGAGTGAAACTTTGATCTTAATAAGCGTCTCACGGATAGGAGTTATATGACTAGCACAAAAACCGTACCACTAAAAAAAATTTCCACCCCCAAATATGTGAGGTTCGCCCCTAGAATTGGTAGGAAAAGCATTTATGCTATGATGTGTGTACCGGTAGCACTTAGATTCTAGAACTTGCGTTAGGACCATTCCGAGGCCACAAGTGAGACTACATTCGTGTAGTTAGATTTATTACATGATAAGAGGCATTAGGATTAACCCATTGTTTTACACCTGTGTTTTTATTATAATTACATTGGCTACATTGGTAAAGTAATTCTCCCACACCCTTTGCGTTGTACTCATTTTTAGTACACGATACCCCTAGTACACCCCTCAGAGCCTATCTTTTTGTTTCGACCTTTAAGCATTTTACTTAAAGGAAGAATTTGTTACACCCCACTAAAATGTACACCCAAATCGCCTTAGCCTACCTTGTATGCACTCATTTTTAGTGCATTATTGTGACAACATTTGTTTAAACCCAAGTTAATTATCTAATTGATTACATGGTTGCTAAGTCGAGTCATATCCTTGTACATATTGTTTTGGGACGATTGGGACTCATGGGTAAAGTACTAGTGTAATGGAGTAATGGGGAAGAACATCATTTATTACCCCCATATGTGCTAAATATTTTTAAAAGTACTCCAAGTGTTTCGATTATCTTAATTCGAGTCATTAGAATAGTATTTGTAAAGTTATGTAAAAGTTCAAGTGTAAGGGGAATGCAACGCCCCTATGATGTATTATTTTGGATGGTAGGGCAAGAGTGTATGAAAAAAATAAATAAATAAAAAAAATCAAGAAAAATACAAAAAAATGAGAAAAAGAAAAGTTGAAAAAACATACGGACTACCATCCCGTTTTATTTTATGTTTTTGTTATTTTGTTTTTAGCTTAAGTCGAGTCTAGTCTTGGCTTAGCAACATTGTATAGTACATGTAATTAATCAAGGTCTTTAACTCGCCACCAGTAAAATATCCCTTATCCAACAAAACCGTGTTTATCATATCCCTACACCTCATGTTATAACCCATGTAAAAGCCCTCTTTGATAGTTTATCTTAGGTGCTTACGCCTAGTGGAGAAGGTTTTCGATCCTTGCCCAAGCCTATGGTAATCTATTTGCTATGACAGGTAGTGAGAGATATTATCCGTTTTCATTTATGAGATTTATTTTGATGACACTTGAGAGATGTGAGTATCTAAACACTACTTGTGAGGTGCTAGTTTGTAATCTCCGTGCTTATTATGATTAAAGTGGAACGACTATTTGTTGTAATTACTTTTATATTAGTGTTAAATGACCCTTAACTTGTATTTTGATTAGAATAAAAGCGCATTTGCTTGAGGACAAGCAAATCTCAAGTGTAAGGGTATTTGATGAAGCGAAAAGTGTACCGCTTTTAGGGGGTCATTTAAGCCCTAAATCGTATTTATTTGATCAAATATTGCCCTAAATCGTTCCTTTTGTCATTTTAGGTACTTTGGAGAAGAAATCTGGAAAAGGAAGCATTTTGGACGTTTTTGGAGCATAAAAGTGAAGAAAACGGAAAAGTCTCAAAATTATGCTGGAAAGTACCTTTGACGGCGTCAGGGATTGGCCCAGACGGCGTCATGGCTTTGCAAAAGAGGTGGATATGAAAATTACTCATGATAAGCCAGAGAATTTTGCATGAAAAATCTGACGGCGTCACCCTTTGAAGTGATCAAGGCCATCACGGTTTAAATTAAAGAGGGACGGCGTCAAGCCCATTTCTGACGGTGTCAAGCCTTGATAAGCCAGAGCGGATTTTGGAGCACTAAAGAGGGACGGCGTCAGGAAGGCCATCCGGGAACCCTAAAAGCGGCGAGGTGACGGCGTCAGGATCTATAACGTGACGCCGTCAGCCCTTAAACTCTATATATAGTTTTGCAATTTTTTTGTCATTGGTGTGGAACTTATTGTGTGTAACTTTGGAGGAGAAACCCTAAGACGAATTTCTGCCATTTTTAAGGGTTTTCATACCCTTGGATCTCCCATGTTTAATTGAAGATAAGTGATTATTTAATCATTCAATATGTCTATGTGTTGTTTGATTATATCTTGTTCTTGTCTTTTGATTAACATGCTAGGCTAGATTTATCTTGTGTTTGCTTAGATCTAATGAAACCTAGCTATTGATTATTGGTTATTAGTGTGTTATTAGTTGTATTGGATGATTGTTCATCGATGTTAGGCTTAAGAAAACTGGCTAACTTCCTATTCGGTAACTTGCTTGAACGTCTTAAGAAACATGAACCAATGCGTACTAAGGTTTTTATGGTTGTATTTAATGCATGAGCGAATTCTAGTGATCCCATGTTAGGAGCTTCCTAGCCGGCTCGACATAGGAGTGAAGTAGGAGCTTATAGAGTTGGGGAAGTACGTACGCCACCCCACGATTGGTATTAAGGAATACACCCGTCATCCACGCAATTAATACACACTAATCAACCGGTAAAAGATAGTTAGGGAGTAAGGAAATCTAAGTAAACACATTTCTCTCCACATAAGTTTCACAACTCTTTTTATTTTTAGTTATTTTATTTTATTTGCATTCGTAGCTACTTGGGTTAGTTGACTAGCAACTAATTCCGCCTACTCCTTCAAACCCGAGATTTTACTTGCTTTCATAAAAATATAAAAACACAAAAAAGAATCTTCTCTCACCCTTAGACCTATTAGAGTAGTTTTTCAATCCTAACGACACTATTCCCTGTGGAGAACGATCAATCCCCCGTACTTACCATTACACTATACTACATCGGTCAGGTACACTGCCTGGTGGGGTTGTAAGCCTATTGAGATCCCTCGAGAGGTAAAACCTGTTGTAAGGTTGCAAAACCACGCATCATAAACCTTAATCTGTTAAATCCTTATTTGAACCTAATTGATTTTGGAACCATCTTTAAAATACATATGAACCCGTTTGAGAAAAACTATTTTAAAAGAAGCAACACCACTTTTAATGGAAGTTAATAACAGTTTTGGAAGACCATTTTTATGAAAACTATTTTGGTAAGATCGGTTGTTATGAAAACCATTTTGAAGGACTGTTTTTAAATAGAAACCTTCCTAACTGAACTTTTGCTACGAACTCTAATAATGAACTTGTGAAAAACTCTTTTCTGAAAACCTTTTGATATTGCCCTTTTAATCTGAACTTAAAACTTTGATATAAAACTTAATCTGATAAACTTTGATTTGAACCTTTGACATTTATTTCTAAACTGTTTGACACGAACCTTTTGCCATGTACCCTTAAGATATGACTTTTGATTATTTCGATAGTACGCCTGACCGTTGACCTACAGTTTGATATCCGAGCCAATCACTAGGCGTGAGGGTTTCATGTCTATGTCATTGACGCACCTCTGACATGACTCTAGGGCAGGAGAGTGATGACCTGTTCCGTCCCTTATTTATTATTTGCTATGGCCATTATAATTATGATTATTGAATTGTCTGTGGGGCGTATGGGTGCATCCTAGATTTGACCTGTTAACTGTATATGTTATATGATTATGATTATTATATCTGGTGATTGATTGTGTGTGCGATACACGTCTTTCACTTTGTCTGAGAGCTGATCACTCTACACAGGTTTGTTTTATTATATTAGTAATGCTATGGTATTGTCAGTCATCTGGGCTCGTGATAGATTCCTGTGTTCCTGTTTTTCTTAAATCTTATTCACTTTTGTGTTTTTCTTTTATTCATGATCCATTTCTCATTCCTTTCATTTTGATTTCGTATCGGTATGATCTGCATTCCTGATTTCCCTTGTACTGTTATCCATTATCATTTCTAGTTATCTATATATCTGTTCACTGAGCTCTCGTAGCTCAGCCGCGTTTTCTTTTTCACGCGGCAGGTATTAGTAGGAAGCTGGGAATGAGTGAAAAGTGTACCTTGGACTTAGAAGATTGGATGGATATGCTGGGTTAGAGTTGGATTGAAGACATTATGTTTTAGAATTAGTTTTGGAAGTTTTAATTGTAACCATTTAGATTCAATATTTCATTTGTAACCCTTGAATTTTTGTATTACTGTATTAGTATGCTTTGTTTTGATCTGATATGGATCCATTGTTGTGATATCTTTACCCTTGTCGGGTCGGGGTGTTACACTAGTGGCCTGGTAACACACTCCGTATACATGGACTCAAAGTTGACTTTTGAAGGTCAAAGGCTATGTAAATATAAACATTGAAAGTTTGAAACGTACTACTGATACATGAAATTTAGTATCATGTAGAACTGAAAAATGGTTTGCTACCGACATGGCGTACAATGATGTAAAACCGACATGGCGTACAATGATGTAAAATTTTAATTAACTGATAGTTGTATTTAGGAGTTAAGTTAACATAGTCTTAGATTAATTAATATTCATATTGTTCTTATTTGTCGGATTGCTTAAAGAAATTGAAGGTTGATTTTATGTGTTTATGGTGTCGGATAATAACTGAGTTCAAAATGGGTCAAAAAGATGATCTAAAACAGTAACACAAACACAAATACAGGTTTTTAACGCGATGTTGCAACCACAGAAATACAACTAAATCTATTCACCAATGTAAGCACCACCTTGGTGCTTGATGTCAAACCGAGATTAAATGCGCCCTACGTGGGCCGTTAAGCCGATACTCAACCAAATGAGCACACCCTATGTGGGTGTCTTGTTGAACCGAGATCAATACACGCCACACACCCTTATGGTTGCATTGACCCAAAACAAAAACAACTAATCGATACCCTAGACGGGTTTTATACAAATCCGAACACCAACAAAATCAACACACTAACTTTACTCATAATACCCAACCAATAACGAGTATGACAAATGAATAAGCTACCCATCTTCAAACCGTGACTCAGGACGGAGTACGACCCGAAACCTAAACGGATTTATACCCGACCCGAGAGCAACAACCACACTAACACACGATTTAATTGATTTACCACACGAATTTATATACCAAACATGTTTTAAATCACCCTTTTAATCTACGAAAATAGTAACTTATTCATAATCGGTTTGAAACAAAGAAAAAATATATAATATATAACGAGGGTTTCACGATTACCGAAACAAGAACGAGAGGGGAGGATGGTGTGGCTGACTGCTACGGTGGTGGTGGCGCGTCTTCGACTCGAGATGGCCGGAATCTGGTCGGAATGAGGGGCGGCTGGAAAACCCAAGAGATGAGAGTGTGTGATGAGGATTTTGTTAGAGTTTGTGGATATAAATTAATATTTGTATGTCCGGTTTCGAACACGAGACTTCGGGATTACACACAATACGTAAGAGTTTCAATGGTTTGAATAAATTAAATATATTTTATATTTTATTTATTCATTTCACAAACAAATTAACTTAACGACAGTTAGTACTTAACGAGGTTAGATAACGCAAGTTAAAGGACTAATAATGCAATAGAGGAAGAGAAGGATCTAGGGGCCCGTTTGGTTTGTAGACGGGTTTAGGATTAGGATTAGGATTAGGATTAAAATTAGGATTTTGATTTGGATTTGAATTTAAGATTTGTGTTTGTTTTGTCATTAGTTTAACTGTTTACTTTAACTTTCTCATTAATGCATATTGTTATGGTCAAACATAAATAGTGATAGAATAATTCAAAAAATCGTTTCCTTCTTTCTTTGAATTCAGCAAACACCACTAATCTCTATCTTCCTTATAGAGCGTGTTTCATAGGTTTCAACACACAGCTTTTGTCCTCTTTTTTTTTCCTACAACCAAATTCAATACCAGTATACCACCATTGTTATCTTTACTTGACTTCAAATGGGTCTCCTTAATGCAATGCAATGGTGGTATACATACTCTGTTTCCATCACACCTTCATAAAAAAACATAAATAAATAGTGATAGAATAATGTCGATGTTCATATCCTTATTTTCTGAAGCAAACCCTTAACATAAGAAGAAACAACCAATTATTAAATATATAATAATCAAAGGACAATTTGTGCCCGAAATATTACCAAAAACCATACATAACAGTTGAAGTCGAATATACATATATAGATATATTGATTACATGATATATAAGTCGAGGAATTAGCCGTCCCCAAGACCAAAGGAAGTCACCCATCGTCTAATATCCCAACACTATTTTATCAGTTGAGAAGTGACTTTCCTAGAGAACAAAAGGTTTTGCCAAAATACAACTACTGGCCATTAGTCTATCATATTACTCAAGGAAATCCCATCCTCAAGCACAAAATTTTAACAGCCATGTAACATACTTACCTAATAATATGAACCAAGTAACATACTTGTCTACTTACCTGAAGAAAGACCTATGAGTTTAAGGACATAGGAGGTTTGTAACGGTTTTTAAAGATTCAAGAATAGATCCATCTTTTCCTTATTTTCAGCAAATATTTCACCTGCGCGGAGTACATCACCACTCGGGATATCAAGTTTCATAAGTTCATCAAGTACGTCTTTTAATTTTTCTGATGCAACCTTCTTGCGCATATTATCATCTGTCATAGCATGTGCCACAACATTTGCCATCTTTCCAAAGTTAGTATTAAACCCTTCAACAAACGTTTGAAAAGAATGATCAATTCCTTGCAACTGTGTCTCCATGTCTCTTGTCTTTCTTTTTTTCGTAGTTTTTTTTTCCAATAGATGATGTGTTTTGCTTGTTAGCCATCTTTGTTGTTGTGTTTAAGTTTGAGGTTGTTTGAGTAGCTTGTGACACGTTTCGCACATCGTTTTCTTTGTCATCACTTAAAGAGACATGAAAGTCACCAATATATTCACCTCCACTTTCAACATTTTGTTCAACTTCCAAATTGTGAATTGCATCTTTATATCCTTCAGCAACTAAACCAGTAGCTCTATCCCTTCCATACACCAATTTAAGTTGGTTGAAATATGGGAACTCAAAATCCCACAATCCTTGTGCATCCTTATGATTATGTATTTATAATAAAGGGATGCATCATAAACACAAAAGTAGAACAAAAATATATAATACAAGTGTAAGACACAAAATCATATAGATGTTACCTTGCAATAACTAAGATACCATTCCTTTTCACATGCAATTTTTTTGTCGATATCATTCCAAGAGCACCCGTTTTGTTTGAGCATATCATTGATGACATGAAACTTTGTTTTTAGCCATTTGACTTTTGACTCGATATGAGGCGAAACAATTTTAGAAAAATTTGGCATTTTAACAAGAATCCTCCTGTGTACCTCGCACATGTAGTTGCTTCTAAAACCAGTATCGATTTTCCACGTTGGTTCGCAAGCCATATCTTGAAGAACTTGAATTAGTAACTGAGTCTCACTTTCTTCCCAGAAACTTTTTTTTCTACTACGACTTGGCGATCTTTCCACACTAACATAAAATATTATCATTAGAGGTAACTTCAGTTATAAGTTATAATTAGATGACTAGTTTTAGAAGACAAATCCATACGACCATAAAACATATCAGTTTTTTTTGCTAATTTTAGTTATACTAATCATAATATGGAGCTAAGTTGCTTTATTAATTTAGAAACCACAATTCAAATTGGCGTGATAAAAGCATTAGCAATGTTTAAAGTGAAATAAATCACTGTTCTGAAGTTGGAGCAGATTGATAAAATGGTGCAGGATGAGTCGTAGAACTAGACTGATAAGTTGGTGAAGGACAAGTCGTAGGACTAGACTGATAAGTTGGTGAAGGATGTGTTGTAGGAGAAAATTGGTAAGTGGGTGAAGGAGTAGGAACAGATTGATAAGCTGCTGAAGGATGTGTTACTGGAGCCGACCAATATGCTTGTGAAGAATGTGTCGTGTGAGCCATAGAACTCATGGGTTGAGCCTGCACAAATAAACAATAGATAAAAAAAAAAAAAAATCAGGTCATAAAGATATATCACAACCAATCTATAAAATGGGCTCGACTGATCAAGATACAAAATCAACCACGACAGCTCACTATCACCAACACTTAGTACCCACACGGATCTATTTCAGTGGCTATATAAAAATCCACACGGATAAGCTATCGAGTTAAGCATTTTGCAAGATAAATCAATCATAAAATGTTTCAAAAGAACTCTACTGATATAAAGATAAAGGTAGATGCAAACACAAATGAATAACTTTTAAAAATGATGCTATCGATTTCAAATGAACTCTACGGATAAGCTATCGAGTTAAGCATTTTGATCAAACATGTGGTGTGCAATTCATATAAAGATTTGATAAGCTTTGGTTAAAAAAGTAAAGGAATTTTCAAAACACTAGTAATTAAATTATAGGCTAAAAAGCTAAAGTGAAGTGGGCCATTGAAGGAGACGAAAACACTTCATTTTTCCACTGTTCGCTAAAGAAAATGCGTCGTCAAAGTGCCATTAAAGGAATTCTTCATAATGGTTCTTGGATTGATGAACCTATGGAAGTCAAGTCCGAATTTTATAATCATTTCCACACTAGATTCTCTTGCTCTAGTGACTACAGGCTCAACGTTGGTGATGTCTTCTTTAATATGATCACCTCGGATCAGCGTAACCATTTGGAACGGGATGTGTCCATAGAGGAAATTAAACTTGCTGTTTGGGATTGTGGTGGAGATAAAGCTCCGGGCCCGGATGGATTTATGTTCATGTTCCTCAAAACTTTCTGGGATGTCATTCAAGTCGATGTGGTTAGGTTCGTTCGTGACTTTTGTTCAATCAGCTTGTTTTCCTAATGGATGTAATTCATCTTTTATCGCTCTCATTCCTAAAGTTGGCGATCCTAAATTTGTGGCTGACTTTAGGCCTATCAGTTTAATTGGGTGCCAATACAAAATTATTGGCAAGATTCTCGCTAATAGACTTAGTTCGGTCATTGATAGTTGCGTGAGTGCGGAACAGTTTGCCTTTATTAAAGTTAGAAATATTCTTGATGGTCCATTAATTTTGAACGAATGTATGGCTTGGTACCTGATGAGGCGAAAAGTGTACCGCTTTTAAGGGGTCATTTAAGCCCGAAATCGTATTTATTTGATCAAATATTGCCCTAAATCGTTCCTTTTGTCATTTTAGGTACTTTTGAGGAGAAATCTGGAAAAGGAGGCATTTTGGACGTTTTTGGAGCATTAAAGTGAAGAAAACGGCAAAGTCTCAAGAATCGGCTAAAAGTTACTCTTGACGGCGTCACAATTAACATGGGACGGCGTCATGCCTTGGCAAGAAAAGTTGGATGTGAAATTTACTCATGACGGGCCAGTGAGTTTGCATGAGAATTCTGACGGCGTCACGCTTTAACTAAATCAAGGGCGTCACGGCTTAAATCATAAGGGGACGGCGTCACGTTCATGATCCGACGGCGTCAAGCCTTGATAAGCCAGAATGGATTTTTGAAGAGCTAAAGAGGGACGGCGTCAAGATGGTCATCCGGGAACCCTAAAAGCGGCGAGGTGACGGCGTCACAATGCATAAGGTGACGCCGTCAGATGTCAAAGTCTATATATAGTTTTCTAATTTTTTGTCATTAGGGGAGAGCTTAGTGTGTGGAATTTTGGGATAAAACCCTAAGACGATTTTAGCTACTTTTTCAGGGCTTTTTGCCTTGAGATCTTCCATGTTTCATTGAAAGATAAGTTATCCATTAATCATTCAATATGTCTATGTGTTGTTTGATTCTATCTTATGCTTGTCTTTTGTTTAACATGTTAGGTTAATTTTATCTTGTGTTTGCTTAGATCTAATGAAACCTAGCTATTGATTATTGGTTGTTAGTGTGTTGTTAGTTGTATTGGATGATTGTTTATCTATGTTAGGCTTAAGAAAACTGGCTAACTTCCTATTCGGTAACTTGCTTGAACGTCTTAAGAAACATGAACCAAACGCGTACTAAAGGTTTTTATGGTTGTATTTAATGCACAAGCGAATTCTAGTGATCCCATGTTAGGAGCTTCCTAGCCGGCTCGACATAGGAGTGAAGTAGGAGCTTGTAGAGTTTGGGGAAGTAAGTACGCCACCCCACGAATGGTATTAAGGAATACACCCGTCATCCACGCGACTAATACACACTAATTAACCGGTAAAAGATAGTTAGGGAGTAAGGAAATCTAAGTAAACACATTTCTCTACACATAAGTTTCTCACCACTTTTCATTTTTGTTATTTTATTTTATTTGCATTTGTAGTAATTTGGGTTAGTTGACTAGCAACTAATTCCGCCCACTCCTTCAAAACCCGAGATTTTACTTGCTTTTATAAATTATAAAAAAACATAAAAAGAATCTTCCTCAACCCTTAGACCTAATTAGAGTAGCCTTTCACACCTAACGAACACTATTCCCTGTGGAGAACGATCAATCCCCCGTACTTACCACTACACTATACTACATCGGTCAGGTACACTGCCTGGTGGGGTTGTAAGCCTCTTGAGATCCCTCGAGAGGTAAAACCTGTTGTAAGGTTGCAAAACCCACGCATCAAGTTTTTGGCGCCGCTGCCGGGGAATAGTTATTGTTTAGGTTGAATTTTTATTTCTATTAGGTCTACTCACTAGATTCCTTTCTAGTGAGATTTTTTATTTTATTTTTCTAGGTTTTCTTTAGTCTATCTATTTTCTTCGTGTCTTTGTTCGTAACCATTACCGTCCGACATCATGGAAGATGGTAATATCCTTAACCTACACAACCCACCACCACAACAACCACCACCACCTCCTAGAGCCCGTACTTTAGGAGAGTATTCCCGTCCTAGCCACCACGGCTATCGAAACACCATTGAGCTCACACAAGGAGCCAATATCACACCCTTGCGATCAGACACCATCCGGTTGGTGCAAAGCGGATGCGCATTCCATGGACTTCGTTCTGAAGATCCTAATCAACATCTCAAGGACTTTCTTAAAATCGTTGATTCTATAGACCTTGATGTTGCCACTCGAGAGACGACCCGATTGCGTCTCTTCCAATTCTCTCTGCGGGACCAAGCTAGTCAGTGGCTAGAACGTCAACCCGCAGGATCCATCACCTCTTGGGATGATCTCACCACTCGTTTCCTTGCTCAGTTTTTCCCACCGGGAAGAACTACCAAGCTAAGGAATGATATCTTGATGTTCCAACAACGTCAAGGCGAAACTCTCTACGAGGCATGGACTCGATTCAAGGACTTACTCCAAAAAGTCCCTCACCATGGCATAGAACTTTGGCTCCAAGTCCAAATCTTCTATGACCATATCAATCTCTCCACAAGGCAAACCATTGACCAATCGGCCGGTGGCAAGCTACGTGATCTAAGTGCGGAACAATCATGGGCTCTCCTAGAGGATCTTGCTCTTTATGACAACGAAAGTTGGAGTGATCCCCGTGATTTGAATAAAACGGTCAAGGCAATATCTTTGCCTTTGAACAATTCAAGCACTTCCGACCGTAGGATCGTAGAACTTGAAGACCAAGTCAAGTTTCTCATGAAATCCTACGAGGCTCCTAAACCTTCAAGCCAAGTGAACAAAATCACTTCTTCATGTGAATTATGTAGTGGTCCCCACGACACTCGTGATTGCATGGAACTCCCCGAACAAGCTTTTGTGGACTACGCATCCTCGCGTACCTACGGAGCGGGAGACAAGTGGTACACTTTCAAGCCCGAGCCAAACCATTATGGTGATTCATACAACCCCTCATGGAAAAATCACCCGAACCTTAGGTGGAAACAAAACCAAAACTCACAACAAATCAATTCTTCCAACCCACCTAATCGTTTCCAATCAAGCGGTTCCAACTCGAACCGTACTTTCAACAACAATCCTTCCGGCAATGGTAGTACCAATAACTTTGAAGGATTGATGTCTCAATTTATGGCATCTCAAGAAGCTCGTTTAGCCAAGTTTGAAGCCGATTTCAAACAAAAACAAAGCGAGATGACCGACAAGATTGACACCTTGTTGAAAGCCCTCAATGACCGAGAAATGGGAGCACTCCCTAGCAACACGGTCAAGAACCCGAAACTAAACGTCAACGCTATTTCATCGGTTTCGTCCCCTAGTTCTTGTCCACAATATTATTCGGTCAATTCCATAAGCACGTGTTTCAAACAAACCCAAATCATTCCAAGTGACCAAGAAGTTATGACATCCAAATTGGTCAACAACATAGTTGAAACACCTCCCACTCAAAACCTTGACGATGAATTCAAGGAGCTCCACCTTGAAAGTCCGGTTGTTGATGAGAAGAAGCTCAAGTTAGGCGAAAAAGGGACCGCCTTTGTTCAAAACAAGCTACCTAAGAAGTTAGATGATCCGGGCTTATTTGTTCTACCTTGCAAGATCGGTAATTCGGAGGCTTATGATACATTAGCCGATCTTGGATCAAGCCTTAACCTACTTCCGTTACCTCTCTACACCTCTCTAAAACTAGGAAAACTTGAAGAAACCGAGGTGATAATAGGCTTAGCGGATGGGAGTGTTGCTTACCCGGTTGGAGTAGTTAAGGACGTGTTAGTGCACATTGGAAAACTAACCATTTTAGCCGATTTCCACGTCCTTGATATGGTTAGCGACCCTACATGCCCCTTGTTGATAGGTAGAGGATTTTTAGCGACCGCTAGTGCTATGATTGATTGTAAGGAATCCAAGATAGCGGTAGGAGAAGGGGATACTTGGTCAGTCTATGATGTTAAGAAACATGCCTATGATACTAGTGAGGAACCGACACCCCATTGGTTAGAATTAAATAGGAGACCATCTAGATATGGACCTTGGATCGATAGAGACTTCATAGGACCCCAACGCCCATTTTACCTAGAAGAGGACTTTGTTAACCGAACGCATTCGGTAGAGCAACTCTTGGCTAGGGACACCGAATTGGATCCATTTGAAGACCCTCTAGTTTTTAGAAGGATGATTGATTTCCTAGGAGTTTTGCCAATTAACCTAGGAATGAATAAGTGGATTTGTGAGGAAGATGATCATAAGTGGAATTGGGATAAACCACCCAATGATGGAGATGGGTCATGGCATATCAAGATGACATTGTATGACCCGGATGGAGAGAAGTTTGAAAAGACATATCGTACTAAGCGGACCAATAGGAAACTTCAATCCAAGCTTAACCCTAAAGACGTCCTTGATGACGAGCTTACTTACATAGGGTAGCGTGACTTTGAGTCTAGCTACAAGACTCGTTAATAAAGAAAGGCGCTTCTTGGGAGGCAACCCAAGCTTTATTTATTTTATTTGCTTTGTGTGTTCATTTGTTTGTGTGTTTGTTTTATTTGTTTCGTATGTGTGTGTAATTTTTATTCTTATTGATTCATGTTAAAAACTAAATTGTGAAAATGCTTTATTTTGTTTTTAACTTCGTCTTAACTACATATAAAGGTATTTTGCAAAAGATAAGTGTAAGGGAAATCTAAATCGGTTTATTAGAACACAAATGAACATGAATCATAATAATAATAAGTTAGCATACATATTCGTATTTGTTTGAGTCAAATGCTTGTATCGAGTCATAATGATGTTTTGCAGAATTTCCAGGAAGTAAGGTAAAGGTTTTTCCAGAAATTTTCCGGAAACTTAAAATGAAAATTTTTGGCAGGTCATTTCTGACGGCGTCAGGGGTTATAACCTGACGGCGTCAGATTTAATTTCCAGAAATTTTTGAAAATTTTGTTTTCATAAAAAGTTTTTATTAAAATCTCCAACTTATAATCTCCAGGAATCTGCAAAGTTATCATTCCACAAGCATTATATCCTTATATATAGATTTTATCCCGCCGATGTTATGCAGGTTTTCGTGTTTGTTTTCTCAGGTTCAACAGGTTATTTTGGACAAGGAAATGTTTTGAATCAAGCTTATGGCGATGCATTAGTCATGGAGCTTCAACATTCTCTTTGGAGGAAGATTTAACCGTGTAATTTCATTATCCAACGAGCGAATCAGGGGAGTATTTGATTTCATTCTTTTACTTTATGCTTTTACATTTGTCATTTGAACATTGGGGACAATGTTCATCTTAAGTGTAAGGGGAGGGTAAAAGTACGATTTTTGAGAATACAATTGCGCTTGATTTTTGTTTGTTTGATGGTAGATGTGTAATAAAACTGAGAGAAATACTTGTTAAGGTAATTTTAGTGCCAAATTTAAAATTTTTTACAACATATAGGAGTGAAACTTTGATCTTAATGAGCGTCTCACGGATAGGAGTTATATGACTAGCACAAAAAACCGTACCACTAAAAAATTTTCCACCCCAAATATGTGAGGTTCGCCCCTAGAATTGGTAGGAAAAGCATTTATGCTATGATGTGTGTACCGGTAGCACTTAGATTCTAGAATTTGCGTTAGGACCATTCCAAGGCCACAAGTGAGACTACATTCGTGTAGTTAGATTTACTACATGATAAGAGGCATTAGGATTAACCCATTGTTTTACACCTGTGTTTTTGTTATAATTACATTGGCTACATTGGTCAAGTAATTCTCCCACACCCTTTGCGTTGTACTCATTTTTAGTACACGATACCCCTAGTACACCCCTCAGAGCCTATCTTTTCGTTTCGACCTTTAAGCATTTTACTTAAAGGAAGAATTTGTTACACCCCACTAAAATGTACACCCAAATCGCCTTAGCCTACCTTGTATGCACTCATCTTTAGTGCATTATTGTGTCAACAATTGTTTAAACCCAAGTTAATTATCTAATTGATTACATGGTTGCTAAGTCGAGTCATATCCTTGTACATATTGTTTTGGGACGATTGGGACTCATGGGTAAAGTACTAGTGTAATGGAGTAACGGGGAAGAACATCATTTATTACCCCCATATGTGCTAAATATTTTAAAAGTACTCCAAGTGTTTCAATTATCTTAATTCGAGTCATTAGATTAGTATTTGTAAAGTTATGTAAAAATTCAAGTGTAAGGGGAATGCAATGCCCCTATGATGTATTATTTTGGATGGTAGGGCAAGAGTGTATGCAAAAAAAAAAAAAAAAAAAAAAAAAAAAAAAAAAAAAAATCAAGAAAAACACAAAAAAATGAGAAAATGAAAAAAACATACGGACTACCATCCCGTTTCATTTTATGTTTGCTTTATATTTTTGTTATTTTGTTATTTCGTTTTTAGCTTAAGATCGAGTCGAGTCTTGGCTTAGCAACATTGTATAGTACATGTAATTGATCAAGATCTTTAACTCGCCACCAGTAAAATATCCCGTATCCAACAAAACCGTGTTTTCCTTTTCCCTACACCTAACGTTATAACCCATTTAAAAGCCCTCTTTGATAGTTTATCTTAGGTGCTTACGCCTAGTGGAGGAGGTTTTCGATCCTTTCCCAAGCCTATGGTAATCTATTTGCTATGACAGGTAGTGAGAGATATTTTCCGTTTTCATTTATGAGATTTATTTTGATGACACTTGAGAGATGTGAGTATCTAAACACTACTTGTGAGGTGCTAGTATGTAATCTCCGTGCTTATTATGATTGAAGTGGAACGAATATTTGTTGTAATTACTTTTATGTTTGCATTAAATGACCCCTAACTTGTATTTTGATTAGAATAAAAGCGCATTTGCTTGAGGACAAGCAAATCTCAAGTGTAAGGGTATTTGATGAGGCGAAAAGTGTACCGCTTTTAAGGGGTCATTTAAGCCCGAAATCGTATTTATTTGATCAAATATTGCCCTAAATCGTTCCTTTTGTCATTTTAGGTACTTTTGAGGAGAAATCTGGAAAAGGAGGCATTTTGGACGTTTTTGGAGCATTAAAGTGAAGAAAACGGCAAAGTCTCAAGAATCGGCTAAAAGTTACTCTTGACGGCGTCACAATTAACATGGGACGGCGTCATGCCTTGGCAAGAAAAGTTGGATGTGAAATTTACTCATGACGGGCCAGTGAGTTTGCATGAGAATTCTGACGGCGTCACGCTTTAACTAAATCAAGGGCGTCACGGCTTAAATCATAAGGGGACGGCGTCACGTTCATGATCCGACGGCGTCAAGCCTTGATAAGCCAGAATGGATTTTTGAAGAGCTAAAGAGGGACGGCGTCAAGATGGTCATCCGGGAACCCTAAAAGCGGCGAGGTGACGGCGTCACAATGCATAAGGTGACGCCGTCAGATGTCAAAGTCTATATATAGTTTTCTAATTTTTTGTCATTAGGGGAGAGCTTAGTGTGTGGAATTTTGGGATAAAACCCTAAGACGATTTTAGCTACTTTTTCAGGGCTTTTTGCCTTGAGATCTTCCATGTTTCATTGAAAGATAAGTTATCCATTAATCATTCAATATGTCTATGTGTTGTTTGATTCTATCTTATGCTTGTCTTTTGTTTAACATGTTAGGCTAATTTTATCTTGTGTTTGCTTAGATCTAATGAAACCTAGCTATTGATTATTGGTTGTTAGTGTGTTGTTAGTTGTATTGGATGATTGTTTATCTATGTTAGGCTTAAGAAAACTGGCTAACTTCCTATTCCGTAACTTGCTTGAACGTCTTAAGAAACATGAACCAAACGCGTACTAAAGGTTTTTATGGTTGTATTTAATGCACAAGCGAATTCTAGTGATCCCATGTTAGGAGCTTCCTAGCCGGCTCGACATAGGAGTGAAGTAGGAGCTTGTAGAGTTTGGGGAAGTAAGTACGCCACCCCACGAATGGTATTAAGGAATACACCCGTCATCCACGCGACTAATACACACTAATTAACCGGTAAAAGATAGTTAGGGAGTAAGGAAATCTAAGTAAACACATTTCTCTACACATAAGTTTCTCACCACTTTTCATTTTTGTTATTTTATTTTATTTGCATTTGTAGTAATTTGGGTTAGTTGACTAGCAACTAATTCCGCCCACTCCTTCAAAACCCGAGATTTTACTTGCTTTTATAAATTATAAAAAAACATAAAAAGAATCTTCCTCAACCCTTAGACCTAATTAGAGTAGCCTTTCACACCTAACGAACACTATTCCCTGTGGAGAACGATCAATCCCCCGTACTTACCACTACACTATACTACATCGGTCAGGTACACTGCCTGGTGGGGTTGTAAGCCTCTTGAGATCCCTCGAGAGGTAAAACCTGTTGTATGGGGCTTTTCAAAAGTGCTTCTATTGGTCATGGCAATGTTAAAGTCTCTCACTTGTTATACGCGGACGATGCTATATTTATAGGAGAGTGGTCTCATTCTAATGCTTATAACCTGATATGTATTCTTAGATGCTTTTACTTGATGTCTGGTCTAAGGATTAATATTCATAAAAGCAAGATTCTTGGCGCTAATGTCCCTGAGGATGAAGTAAAAAATATGGCTCTAGTTATTGGGTGTGAGACCTCTAATCTTCCTATGATGTATTTAGGAGTCCCGGTCGGATGCAATATGGGTCGTTGCGATAATTGGAAGAAAGTGATTCAGAAATTTGATTCCAAGTTATCCCGGTGGAAGGCCAATCTTTTATCTGCGGGTGGTCGTCTGTCTCTTATTAAAGCGGTCTTAGGTAACCTTCCTACTTATTATATGTCTCTTTATTGGATGCCTATAACGGTGCAAAATCACCTCGAATCCTTACGCAATAGATTCTTTTTGGGTGGTGATTTTAATGATAAAAAGATCGCTTGGATTAAATGGAAGTCTTGCCTCGCGAGTAAAGCATCCGGCGGGTTAGGCATTGGAAGCATTTTTGCTCTTAACGCCGCCTTGCTTTTCAAATGGATTTGGAGATTCCGTACGTCCCCGAATGGTTTGTGGAACATCATTATCAAAAACATTCATGGGTCTGAAGGTGGTATTGGTCATAATAGGGCGGTTCTCAAAAGCTCATACAGCCCCTGGTATTGTATTCTCAAATCCATTAATCATCTTCGTGATAAAGGCATAGACCTTTTTTCTCTTTGTTCTCGGTCTCTTGGTGATGGTGCTTCCATTAATTTTTGGTCTGATCGCTGGTGTGGGGAGTTTCCTTTGAAAGAAAAGTTCCCGCGTGTTTATGTTTTGGATTCGATCAAAAGTTGTACGGTTGCTCAACGTTTAAACCTTGAAGACTGGTCCTCAGTTCTCAGAAGGTCTCCAAGAGGGGGGGTCGAATCGTTCCAGTTTGACTTGTTGATGGAGGATATTCGCGATTTTAGTCTTTCTTCCAATAGTGATATTTGGAATTGGGATCTTAGCAGCAAGGGGTACTCGGTTTCGTCTGCTAGACATCACATTGATGATTTGATTTTACTAGGTACTCTTATTCCTACTCGTTGGTCACGTATAATTCCTATCAAGGCTAATGTGTTTCTTTGGAAGCTTCGCCTTAATAAGCTCCCCACTTTGGACAATTTGGATAAGAGAGGTATTGATTTTCATTCCCTCTTATATCCTATATGTAACGACCATACCGAAAGCGCTGATCATCTTTTTTTCTCTTGCGGTATGGCTCGTGATTTATGGGGACGTTTGTCTCGTTGGTGTTGTTTGATTATTTCGGAGCTGCACAACATAGGTGATTGGTTTGCTTGGCTTGATTCCGCTAAAGTTTCGAAGCTTGCTAGATCTATCATTGAAGGGATTGTGTCTACTATGCTTTGGTGTATTTGGAACTTTCGCAACTCTATGATCTTCTCTCCAACCAAACCGAAGAAAGAAAACATTTGGGATTCTATTGTTCATCAATCGTTCTTGTGGATTTCATCTAGAAATCTTAAGTGTAGATTTAGATGGATAGATTGGCTTGGTAATCCTATTGTAATTCCCCCTTTGTAGTTCTTTTCGCTAGCTTTTGCTAGTTTTAATAAATCCGCCGTTCAAAAAAAAAATAAAAAATTATAGGCTAAAAACAACCCAATTTACATACCATTATGGATTTGAGTTATGATTCTAAAAGGCCAAATAGCTTCCTTCTTTTATTGTTCTGCATAACATACGAAGAATTGATATCAAAATGTATTACAAAAGAAAACCCAAATCTCAGTGATTTGCTTTATTGTGATAGATAAGAACAAAAAATCCAAACAACTGATTATATTATTACATGAAAAAAAAACAAAAAAAAAAAAAAAAAAACAAAAAAAATACTCACCAAATGAAGGACTAAGTCTAAAGATACGCAACATACTTTCTAAAAAGTACCGAAATACGTAACATACTTTTAAAATTATCATTATACGCAATTTACTTTCAAATTTGGTGCAATGTACGTAACATGACCTGGAACCAACAGGTTACCAGGTTGAAAACTTTGAAAATTGACAGGAATGGTCCCTGTGGCTTGCGTTGACTTTCACCGGTCATCCCTTGACTTTTTTATCACTTAGAAAAGTTACAGTAATGGTCCTTATGTGTAACACCCCCAATTTCGTGATATGCAGGAGAATTTAAATTGAGTGTTACTTCATGGCACAACAGTTGAATAGTAGAAAACGATCACCAATTTGGTCGTTTTAAAAGATTTATCATTCGAATATCAGAGTTTACAAAGTAAGGTCCCCGTGGTTTCAAAGTTTATTAAATAGGTTTTCGAATGATATTTATAGCCTTCATAATTATCCATGCTCCTCCGTACCATCCGTGCTTATTGTGAACCTGAGATAAATACATGCTTAAAACGTCAACACAATGGTTGGTGAGTTCGTGGAGTTTAATAGAAAATAACTTTCTTTTAATGAATTTAAAAGGTGTATAGCGGTTGTTGAAATAAATAGTAGTTCTTTATGGAATCGATAATAAGATGAGTTGAATAAAAATCCACTAATGATTCATGTATGATCTCAAGTGATCATAGGTTTCAGGTTTTAAATGAAGATGAGCTACGTTGTAATACGCTCGAAATGATGTGTTGGGTCGACTTTTAGGAGTAATGATATACTAAGCAATTTGAGCTATCTCGAATAGAATTCTCATTTAAGTCACATATGATAACAGTTAAAGTTCAAGTACAGGATTCATAAATCATATCACATAATGGGAAGAGTAATTTAGAGTCTGAAATCTATCAGTGTGAAGTGGTGGTCTTCTAAATACAGCTGTATCCTAGGATATATATGAAACATTCATATATTCATAAAGTTATATTGCCCTAAGCCTCATGACACGCAAAACGTTAACAGTGTACCGAAAAATGGAGTGTTCATCAAATTAATGACGAAAGTTTTGCCCTCATGTAATAGGTGACTTGCCAATTCCTATTTTTCTCAAATATAGTGCATCGCGACTAAATACGACTAACCATATAGGCATTCCGTCCAAGTATTTAGTGGGATAGGTCGTCAGCCTCCAACAGGTTTCGAAGCTGTTCACTATATTCGCGCTCACCGCAGTGATTAATGGCTCATGATCAAGGGACTTTATGGCAATAAAGTAAACTTAGGCAATATAGGTTTTAAGGTTCATGAATTATGCGTAATTTTAGTTTTGGCAATTATTTCTAGTGAAATGTAGAAATATCATAACAAAGTAACAGTACATTCATTTGTTATATGAATGCATACAACAAGTCTCAGCATCATGTTATGTCAAGTAGTGTTTAAGCTAAGCAAGCAATTTGTACATATATCGAACATATATTTCTCTCAATGGTGATTCAAACATGTAAAGCATAGTTGATAATTTCGAGTAAATCATGAGAGTTTTCAGAATATAAAATATACTTAAAACAGTCAAAGCATGTATCTCCCCCAAAAGAGTTATTAAAAACAAGTGTTAAAAGTAGGGGCCACGACTCACCTGGAGCGTATCTGACAAGACGAAATTTTTAAGACCAAGTAAACGATCACGAAAACTTCTTCAATACGAGACCTGAGTATAAGCGAAGTCTAAGAGTCTAACTTACTACTAATAACGAATGTGGAAAGGGTAAATCGTATAACGATTTGATCGGTGATGTGAGTGTGTGATATGCTTAAAATGCCTCAGGTTAAAAATAATATATATATATATAATATTATATTGATTCTTTTATCAGTCGACCCAAAGTATTACTCTTTCAAAATATACAAAAAGGATATGCAAAAGGAAGTTGCTAATATTTCTAATAACGAAACTTTAAATAATGCATAACTTAAAATGTAAAATGCATATGAAGTGAAGGGTGCAAAATGAAAAATAAACTAAGAATGTCAAGTGAATTAAATAGATCCTTGTCCTTTTCAGATTTTATACTTTTTAGTCTAACTGTAATTGCGTTACGTCGTTAGTCCTCGGTTAAGTCCATAGTCCATAATAGTCCAAATCTTGTCCATATGTCCACATAAGGCTTGGAGTTCAATGGTATGTCAATTTAAGTCCCTTATAAACTGTTTTCACAGCTTCAGTCCATCAGTTTCATAGTTTGGCAGTTTTGGTCCCTCTAGTTAGTTCGCGTTACATTTTTAGTCCTTTTTGCATAAAAATAACGGGAAAAATATTCTGAAAATTTCTATATCTTTATTAAGTTCATTTTAGCTTATTTCAAGTGCTTATTCCCGAAAAGAGCTTATTTTTGTATCAATGGGCCAATTAACGTTTTAACTTAAGGCCCGTTAAGAAATCTAGAGGCGAGGGTGTGAAAATAGTTTTGGGTTTGAATTTGGGCTATTTTTGGGATCCTGAAAATATATCACATGGGCCTAGTGGGCTGTCCTAACACCGATGCTTAATGGGCTTTAATTTAGCCCATTACCGAAAATAGTTTTTGGGTTATATTTTCTAAGAAACGATCTAGTGTTTCTGTGATTGGTTCGATTGTTTTAAATGGTTGTTTCTTGCTTGTTTTTACAAGGTTTTTAAACGAAAAGTGTAGTTAGTTACGTGGTGTAATAGGTCGTGTAAAGAGAGGACATGGTCGTTAAATTATATAGTGAGATATGAAGTCATTTTGAAGGCTACTGGGGATTGTTTGTATACGTATAAAATTACTGAGCATATTTTAGCTTTTCCCATTTTTATTTATAGCGTGACATATTATGTTTTTACATTTAGAATGAAGCATATAACTAGAGTATGATCATGAGAGTAAGTGAGTTCGATGTATGCATGGTTCCATTGATGCATGAACTGAGATGATTATTTGTGGGTGTGACGTGCAAGATGGCTGCTAAGCCTTTCATAGTGAAGGCTCGTCATTTATCATTGATTATTCTAAATGAAGTGTATGTAACAGTGCATGGTTTACTCTAAATGATATGGACACAGTGATATATATTGATGTTTATACGTTCGAGTAAAATGATGCATGGTGATGAATTTGAGCGTAACAATGGAATGCAAAAGGAGTTAGAGTGACTTACTACAGGTGACTATAAGAAGCTTATTGTGGGGATTTGACAGAATCAAGCAACTTGCTCCAAAATAACTAGAACGTATATCTTTTCGCCTAGAATACTTGACCCCGATCATAATGAAAACTCCTAGTACTCGAGGACTTCACAGAACTGGATTAAGGGATGGTAGCAAGCATTGTAAGTGATTGAAAGTGAGAGTGTGAAGGGTGGTGAGAATGAAAGTGTGTATACGTTTGTATGTATATATATAAAAATGTGTATATGTGTTGTAGAGACTTACAAAGAGGTGAGAAAAAGGCTGTGGTACGTTGAGACTTGGGTAGAAACACAAGATCTCAATAAGTTAACCCGTTTAACACAAACTACTTCCCTTGAATCGAATATATTGCACCCAAGTGAACCGGCTGTTTCTGAACGCCATGCACTTAGTAAGATGAGTTTATAATGTGTAGGATTATTTGTGAATGTACAAGAATGAATGTGTGTGAGAGATGGTGAGGGTGAGAGGTGGTAGAATGGCAGTGGTGTTCGACTGTTAATACAAGAACGAAGGCAGTGGGTTTCTTTATCCGGTTTGCTTCCAATGTTTCTAAGTTTTCAGAGTAGTTTAGTGAGAGTGAATTGAGTGGTAGGTGAGCAATGTAGAGAAGCTGGGAGAGAGGTAGAATATATAGAAGTAGAATTCATACACGTTTTATTGACTATCAAGTCTTCCCTCCATTATTGATGTTACTGTGTCATGAGGGACACCTATGCCTATTTTACTAATATCCAAAATATCTTAGGGAGGTTTGGTAGAATTTTGTCCATTGTTGTTGGATTGCATACATGTTCACATGTTTCTAGTTCTTATTGTGTTCTAAGAATGAAGCTAGCGTACTAGCTTAGTCTCCTGTGATTCTAACATCATTTTATACGTGAAGGAATATTAGGAAAAGTCTTAAAAGTTTGTAGGAAAAGTCGGGATTCAAAATGGTTGCGGTTTGAGACTTTTGTTTATACGTTTGGGTGTGGAAAAAGGGACGAGACTACTATATTAATATTTGACATCTGTGTCTAAGATTTGGCACAAATAAAGTTTGGCGGGTGGTGATTAAGGCGAGGCAAAAATGTATCTAGGTCATGTTTGAAAATGTAAAGTATACAAGTCGTTTTGGAGGGTATTTAGTTGTCGAGTATTACATAATTCTCAAAGTGAAATCTGAATTTGAAAATGGGCTTGGAAAAACAGTGAGTGTGATGGTGATGATGGGCTGGAACGTGTAAGGTGGGCTGAATTTACAAATCAGTCCTTTTGGTTTGTAGCTTGAAATAATTTGGTTTGTATTAGTGAAGGATTTAATGATAATTAATGTATTGTGGGATTTGTGGTAATTATGAATGGGTTGAGATTTTGTAAATTTGTAAAATATAGACTTAGTGTAAATGGAGTTTTGTGGATCACTGAGTCTCGAGGTACATGTTGTCATTTAATATATGTCGCGAATATGTAATGTGGTAATGATAATAGTAAGAGAAAAGTTTAAATTTCCCTGCAAAAATGGGTTTTAGTAGACAGTAACTCGAGGTTATCTTTAATCAATGAGGATTATCCTAATGGATTTTCGTGGGATCCTACAGTATCTACCCCTAAATTTTGAACTTCGTCCCGAAGTTCAGTCCGTGATAGGTGTTGACAAAATGTGATATTTTGAGGTGAGAGTTTATGGAAGATGTTGTCGAGAGATTCCTTATTCGAATAACAAAGAGGCGAGATTTCAACTAGATTTATTTCGTACTAGACGAATTAAATTCGAATGTTTGGTTAATAATTTAATTTATAGGTTACGAATAGTAAAAGTAACGGCCGAGAGTAGGAAGTATTTAGCACTTTAAAGTTTAGTGTTCTAATGGTCGAGACTAGGGGATTTTTAATGGTAGTGATTTGAAATTTAATGATCGTGAATAGTAAAATAACGGGTACTTTCTCCACTTATATTTCCTATTTAAACCCTATCTACTTTTTTTTCCTTTTTCACCTTTTCGCTCCACCTTCTTCATTCAACTTCATCTTACCAAAGAAAATACACCATGCCGCCGATCGCCATCATTGCAGCCACCGTATACATCGTCCTAGTTGCCGCTTATCTGGCCTTCTTCCCTGATGAAAACTCCGATTACTACATCGCTGATGCGTGGTTTTGCGACCTTACAACAGGTTTTACCTCTCGAGGGATCTCAAGAGGCTTACAACCCCACCAGGCAGTGTACCTGACCGATGTAGTATAGTGTAGTGGTAAGTACGGGGGATTGATCGTTCTCCACAGGGAATAGTGTTCGTTAGGTATGAAAAACTACTTTAGTAGGTCTAAGGGTGAGGGAAGATTCTTTTTGTATTTTTATATTTTTTATGAAAGCAAGTAAAATCTCGGGTTTGAAGGAGTGGGCGGAATTAGTTGCTAGTCAACTAACCCAAATAACTACAAATGCAAATAAAATAAAATAACTGAAAATGAAAATGGTGGGGAAACTTATATGGAGAGAAATGTGTTTACTTAGATTTCCTTACTCCCTAACTATCTTTTACCGGTTGATTAGTGTGTATTAATTGCGTGGATGACGGGTGTATTCCTTAATACCAATCGTGGGGTGGCGTACGTACTTCCCCAACTCTACAAGCTCCTACTTCACTCCTATGTCGAGCCGGCCAGGAAGCTCCTAACATGAGATCACTAGAATTCGCTCATGCATTAAATACAACCATAAAAACCTTAGTACGCATTGGTTCATGTTTCTTAAGATGTTCAAGCAAGTTACCGAATAGGAAGTTAGCCAGTTTTCTTAAGCCTAACATCGATGAACAATCATCCAATACAATTAATAACACACTAATAACCAATAATCAATAGCTAGGTTTCATTAGATCTAAGCAAACACAAGATAAATCTAGCCTAGCATGTTAATCAAAAGACAAGAACAAGATATAATCAAACAACACATAGACATATTGATTGATTAAATAAACACTTATCTTCAATTAAACATGGGAGATCCAAGGGTATGAAAACCCTTAAAAATGGCAGAAATTCGTCTTAGGGTTTCTCCTCCAAAGTTACACACAATAAGTTCCACCCTAATGACAAAAAATTGCAAAACTATATATAGAGTTTAAGGGCTGACGGCGTCACGTTGTAGATCCTGACACCGTCACCTCGCCGCTTTTAGGGTTCCCGGATGGCCTTCCTGACGCCGTCCCTCTTTAGTGCTCCAAAATCCGCTCTGGCTTATCAAGGCTTGACGCCGTCAGAAATGGGCTTGACGCCGTCCCTCTTTAATTTAAACCGTGATGGCCTTGATCACATTAAAGGGTGACGCCGTCAGATTTTTCATGCAAAATTCTCTGGCTTATCATGAGTAATTTTCATATCCACCTCTTTTGCCAAGCCATGACGCCGTCTGGGCCAATCCCTGACGCCGTCAAAGGTACTTTCCAGCATAATTTTGAGACTTTGCCATTTTCTTCACTTTTATGCTCCAAAAACGTCCAAAATGCTTCCTTTTACAGATTTCTTCTCCAAAGTACCTAAAATGACAAAAGGAACGATTTAAGGCAATATTTGATCAAATAAATACGATTTAGGGCTTAAATGACCCCCTAAAAGCGGTACACTTTTCGCTTCATCAAATACCCTTACACTTGAGATTTGCTTGTCCTCAAGCAAATGCGCTTTTATTCTAATCAAAATACAAGTTAGGGGTCATTTAACGCTAATATAAAAGTAATTACAACAAATAGTCGTTCCACTTTAATCATAATAAGCACGGAGATTACAAACTAGCACCTCACAAGTAGTGTTTAGATACTCACATCTCTCAAGTGTCATCAAAATAAATCTCATAAATGAAAACGGATAATATCTCTCACTACCTGTCATAGCAAATAGATTACCATAGGCTTGGGCAAGGATCGAAAACCTCCTCCACTAGGCGTAAGCACCTAAGATAAACTATCAAAGAGGACTTTTAAATGGGTTATAACGTGAGGTGTAGGGATATGATAAACACGGTTTTGTTGGATAAGGGATATTTTACTGGTGGCGAGTTAAAGACCTTGATTAATTACATGTACTATACAATGTTGCTAAGCCAAGACTCGACTCAATCTTAAGCTAAAAACAAAATAACAAAAACATAAAATAAACATAAAATAAAACGGGATGGTAGTCCGTATGTTTTTTTCTACTTCTCTTTTTCTCATTTTTTTTGTATTTTTCTTTATTTATTTATTTTTTTTATTATTTTTTTTTGAATACACTTTTGCCCTACCATCCAAAATAATACATCATAGGGGCGTTGCATTCCCCTTACACTTGAACTTTTACATAACTTTACAAATAACTATTCTAATGACTCAAATTAAGATAATTGAAAAACTTGGAGTACTTTTAAAATATTTAGCACATATGGGGGTAATAAATGATGTTCTTCCCCATTACTCCATTACACTAGTACTTTACCCATGAGTCCCAATCGTCCCAAAACAATATGTACAAGGATATGACTCGACTTAGCAACCATGTAATCAATTAGATAATTAACTTGGGTTTAAACAAATGTTGTCACAATAATGCACTAAAAATGAGTGCATACAAGGTAGGCTAAGGCGATTTGGGTGTACATTTTAGTGGGGTGTAACAAATTCTTCCTTTAAGTAAAATGCTTAAAGGTCGAAACGAAAAGATAGGCTCTGAGGGGTGTACTAGGGGTATCGTGTACTAAAAATGAGTACAACGCAAAGGGTGTGGGAGAATTACTTGACCAATGTAGCCAAAGTAATTATAACAAAAACACAGGTGTAAAACAATGGGTTAATCCTAATGCCTCTTATCATGTAGTAAATCTAACTACACGAATGTAGTCTCACTTGTGGCCTTGGAATGGTCCTAACGCAAGTTCTAGAATCTAAGTGCTACCGGTACACACATCATAGCATAAATGCTTTTCCTACCAATTCTAGGGGCGAACCTCACATATTTGGGGGTGGAAAATTTTTTAGTGGTACGGTTTTGTGCTAGTCATATAACTCCTATCCGTGAGACGCTCATTAAGATCAAAGTTTCACTCCTAAATGTTGTAAACAAATTTAAATTTGGCACTAAAATTGCCCTAACAGGTATTTATCTCAGTTTTATTACACATCTACTATTAAACAAACAAAAATCAAGCGTAAAAGCATTCTCTAATCGTACTTTACCCCCCTTACACTTAAGATGAACATTGTCCCCAATGTTCAAATACAAAGATGTAAAAGTAATAAGGTAAAAGAATGAAATCAAATACTCCCCTGATTCGCTCGGTGGATAATGTGGTAACACGGTTAGATCTTCTTCCAAGAGAATGTAGAAGCTTTACGACTAATGCATCGCCAAAAGCTCGATCCAACAAACATTTCCTTGTCCAAAATAACCTGTTAAACCTGAGAAAACAAACACGAAAACCTGCATAACATCGGCGGGATAAACTCTATATATAAGGATATAATGCTTGTGGAATGATAATTTTGCAGATTCCTGGAGATTATAAGTTATAGATTTAATAAAAACTTTTTATGAAAACAAAACTTTCAAAAATTTCAGAAAATTAAAACCTGACGCCGTCAGAAATGATCTGACAGAATTCTCATGTTAAGTTTCCGGAAAATTTTTGGAAAAACCTCTACCTTACTTCCTGGAAATCCTGCAAAACATCATTATGACTCGATACAAGCATTTGACTCAAACAAATACTAATATGTATGTTAATTTATTATCATTATGATTCATGTTCATTTGTGTTCTAATAAACCGATTTGGATTTCCCTTACACTTATCTTTTGCAAAATACCTTTATATGTAGTTAAGACGAAGTTAAAAACAAGATAAAGCATTTTCACAAATTAGTTTTGAACATGGATCAATAATAATAAAAATTAAACACACATACGGAAACAAATAAAATCAAACAAACAAATAAATAAACACACAAAGCAGATAAAGCTTGGGTTGCCTCCCAAGAAGCGCTTGTTTTTGTTCGAGTCACGAGCCTGACTCTACCCTTATTTAACTGAAATAAGAGAGGTTTTTCCTACACTTAGGATTAAGTGCGGGTGAAAGTAGCGATACACACCATCTCGGTGGAAGTATGCCTCGTGAGTAAAGAGTGGTGGATGAATTGTATACTTAAAGGGGTGTGCTCCTTTCATCATAACCTTGCCTAGTTTACATTGGTCAGTGGGTGAATTAAAGTTTTCTCCTAAAAAGGGATCATCTTCTATCAACTTCGAGATATTCCTAGTTGGGAATCCATCTTGACCTAATAAACCCGGTTTAAACCCATAATGTTTCTTGTGATCAATCATGAATGGGTGATGTAAGTATGTAAGGTCACGGTTCACTCCTATATTAGCTTCCACTCCACATGGCCTAGAGTCTACTACCTTAATCTTAACATTACCCGGACTACATGGTTTGATGGGTGGATCGGGACCTTTTTTAATTCCTAAATTCACATCTAAAGATGGAAGATTAGGTAACGGTTTTGGTTTGAGGCTCCGGTTCATCAAAAATAGGAAATCCCCTAGAACTAAAAGAAAGGTTATAACTACAAGTATTCAAACCTATTTCTTCTAGTTTTGTTTCTTCCAAAGGTTCTACTTCAATTGGGGTTCCTATAGTCCCTTCTACTTCTTCCGGGTAAGTCACGGGCGGTGTGTATGCCTCGAATGATGGTAGGACTTGTGGGGTACTTTGTAGGTTTGTGTTATTTACCTCATCCTTCCTTGTCTCTATATCAATTATATCCGCATCATGTGTTTTAGTAGAATCTAACCCAAACATGTTCTTAAGTATCTCAAATCCTTCTCTAGCCATTTCAAGTTCTAAGTCCGATTCATAAGAATCTTCCCCGATAACTTGATTGCTATGTTCAATTTGCCTAAAGGATTCATCATGTGTTCCTTGAGATTCAAAGTCATTGATCATAAAACCTAGGTCTTTTTTCTCAATATGCTCATGTTCGGCTAAATCCTCCTCAATTGTTTCCTCAAGTTGTGATGTATACGAACCCATTAATTTATTAAACTTATGGTTCACGGTTAGGAGGCTTTCCTCAAAATTTTTCCAAAGGGTCTTATTAAAAGGAGTTGATCCTAACAATGATTGTTTAATAGAAGCCACACATGCACATAATTCATCAAACCTATCAAACTTTACACCCATCTCCTCTTGTATATATCTAAGATCACTTAAAAATTCATTGGAACAACAGGAAGCAAATCTATCCGTGTAAAGTAATTGTTCCTCTATTGTTAATGATCTAAATGGAATTTCATCTGCCATGGTGACAAATGAAAATGGTTTTACAAACAAAGGGCACAAAGAAAAAGATAGACTAAAGAAATCTAATAAAAAGAAAATAAAAATCTCACTCGATAGGAATCAAGTGAGTAGACCTAATAAAAATTCAACATAAACAATAACTATTCCCCGGCAGCGGCGCCAAAAACTTGATGCGTGGTTTTGCAACCTTACAACAGGTTTTACCTCTCGAGGGATCTCAAGAGGCTTACAACCCCACCAGGCAGTGTACCTGACCGATGTAGTATAGTGTAGTGGTAAGTACGGGGGATTGATCGTTCTCCACAGGGAATAGTGTTCGTTAGGTATGAAAAACTACTCTAGTAGGTCTAAGGGTGAGGGAAGATTCTTTTTGTATTTTTATATTTTTTATGAAAGCAAGTAAAATCTCGGGTTTGAAGGAGTGGGCGGAATTAGTTGCTAGTCAACTAACCCAAATAACTACAAATGCAAATAAAATAAAATAACTGAAAATGAAAATGGTGGGGAAACTTATATGGAGAGAAATGTGTTTACTTAGATTTCCTTACTCCCTAACTATCTTTTACCGGTTGATTAGTGTGTATTAATTGCGTGGATGACGGGTGTATTCCTTAATACCAATCGTGGGGTGGCGTACGTACTTCCCTAACTCTACAAGCTCCTACTTCACTCCTATGTCGAGCCGGCTAGGAAGCTCCTAACATGGGATCACTAGAATTCGCTCATGCATTAAATACAACCATAAAAACCTTAGTACGCATTGGTTCATGTTTCTTAAGACGTTCAAGCAAGTTACCGAATAGGAAGTTAGCCAGTTTTCTTAAGCCTAACATCGATGAACAATCATCCAATACAATTAATAACACACTAATAACCAATAATCAATAGCTAGGTTTCATTAGATCTAAGCAAACACAAGATAAATCTAGCCTAGCATGTTAATCAAAAGACAAGAACAAGATATAATCAAACAACACATAAACATATTGATTGATTAAATAAACACTTATCTTCAATTAAACATGGGAGATCCAAGGGTATGAAAACCCTTAAAAATGGCAGAAATTCGTCTTAGGGTTTCTCCTCCAAAGTTACACACAATAAGTTCCACCCTAATGACAAAAAATTGCAAAACTATATATAGAGTTTAAGGGCTGACGGCGTCACGTTGTAGATCCTGACGCCGTCACCTCGCCGCTTTTAGGGTTCCCGGATGGCCTTCCTGACGCCGTCCCTCTTTAGTGCTCCAAAATCCGCTCTGGCTTATCAAGGCTTGACGCCGTCAGAAATGGGCTTGACGCCGTCCCTCTTTAATTTAAACCGTGATGGCCTTGATCACATTAAAGGGTGACGCCGTCAGATTTTTCATGCAAAATTCTCTGGCTTATCATGAGTAATTTTCATATCCACCTCTTTTGCCAAGCCATGACGCCGTCTGGGCCAATCCTTGACGCCGTCAAAGGTACTTTCCAGCATAATTTTGAGACTTTGCCGTTTTCTTCACTTTTATGCTCCAAAAACGTCCAAAATGCTTCCTTTTCCAGATTTCTTCTCCAAAGTACCTAAAATGACAAAAGGAACGATTTAAGGCAATATTTGATCAAATAAATACGATTTAGGGCTTAAATGACCCCCTAAAAGCGGTACACTTTTCGCTTCATCAATCGCATCCTTGGTGTTCATCGTACCCCTCATGATTCTAGCGATTTATGTGGATAAGTTCTTGGGGTGAGGATCTCGAGCTAGTGTGATTAGAATGTAGCTTTGTTGTGTGTCGATGTAACCTTTAATGAATGTGGAATAAAATCTCGTTTATGTTTAGTTATAGGTCTCGATATAGCTTTTAATATTTTGTTGTATTTATGACGCAGAATAATCAAGGTGCTTCATCCTATGGTGGCTCTTGCTATCGTTGGGTTGGTGGGGGTCGTTGTTTCTATGGTGGGTCAACCTATTGAAGATTATATGCCTTATATTGTGTTTATTGTACTATTAGCACTTCCGATGTTAATCATCTCGCTATGTATTAACTTCCATGGTTTCTAATAAAATTTATGTTATTTGTGTTTCCCACGTATTGTTGTGAATTCTTATAGTTTCTAGCTTCGTATTTTTTTTTCTCGACTGCGTATAATAGAGCAGTGGTTAATGGGTAATGAGTGTAGATCTGACTGAGGTTGGCTAAAAGTGAGGTTTATAAATAAATTATTTTGTCTCGAGATTCTGTTTTTGGAATGAAAATTGTTATTCTATCGCGTTTTGAAAATAAACATGATTCATAATTTTTGAAAATCACGAATTTATGGGGTAACCTACCTGTCAAACAAAGAGTTTGTAAGTAATAGATTTTTAACAATGAGGGTTTCGGATGAGAACTTGATGAATGTAAAGATAGTTGTTGAACTTTAGCTTTTGTAAAGAAAAACTTGTTAGATAAAGTTTTTAGTGACAACACAGAATCGGTTCCAAGTTTGTCCAATGATAAACAAGGGTGCGTTAGGTTACTGTTGCCATGGGCTGAGGCCCAAACGTTTCAAGGGTAAGTTTGGTTGGGCGAATATGAAATGTTGAACATACGTTCCATGACATATATGGTTACGAGGTAGTTTCTAGATCATTGAAATCTCGTATAATGTCTAAGAGTTTTGAGAGGGCGTTAGGAGGTTCACAATTTCCTAGAGAATGAGTAGTCAAATCGTACAGAAAGTGTTATTTGTATGTGGCGTGTTCATGATTTTTAAGTCATGGTGTGGCGTGTTTAAGGCGATTTGTTCCTTCCTCTTGCGTTGAAATGCGAAAATCAAAGCAGAATTTTTACCACGTATCCTAGAACTAGTTGCTAGTTTTTAGTAGACACAAATTTTTACCGTTTGAATACAAACGGGTATATTTCTTAGAATAAAGTAATTGAAAAGTATTTTTCAAACCCTTATAAATACCATTGGCATGCTTGTGTTATCCATACACACACAATCAATGGCTTGTAAGTTACCACATACCGCTGAACAAATTCAACTGTATATCAAGGCAGAAACTGAGGGTAGTGACGTGGATCGTCAAAATGCTATTGTGAAGGTCATCCTGCAATTTGAGGCTACGAAACAACTGAAACGACGGCTTAGAGAAAGCTACGCCATGTGCACAGACATTTCAGATGGTAGGAAGTATGTGATCGACACGTATTTGTATGATGAATCTTGTAAGGATGCTGCTGTCATCGAATCGCTGTGGGCTTGTGTTCATCAGATAGATGACCAGATTTCCAACAAGATCCGTTGGAGTTTGGAAGAGAATGTTGAAGCTGCTAGGGTTGAACATCAACGACAACAACAACAACAACTACAACAACAACAACAACAACAACAACAACAACAACAACAGAATCCACCACCACCACAACAGCAACAACAACCACAACTACAACAAGGTGCATCAAGTTCATCTACACCAAGGGTGGTTGTGCAACAACAACATTTGCCTCATCTGGATCATTTCCAGCCAAGTTTCGAGGAGAATGTGGCAGTTGATGATGGTGGTTGGACTTCTGACATGGAGCGGGATCTGAGCAGGTTGGAAGCTCAATGGGAAGAAGAGAAGTTGGCGAGCTTTGATCCTTATGATGACGGTTATTATTCCAACAACTCTCAGACCTGGGATCATCCGGACTACCTTTGAAGTTTAGGTTTAGGTTTATGTGATGTTTTAATCCAGTATCGTTTGTAATGTTTAAGTATTTGAATAATATGGTGTTTGAATTTAATTGAGATTACTATAGAATTTACAGTGCCTGAGATTGAAATATAGGGATCACTGTATCACTTACAGTGTCCAAGAAAAGTAGAGGCCACTGTATTTACTCACAATGTCTGCTAAGAAAATAGGGACCACTAGAGTTTTGTGGTAAATTTAAAGTGGTAAGACGTAAGGTTACGAAGAGATTTTTGAGACCATTGTACATACAATGTCCGGGTTTTAGGGGAAGCATCATGAAATTTACAACGTTAAAGGGATGAGTAGAGCCATGGTGTAGTTCATAGTGTCTTAATAGTGGATGAATTTATTGTAATCTTATGTGAAATTTGCTATTTCCCAGTTAACACAACTTGGAAAAATTTTCCTTTGGAATAACTATTGTTATTCTTTTATGAATTTTCACATGGTTTCCAATTACAAGGATCTGTGCGGGTAACCTACCCGTTAAACAAAAGAGTTTTGTTGATTACAGACTCTTACACAGAGATATTCGAATAAGGATTTGGTGTATGTAGAGAAAGTTGCTGAATCCCAGCTTTTAGGGGATGAAAAGTCTTGTTTGTCCTTGTGTGAGGAATAGTTAATGCAAGTGGCTAGAATAGTAAGAGATAGTATTACGATAAGAGTGTCGCTTTGAACCCGTATAGTAACATCATGTATTAATGTTTTATTGCATTAATAACTTGTATATTCTTGTTGTACAGGATATTCGAGGTGTTGAACCCAGTCGTGGTTCTTGTTCTTGCTGGTGTAGTTGTGTTTTTCATTGGTATAACGGGTCAATCGATTGATAATGTTATGCCTTTCTTAGTGATATTCGTAATGTTAGTATTACCAATGCTAATTATATCATTATTTATGGTTTCTAATGAGAGTTATGCCATGTGTTTGATGAATTTTCGTGGTTATTGGTTTCATACTAGTGCCCTTACAGATAAAAATAAGCCCACTTATTTATAATTCGTTATTTACATAGAGAGGCGTCCCAAACAATGTAAATGAGGAAATATAAACTTATGGTTCAGCGCTTTACAATTTCTTTATTTAAATAAAGGCATCCCAATTATTCAAATAAAGACATTGTAAACCATCTTACTTAAGAATTTCTGATTTAACACTCGTACCAATCCACACAATAATCCATGCGCGGATTTTTCGGAATACAGAAAAATTTATTTCTCACGTATCTATAAAGATACGAATAAGATAATTAAAGGTGGTTGGTACGGTACTCGAAATAGTTGGTGAGTATATACATCAATATATTAGAGAGTTGGTGTAGCAAAACTATCTAGAAGTCACATAAGCGTCTGGCGGATGGTAAACACGGAGAGCGAAAGGCTATAAAATGTTTTGTTTGTAAAAGTAGTTATAGTTCGGACCTCATTTAGACCCATTTCTCTATAACTGTAGCTCTGATACCAATCTGTAACACCCCCAATTTCGTGATATGCAGCGGAATTTAAATTGAGTGTTACTTCCTGGCACAACAGTTGAATAGTAGAAAACGATCACCAATTTGGTCGTTTTAAAAGATTTATCATTCGAATATCAGAGTTTACAAAGTAAGGTCCCCGTGGTTTCAAAGTTGTTGACCCCAGTTGAGCTTCACGATCTTATTAATTACTTTAGATAATTCTAAGGTAATCGGTATAGAAACTGATTTTGAGTTGTATATCAAATATTATGCGGAAACTAATACTTGATCTTAAGAAGAAAAAACACAAACGAATTCTCAAACAACACTTCAATATATTAATACGATTGCTCTGAATAGCAATAGGGTTACAAGAAACCTTGAAGTGTAAAACAATACGTATGCTAAGATAATCAATCAATCGATATCTAACTCTAACCCTAGAACCTCCTTTTATAGCGTAAGGAGTCCTAGTCGGTTTACAAGACTTCCTATACAAGAAAAATATTCATACGTATCTTTTCTATACTTATCTTAACATACTTTACATAATTAATAAGCAGCAGAGTAATCCTTCTAGCAGCAGAGTCCTCGTGAGCTAGCAACAGAGTTACAATATGCCTATTATACCAAAACAACAGAGTTACCAAAACAGCAGAGTTCTTGTGCTAATCAGCATCGTTACATAACTATCCAGCAGAGTTGTAATTCTCGAATCAGCAGCATTTCAGACCCAACAATCCTCCCCTAAACTTGATATTTTTCATCAAAAATCATCAAGTTTCCTTCAATCCAAATAACCACCAGGAGGATGCTTCCAAACACCTTACTGTTTTGAAACTTGTGATACCAGCAACTTTTTATACTTCTCAATCAATTCTTTTGCTTGATGATCTGCACCAAATGGTCTTTGAAGTGTCAACTTACCAGGTTGCAACATTTGATACAGAATAGATGTACTGTTATTGATAGCATAATCCTTCTCCACAAGCATATATACAGTCACACCTATGCATGATAAAACATGAACTCCACAACTTTGATACAAGTACCATTTCTGAACTGTAGAGCTCAGTAACTTCTTCCATTCAATACTTCTTTCATCTGGTTCAAACATGTTCTTCAAGTAGTAATAATTTAGTCTCTCATACACTATCTCTGGTCTAGTATCTCCATACTTCATCTTGTACAAGTTCCAGAGTTGAGTAATATCATCTCTATCCATATAGTGCAACATCTGAGAAAAACTAATATATCCCACACTTGAACCATTTGATCTTTTTATAATCCAGCATACTTGACTATCAGCTAAAACATCATGTGAATATGAAATGATTGGATACTTGATTGATAAAGGAACTTCATTGAGTAACTCAGGTTCCTCTTGAGTGTCATGAACTGTAAGATCCATAATCTCTTTCATATCAACATCAGTCACTTTGTCAATATCATGCTCATCATTCACTTCTTCTTTCTCTGACTCACTATCACTCATCACTACAGATTGAGTTCTTCTCCTCTTTCTACTCACCTGCTTTACTCTCTTACCTGTCCTCTTATAACCAATAACCTTCTTAACTTCTTCTCTCTCAAACTCCATGGTTTCCTTGTCATCTTGTTTCTTTGAAACACTTCCACTTCCAGATGCTTTCACATTTTCAGATCCCATAACCTCTGGAGATCTTTTCTTTTCAGAAACTTTTCTTGGATTAAGTTTAGCATAAGTTTCATAAAATTCTTTTTCAATTAAGTGATCTGCCTTACCCTTAAAATCCTTCATCTGATAGTTTCTAGCATTCTTCAAATAGTACTTCATGTCTTTAACCAATGCTTTCCTTGAAGATGACCTTTGTTTGTAACCATGCTTTTGTGCCTCTTTAATCCTTAAAATCAACTCTTCCCACTTAGTCAATCCATTCTTTCTAAGTATGAACTCAACAAGCTCTTTTGTCTTTTCAGCTCCATCCAACTGCTCATCATTTGATATCAGCCTAGCTTCACCTCGTACAATCATATCAGAATCAATGAAATATTGCAATTGTTCATCTAATTCTTCTTGATTAACTTCTTTAAATGAAGAGCTTTCCATAAGTTCAAACTGATTTCCTTCTTCTTCAGCTGCAACTCTTCTTGCATATTCTTCATCTTGAGCAATTTGAGCTTGTTCATCAGCCAACTTTTTCATCCTTTCAAACTTTTTACTTGATTCAGCAACAGGTTGTTGTTGTGATGGTGTGGGTGTTTTAGTTTCTTTGTTCATGTTCAGCAACACTTGAGCTAAAGTCATCTGTTCATCATCTGAATCAGCAGAATCATTTACTCCAGCAGAGTCCTTTACACCTGCACTCTGCTCAGTCTCATCAGCAGAAACCTTCAACCCATCAGCAGAGTGTTCTGCACCAGCAGAGTCACCCTTTTCACCAACATTTTCAACAAAATCCTTCTCAACCTCCCCTGAACCTATCACATCCTCTTGATCCTTATCATTCACCACAGCCTCTTGTTCATTCCTCCCCTGTTTGGAAGCATCCTCTTCCAAACTTGGTTTGGACCTCTTCTTTAGCCTCCCCTCAAGGTGTGTAACCCTTAGCTTAAGTCTTCTAATTTCAGCACCTTGAGTAGCTCTGACTGTCTTTAATTCCTTTCTTAGATCAAGCACCTCCTTTGACAATTTTGTACAATTTTCCGTCAATTCTTTCAATTGTTTCATGATATCCTCACAACTTCGGTCTGTGTAACCTGACCCGAGAGGTTGATCATTGGAATTGTCATTTTGTACAGGTGTTTTAGCCGTCAAATCATCAGTTTCAAGTTCAATTCTAGCATCAACACTTCGACCTGTGTGACCTGGTCCGAGAGGTGTATCATGTGCAATGTCAATATGTACATCAGTGTCCATCAATTCAATATGTTCATCTCTGTCCTCATCACTTCGAGATGTGTTACCTTCTCCGAGAGGTGAATCTTGGGACACAAACTCAGTCTCATCCCTAGGATGAACATCTGAGCCCCCTGATGCGTGGGTTTTGCAACCTTACAACAGGTTTTACCTCTCGAGGGATCTCAAGAGGCTTACAACCCCACCAGGCAGTGTACCTGACCGATGTAGTATAGTGTAGTGGTAAGTACGGGGGATTGATCGTTCTCCACAGGGAATAGTGTTCGTTAGGTATGAAAGACTACTCTAATAGGTCTAAGGGTTGAGGAAGATTCTTTTTTATGTTTTTATATTTTTATGAAAGCAAGTAAAATCTCGGGTTTTGAAGGAGTGGGCGGAATTAGTTGCTAGCCAACTAACCCAAATAACTACAAATGCAATAAAATAAAATAACAAAATGAAAAGTTTGGTGGAAACTTATATGTAGAGAAATGTGTTTACTTAGATTTCCTTACTCCCTAACTATCTTTTACCGGTTGATTAGTGTGTATTAGTCGCGTGGATGACGGGTGTATTCCTTAATACCAATCGTGGGGTGGCGTACGTACTTCCCCAACTCTACAAGCTCCTACTTCACTCCTATGTCGAGCCGGCTAGGAAGCTCCTAACATGGGATCACTAGAATTCGCTTGTGCATTAAATACAACCATAAAAACCTTTAGTACGCATTTGGTTCATGTTTCTTAAGACGTTCAAGCAAGTTACCGAATAGGAAGTTAGCCAGTTTTCTTAAGCCTAACATAGATAAACAATCATCCAATACAACTAATAACACACTAATAACCAATAATCAACAGCTAGGTTTCATTAGATCTAAGCAAACACAAGATAAATCTAGCCTAACATGTTAATCAAAAGACAAGAATAAGATAAAATCAAACAACACATAGACATATTGAATGATTAATTGATAACTTATCTTCAATGTAACATGGAAGATCTCAAGGCAAAAAGCCTTGAAAAAGATGCTGAAATCGTCTTAGGGTTTTCTCCCAAAATTCCACACACTAAGTTCCACACTAATGACAAAAAATTAGAAAACTATATATAGACTTTTGCATCTGACGGCGTCACGTTATGGATTGTGACGCCGTCACCTCGCCGCTTCTAGGGTTCCCGGATGACCTTCTTGACGCCGTCCCTCTTTAGCTCCCCAAAATCCATTCTGGCTTATCAAGGCTTGACGCCGTCAGCCCTTGAACGTGACGCCGTCCCTCTTTGAATTAAGCCGTGACGCCCTTGATCAAGTTAAAGCGTGACGCCGTCAGAATTCACATGCAATTTTCACTGGCTTATCATGAGTAAATTTCACGTCCACCTTTTCTTGCCAGGGCATGACGCCGTCTGGAGTAAATTATGACGCCGTCAAAGGTAACTTTTAGCCGATTTTTGAGACTTTGTCGTTTTCTTCACTTTTATGCTCCAAAAACGTCCAAAATGCCTCCTTTTCCAGATTTCTCCTCAAAAGTACCTAAAATGACAAAAGGAACGATTTAGGGCAATATTTGATCAAATAAATACGATTTAGGGCTTAAATGACCCCTTAAAAGCGGTACACTTTTCGCTTCATCAAATACCCTTACACTTGAGATTTGCTTGTCCTCAAGCAAATGCGCTTTTATTCTAATCAAAATACAAGTTAGGGGTCATTTAATGCAAACATAAAAGTAATTACAACAAATAATCGTTCCACTTCAATCATAATAAGCACGGAGATTACATACTAGCACCTCACAAGTAGTGTTTAGATACTCACATCTCTCAAGTGTCATCAAAATAAATCTCATAAATGAAAACGGATAATATCTCTCACTACCTGTCATAGCAAATAGATTACCATAGGCTTGGGAAAGGATCGAAAACCTCCTCCACTAGGCGTAAGCACCTAAGATAAACTATCAAAGAGGGCTTTTAAATGGGTTATAACGTTAGGTGTAGGGAAAAGGAAAACACGGTTTTGTTGGACAAAGGATATTTTACTGGTGGCGAGTTAAAGATCTTGATCAATTACATGTACTATACAATGTTGCTAAGCCAAGACTCGACTCAATCTTAAGCTAGAAACAAAATAACAAAATAACAAACATAAAAATAAACATAAAATGAAACGGGATGGTAGTCCGTATGTTTTTTCTACTTTTTTTTTTTTTTTTTTTTTTTTTTTTTTTTTTTTTTTTTTGACATACACTTTTGCCCTACCATCCAAAATAATACATCATAGGGGCATTGCATTCCCCTTACACTTGAACTTTTACATAACTTTACAAATAACTATTCTAATGACTCGAATTAAGATAATTGAAAAACTTGGAGTACTTTTAAAATATTTAGCACATATGGGGGTAATAAATGATGTTCTTCCCCATTACTCCATTACACTAGTACTTTACCCATGAGTCCCAATCGTCCCAAAACAATATGTACAAGGATATGACTCGACTTAGCAACCATGTAATCAATTAGATAATTAACTTGGGTTTAAACAAATGTTGTAACAATAATGCACTAAAAATGAGTGCATACAAGGTAGGCTAAGGCGATTTGGGTGTACATTTTAGTGGGGTGTAACAAATTCTTCCTTTAAGTAAAATGCTTAAATGTCGAAACGAAAAGATAGGCTCTGAGGGGTGTACTAGGGGTATCGTGTACTAAAAATGAGTACAACGCAAAGGGTGTGGGAGAATTACTTGACCAATGTAGCCAATGTAATTATAACAAAAACACAGGTGTAAAACAATGGGTTAATCCTAATGCCTCTTATCATTTAGTAAATCTAACTACACGAATGTAGTCTCACTTGTGGCCTCGGAATGGTCCTAACGCAAATTCTAGAATCTAAGTGCTACCGGTACACACATCATAGCATAAATGCTTTTCCTACCAATTCTAGGGGCGAACCTCACATATTTGGGGGTGGAAAATTTTTTAGTGGTACGGTTTTTTATGCTAGTCATATAACTCCTATCCGTAAGACGCTCATTAAGATCAAAGTTTCACTCCTAAATGTTGTAAAAAATTTTAAATTTGGCACTAAAATTGCCCTAACAGGTATTTATCTCAGTTTTATTACACATCTACTATTAAACAAACAAAAATCAAGCGCAATTGTATTCTCTAAAATCGAATTTTTACCCTCCCCTTACACTTAAGATGAACATTGTCCCCAATGTTCAAATAATAAGATGTAAAAGCATAAAGTAAAATAATGAAATCAAATACTCCCCTGATTCGCTCGGTGGATAATGAAGTTACACGGTTAAATCTTCTTCCAAAGTAATGTTGAAGCTCCATGACTAATGCATCGCCCTAAGCTTGATTCCATAAACATTTCCTTGTCCAAAATAACCTGTTAAACCTGAGAAAACAACCACGAGAACCTGCATAACATCGGCGGGATAAATCTATATATATAAGGATATAATGCTTGTGGAATGATAATTTTGCAGATTCCTGGAGATTATAAGTTGGAGATTTAATAAAAACTTTTTAAAAACAAAACTTTCAAAAATTTCTGAAAATTAAATCTGACGCCGTCAGGTTATAAACCCTGACGCCGTCAGAAATGACCTGACAAAAATTTTCATTTTAAGTTTCCGGAAAATTTCTGGAAAAAACCTTTACCTTACTTCCTGGAAATCCTGCAAAACATCATTATGACTCGATACAAGCATTTGACTCAAACAAATACAAATATGTATGTTAATTTATTATTATCATGATTCATGTTCATTTGTGTTCTAATAAACCGATTTAGATTTCCCTTACACTTAGCTTTTGCAAAATACCTTTATATGTAGTTAAGACGAAGTTAAAAACAAAATAAAGCATTTTCACAATTTAATTTTGAACATGAATCAATAATGATAAAAATTAAACACACATAAGGAAAATAAAATCAAACAAGCAAATAAATAAACACACAAAGCAAATAAAACAAATAAAGCTAATAAAGCTTGGGTTGCCTCCCAAGAAGCGCTTTTCTTTATTAACGAGTCTTGTAGCTAGACTCAAAGTCCATCTATCTAGTGTCGCTTATGCTCACGTACCCGAGTGTGAGCCATCTAATTGTTGCCTCATCTTTCTTGTATTCATCATTTAGCTCCAAACATCCATGATAATATCTCTTATTTTTCTCATGTGGATATTTGAGCCCCTTTCCCTTATCATTCTCACTTAACAAGTCAATAGGCATAATTCTATTGCAAGATTCAATGGGGTAGTTCTTAAACCTAGGATGTGCTCGGGGCATTTGATAGACAAAATCTTCATCCCCATCCGAGAATGTAATTAACCCGTCCACAAGTTTTTCGTCAAGGTTGGTCAACCTTTTGAAGGGTTCTCCAAAAATGACTTGGGTTAATTTGTTATCAATGAATTCTCCTAAGTTCTCCATAACCATAAAATCCACCAAATACACAAAACTTCCAACGAATACGTGTAGTGGCTTAGTCCTAGCAACGATGTTATCACCTTGATATTCTAGCTCATCTACCATGATTTTATTATAATTCGCGCGAGAGATAATGTTCATAGGCAAAGATGAGTTAAGATAAGCATAAAAATCATGATAACCAATCTTACACGGAAATTGCATGTTAAAGAGGCTATCCTTTTCGATCTTAGTCCTAGGGTCAACATACTTAAAGGGATCAATTTCCTCTTTTCCCCATTCCTCGTTAACTACTTCTCCATTACCGGTATCCTCATCGGAGTCTGAGTAGTAAAACGGACTAACATAGTCATTCTCATGGTCAGACTCCTCCATCTCAGAATTGTTACCAAAGTGATGGTCGGGTGAAAGGTTGTTGTTTTCTATGATGGGGGTGGGAACGGGTAGTTGAAAGTTTGCACGGCGAAAAACACGAATAACAGGGATCAAATGACCAATGTTACTCATGAGGTAAGTGGAAGGTATCACAAACAAAAGTACAAAGAAATAAGATAGACTAAAGAAAATCTAGAAAAGTAAAATAAAAAAAAAATCTCACTAGAAAGGAATCTAGTGAGTAGACCTAATAGAAATAAAAAATTCAACCTAAACAATAACTATTCCCCGGCAGCGGCGCCAAAAACTTGATGCGTGGGTTTTGCAACCTTACAACAGGTTTTACCTCTCGAGGGATCTCAAGAGGCTTACAACCCCACCAGGCAGTGTACCTGACCGATGTAGTATAGTGTAGTGGTAAGTACGGGGGATTGATCGTTCTTCACAGGGAATAGTGTTCGTTAGGTATGAAAGACTACTCTAATAGGTCTAAGGGTTGAGGAAGATTCTTTTTTATGTTTTTATATTTTTATGAAAGCAAGTAAAATCTCGGGTTTTGAAGGAGTGGGCGGAATTAGTTGCTAGCCAACTAACCCAAATAACTACAAATGCAATAAAATAAAATAACAAAATGAAAAGTTTGGTGGAAACTTATATGTAGAGAAATGTGTTTACTTAGATTTCCTTACTCCCTAACTATCTTTTACCGGTTGATTAGTGTGTATTAGTCGCGTGGATGACGGGTGTATTCCTTAATACCAATCGTGGGGTGGCGTACGTACTTCCCCAACTCTACAAGCTCCTACTTCACTCCTATGTCGAGCCGGCTAGGAAGCTCCTAACATGGGATCACTAGAATTCGCTTGTGCATTAAATACAACCATAAAAACCTTTAGTACGCATTTGGTTCATGTTTCTTAAGACGTTCAAGCAAGTTACCGAATAGGAAGTTAGCCAGTTTTCTTAAGCCTAACATAGATAAACAATCATCCAATACAACTAATAACACACTAATAACCAATAATCAATAGCTAGGTTTCATTAGATCTAAGCAAACACAAGATAAATCTAGCCTAACATGTTAATCAAAAGACAAGAATAAGATAAAATCAAACAACACATAGACATATTGAATGATTAATTGATAACTTATCTTCAATGTAACATGGAAGATCTCAAGGCAAAAAGCCTTGAAAAAGATGCTGAAATCGTCTTAGGGTTTTCTCCCAAAATTCCACACACTAAGTTCCACACTAATGACAAAAAATTAGAAAACTATATATAGACTTTTGCATCTGACGGCGTCACGTTATGGATTGTGACGCCGTCACCTCGCCGCTTCTAGGGTTCCCGGATGACCTTCTTGACGCCGTCCCTCTTTAGCTCCCCAAAATCCATTCTGGCTTATCAAGGCTTGACGCCGTCAGCCCTTGAACGTGACGCCGTCCCTCTTTGAATTAAGCCGTGACGCCCTTGATCAAGTTAAAGCGTGACGCCGTCAGAATTCACATGCAATTTTCACTGGCTTATCATGAGTAAATTTCACGTCCACCTTTTCTTGCCAAGGCATGACGCCGTCTGGAGTAAATTATGACGCCGTCAAAGGTAACTTTTAGCCGATTTTTGAGACTTTGTCGTTTTCTTCACTTTTATGCTCCAAAAACGTCCAAAATGCCTCCTTTTCCAGATTTCTCCTCAAAAGTACCTAAAATGACAAAAGGAACGATTTAGGGCAATATTTGATCAAATAAATACGATTTAGGGCTTAAATGACCCCTTAAAAGCGGTACACTTTTCGCTTCATCACCCCCCATAGAAGCCATTTGGCTGGGGTTACCACCAGTTGTGTCAGGTTCCTGAGAACCTTCTACAAATGATGTTGCCATGGTTGAGGTCTTAATGATGTTGACACTGTCCTGTTCAACTACTAAGTTGGAAACAGTAGTGCCAGCCTCTCCCATCATGATACCTCCAACACCTGTATCAGCCTCATCTGCTACCATACTGACATTGGCCTGAGGTTGCACAATGCCCTCTTGTGAATTCCTAGGTGATTGGGTGTTTTGGGTTTCATGTGACACTGATTCATTCAAACTTGTTGATGAGGATGTGTGATGGGAAGCTGTGGGTGTTCCAGCCTCTTCATCCTCATTTACTTCAGCCACTACATTCAAGATATGCTCAGTTAAGGGAGTAATAACACCAGAAAATCCCTTCCCATTCTTCTTTAAAAAGGCAAACATCTTGATGGCCATTCTACTACAGGGCTCAATTTGTACATGCCTCAATGGTTCTCTCAGCTGTTTGTTTATAATAAGTTGTAGAAACCTTGGGTACAAATAAAACTTCTTTTTAACAAACTTTTTCAACCCCTCAAATATCATACCAGAAAAATCAAAGGGCTGCCCTGTAGCTAAACATACCAAAGCCATAGCTTGAGAAGCACTAAACTCATTCCATCCACCTATTTTGGGAAACAAGCAGTGTTGTAGAGTATGCAGTAAAAACTTCCAATGTGGACAGAGACGACCTTTCAATAATGTACTACCAGCCTCAGGTCTCTCATATCCAAAAGTCTCAAGCTCAGTCATAACAACTTCTGAGGTAATAGTAGGGGGTGTTGGGGTGCCTGATAAGCGTAAACTTCTCTTAATTGTGGTTTCACTAACTACAATATTCTCCCCATCTACACTACCTACCAATCGTTCCTCACCATCTAAGACATCCAACTTAACAGTTGACCAAAATTGCTTCATATGAGATGAATAAATGGTAGGATCAGCTGTTAACGCATACCTTAACTTCGAAGCACTCAGGAAATCCATAACCTCATAAAATCCATCAGCGGCAGTAACCTTACTGAGAAATGCTATCTGATTGTGTTCTTCCGGAAACGTTCTTTGAGCCATTTGATTTGGGGGTTTTGGGTGAAATTAAATGAATTAATGTTCTTGGGTGAAAATCGAATGTAATTCGGAGCAACTAAAATGGAATTAGATCAAATTGGTGAAAGATACCGATTTGATTCAATTAGGTTTAAGAACGCGCCAAAAGTTACAGTTTGACCCTTCAACTTTCAAACTCATCAGCAGAGTTATGAAAGTGTTGACCTAAAGTCAACTTTCCCAAAATTTTAAAATCACCTCCTTAAATACAATACCAACCCCACATTTAACTCCATAAATCCTTAATCACTAAATCAAATCCCCAATTCACAACCCTAACTCAATAACAATCCAACATGAGTTCTTCAAAAACGCCAATCATTGAAATATCTTCAGATTCATCATCTGATGAATCACAAGGTTGGGCTAGTTACTTTCCTAAGAATGCATCCACATCGCAACAAAAAGGAAAAGCAATCAAGGAAGAATCATACTCCGATCCACTCCCTTCAACACCATCATCATTCGAAGATTCAAGCGATGATGAAACAGCAAATTGGCCTGGGAAACAGCAAGGTTGGCCAAAACACATGACTTACTACCAAGGTGCTTGGGAAATCATCCCTCCAAAACATCCAATAACCGCTGAACTTCAGAAACAACTGGAGAAAGCCGCAGCCGACTTTGCAAAGAGTGTCCATATTCCTCATCCAAAGCCAAATCCGGTTGAGAAGAAACCCTCTGTGCCAAAGAAGAAAAACCAGCAGAAGAAAGCAGCTCCCTCTACCAGTCAGCAGCAAAATCCACCACCACGTACAGTGGTACTTGCACTCCCCTGCCCAAGGGTGTTTGAAGCCATGGGCACCAGGGGACCGCGTAGCAAGGTCATGCCAGAATTTGCTAAGATGTAGGTTGTGAATCAATGTAGCTTGTTGTCTTTTGATGTTTCTTTTGAATGATGGTTGTAAGAAAACTTTCTCTGTACTTTGCTTATGGAATGAATGAACCTTTTAATTTTCCTTGCTTTACTTGAATATTTGTGTATGTATCTGCAAAAGGTTAGTAGCAAACAACAACCACAAGCAAGAATATTCCAAAAACAGCAGCAGAGTACCATAGCAACAGACAACTAAACAACTTAACAAACAGCAAATTTTGACTTAACAAACAGCACAAATCCTTACAAAACTTTACAAAAACATACAGAGATAAGATGGTTTAAGATTTAAAGATTGATCATACCAATACTAGCAACTAAAAATTGAAACCTACTTATGTCAAAACTTTTGGTAAGTAGATCAGCAACATTATTGTCAGTATGTATTTTAACCACTTGAATTAGCTTTTTCTCATAGCAATCTCTAATAAAATGATGTCTTATCTCTATGTGTTTTGTTTTAGAATGAAAAACAGGATTTTTGATGATACACATTGTGCTGTTGTTGTCAATGAAAATTTTTGTGTTCATAAAATTGTACCCATAATCCAGCAATTGGTTCTGTATCCAAAGCACTTGTCCACAGCAGCTAGAAGCAGCAACATACTCTGCTTCAGTTGTCGAATTGGCCACCACTGTTTGTTTCTTACATTGCCAAGAGATCAGCCTATGACCAAGATACTGACAGCCTCCTGTAGTTGATTTTCTATCCATTGTAGCTCCAGCATAGTCACTATCTGAGTATGCTATCAAGTCAAATGGTGAATTATTAGGATACCAAAGACCCAATTTTGGTTGACCCTTTAGGTACCTAAAAATTCTTTTGACTACTTCCAAGTGTGAAACTTTTGGGGACACTTGGAATCTAGCACAAGCACACACAGAAAACATGATATCTGGCCTTGAAGCAGTCAGATACATCAATGAGCCAATCATTGATCTGTACAGATGTACATCAACCTCTACCCCATCTTCATCCTTGAGCAAAGGTTTATTTTTATCCAAGGGTGTCTTGGCTGCCTTCACATCCTTGAAACCAAATTTCTTTAACATATCAGCCACATACTTGTCTTGGCTAATAAAAATCCCATCTGACTTCTGCTTAACTTGTAGTCCTAGAAAGAAAGTCAGTTCTCCCATAGAACTCATCTCAAACCTGCTGTGCATAAGTTTCTCAAATCCTTCACATAACACCTTATTTGTAGACCCAAAAATGATATCATCTACATAAACCTGAACAAGTAGAATATCCTTTTTGTCTTTCTTAATGAACAATGTTTTATCAATGGTTCCTCTGCTAAAACCATTATTCAACAAATACTTAGATAAGGTGTCATACCAAGCTCTAGGAGCTTGATGTAGTCCATACAGTGCTTTCTTCACTTTGTAGACCCTATCAGGATACTTAGGATCTTCAAACCCAGGTGGTTGCATAACATAAACCTCTTCAGGTATCTTTCCATACAAGAAAGCACTTTTCACATCCATTTGATACACAGGAAAATTCTTGTATGAGGCATATGCCAAGAAAAGTCTGATAGCCTCCAGTCTTGCAACTGGTGCAAATACCTCATCATAGTCTATCCCTTCTTCCTGAGTGTATCCCTGAGCCACCAATCTAGCCTTGTTTCTGATAACAATACCTCGTTCATCTCTTTTACATCTGAACACCCATTTTGTACCAATTGCCCTTTTTCCATTAGGTAAATCAACTAATGTCCAGACCTCCTGAAGCTTGAACTGCAGCAACTCCTCTTGCATAGCTTCAACCCAACTTTCATCTTTCAAAGCCTTGTGAATGGTCTTGGGTTCTTCTTGAGATAAGAAACAGGCAAACATGCAATTTTGTAGATCCTTGTGGCTATTCCTCTTCTTAAGTGTTTGGGCAAACAATCCCTGATCAAGCAAATCACTTAACCCTTTTGACTTACTTCTAGTCTGAACAGCAGAGTGAACATCACCAATTATCTGATCCTTTGGATGATTCTTGTGAATTCTGGTTGTAGGAGTGGGACTAACAGGTATATCAGTCTCCAAGTTTGATAAATCACCTTCAGCACCAAAAACATCAACAACTTCATCATCAGTATCCACATACACTTCCTCTAATTCAGGCATCTCATCAGCAGAATCATCATCAGAATCACCAGTTATATCAGTAGAGTCTTTGAGTTCAGCAGCAGAGTTACCAAGCTGAACAGCAGAGTGTTTTGCCTTAACAGCAGAGTGCTTAGGCTTAACAGCAGAGTGTTTTGGCTTGGCAGCAGAGTTAAGAGAACTGCTGCTTGGTATATTCCCTTGAATTCCATCAACTTGTGACTCTATATTCCTTTCCTTATCATCATTCTTGACATCATGAGAAGGTTCATCAACACCTTCTACATTAACCTTTGGTAATTCTTTATGAACAGCAGCATCATCTGAACTCTTTCCCTCTTTAGGAGTGAAGTACTGATCAAACGTGCTCCTTTCAATCAAAACAAACTCCTCTGCAGTTTCATCCTTCTTTGCGTGTGTACCTGCATTGGGGTTAGTTTGTGTACCTGCAGACATGTTAGTGGTACCTGCAAGGACTGGTTGATAATTCATACTCTTGGTTAAAGAATCAATATCAAACATCCACTCAGGACCTTTTCCATCAACATTAGGTGTGGTTTCTCTAATTCTAACATGCAAATTTTCCACCACATGCCCAGTTCTTTGATTGAAAACCCTAAAAGCCTTACTTTCAGTAGAGTATCCAACAAAGTAACCTATGTCTGCTTTCTCACTAAACTTGCCTAAGTGGTCAATGGTGTTTAAGATAGTGACAGGACACCCAAATGGTCTAAAGAAATCTATCAGAGGTTTCCTACCATGCAATAACTCATAAGGGGTCTTATTGTGAGGTTTGACTATCTTAGTTCTATTTTGCACATAACAAGCAGTGTTTACTGCTTCAGCCCAAAAGATAGTGGGTAACTTAGACTCTGACAACATAGTTCTATCAGCCTCAATTAATGTTCTATTTTGCCTCTCAGCCACACCATTTTGCTGAGGAGTTCTAGCTACACTAAATTGTCTAGTTATCCCTTTTTCCTCACAGAACTGATTCATCACTTGATTCTTAAATTCAGTTCCATTGTCACATCTGATGATCTTAACCTTGTGATTAAATAGGTTTTCTATCCTTGTTATAAAAGCCTTAAGAATGCCAGCTGTCTCATTCTTAGTTGCTAAAAAGAATACCCAAGTAAACCTACTGAAATCATCAGTGACCACTAAGCCATACATCTTTTTATTCAAACTATGCACATATGTAGGTCCAAATAAGTCCATGTGTAACATAAACAAAGGTTCAGTTATAGAATTCACCAATTTGGACTTACAAGATGCTCTATGTTGCTTTCCCATTTGGCAAGCAACACAGACTTCAGGATTCTCAAAGACCTTTGAAGGCAATCCTCTGACCAAGTTCCCTTTCACCAACTTGTTAATAGCCTTGTAATTCAAATGTCCAAGCCTTCTGTGCCATAGTTTGGATTCATCAACAGTGGCTTTGGCAAACAGACAAGTCAAATCTCTTTTGGGAATAATATTCTTTATATCCACACTGTATATATTGTCATGTCTAGGGACTTTAAGAAGAACCAATTTATCATCAGGTATCTTATAGTCAGGAGACAAGACAAGACACTCAGTGTCGGTAAAAAGAACAAAATTCTTCCTGTCACACATTTGTGAGACACTAAAAAGATTAAACTTGAGACCATTCACCAAATACACTTTCTCAAAATCCAACTTTCCAGTTCTGATGATGCCTTTACCAACGATTTTTCCACCTTTAGGGTCATTCCCAAAGGCCACATAACCACCATCCAAAGCTTCAAAATTCTCCAAGTTGCTTTGGTCTCCAGTCATATGTGAAGAGCATCCACTATCAAAAATACATTTGTCCTTTAGCTCCTTTTGTAGATTGCCCTGCACAAAAAGTAAGAGAATTAGTTTCTCTTGGGGACCCAAGCCATTACTGACTTGGATCTACCTTGTGCATCAAAGTAGTCAAATTTCTTCAACTGCATTGGTGCACTGCTGTGTCTGAGAACATGATCTAAAACTTTAACTTTTGGTTTCCAGACCCAGCAAGCTGAGGCTTTAACAGCATAAAAATGATTGCCTACAACAGTATCAGTAACAACTTTAGGCAAAACAGCAGAGTCTGCCTTAACAGCAGAGTTAACTATTTCCTTCTTTATGGGCACTGTTGATGCAATAGGAGAGATAACTCTAGAAGTACCATCTCTCATCAGAACTTCCCTAGGAACCATGTTTCGTTTAGGGTGAGGGTGAGTCTTTCTAGCAGAGTTTCTATGGTTCACCCTAGTGTACTGGTTCCAAGCTGGTTTCTTATAGCACTCATCTTGCAAATGTTCAAAGCTACCACAGCAATAACATGCCTTCTTAAGTAATTGAAAGTCAGTACCTAATTTGTGTGAAACTAGGTTGTTCCAATTTCTCTGGTTTCCCCTAGGCAAGTTATTTGTTCTTTTTGGATATACTCTAGGTGTTTTGTCAAACTCAGCCATCTTCCTAGAGATACCTTTACCAAACCTAGGCTTAACAAAATTAACCCTTTTAGCCCTAGGTACTTTTGATTCAACAACAGTAGGAATTTATTCCTTTTTGTTCTTAGGGGTTGAATCAGATTCCACTTCATCATCATCACTGTCAGACACCCAATCTTCAATAAGGGGTGCTTCATCATACTTCTTTACCTCAACCTTAGGTGACTCTATTTCTTTTTCATTAGTTTCAACAACAGGTTTACTAATTTCACCTACAGGTTTAGCCCCAGACTCAGAGATGAAAGTTAGTGTTCTAGTAGGAGGGGCATTGGCACTAAGCTTATTAGGATGAGAAACAGCATTATATCCTAAACCAGTAAAGTGTCTTCCTAATGGTTTACTGAGAATATCAGTGGCAAATTGTTGTTTTTCTATCATAACAACATGTTTTTCAGTCTCACTCTTAGCTGAATCTCTAGCCTATTCAGCCTGTTCTACTTTTTCCATAAGAACCTTAATCTCATCATCTTTTATGATAATTTCATTTTTCAAGACAGTGATCTGATCAAGGTATTCAATTTCAGCCTTTTTATAAAATTCTAGTTTCTCTTCTAAGTTCTTTAAACCATATGCATAACTAAGATTATCTAGCTTAATTGTATCATTTTCCTTTTTAAGGTTTCCATAGCTAGACTCAAGCATCTCAATTTTATCAGAACATGATTTAAAAGAACAAATTGAATCATTGGATACCTCTGAGTCTGATCCAGAAGAAGAATAGGCCATGAGAGCAAAATGCTGTACTTCAGGTTCCTCTTCAGCTACCAATGCACAATTTGGACCATCCTCAGCAAGATCACTCCAATCAAAATCACCTAACCCATCACATGATACCATAGCAGTAGTGGAATTTGGCTCTTCATCAGCAGACTTCTTGAAATTCTCATTACTTCTTTTTGGTGCTTTGCATTCTCTTGCAAAGTGTCCCTTCTTTCTGCAGTTAAAACATTCAGCCTTTGACTTATCAAATCCCACACTCTTGTTCCTTCTGAACTTCATCTCTTTACCAGTTCTCTTAAGAAACCTTCTTGCCCTCATAGTAAGCATTGCAAACTGCCATTGCATGTCAATCTCTTCAACATCATCAGGATCAAGTTCATCCAGATCTTGAGGCATGACTGAAGTACTTGTAGTAAGTTCAGCCAAATAAGCACAAATTGCAGCATCACTGATAGTGTTGGTGTTAGAGGAGTCAGCAGCAGAGACATGTGAACCAACAGCAGGAGCAAAAGCACCAGCAGCAGAGTGCTGTTCTTGATGTCTACCAGTAGTCTTGTTGCTTGAGGAAACAAAAGCAAGATTATTTGTGGAAGAGGATGAACTTGACAATCCTTTAACTTCAGATTCATACACCTTCAAGTTGTTATACAGATCATCCAATGTCATAGTATCAAAATCTTCCTTATGTCTCCAGACCACTGTATGAGTGTTCCATTCAGAAGAGAGACTTCTCAGAAACTTTAGATTGACATCCTCTTGAGATGGCTCAATCTTCAACAAAGCCATCTGACTGGTTAGCTTATGAAGTCGATCATAAGTTCCTTCAATGTCCTCAGAACTTGAAGCAGTGAAAGTTTCAAACTGATGCTTCAGTAGATTCTTTCTTGATTTCTTTGTAGCTTCATTCCCACCAAATCGAAGTTCGATTGCTTCCCATAACTCCTTAGCAGACTCAATATGATTAAAGCTCAATTGATAATCATTAGGTATTCCCATCATGAGAATACTGTGAGCCTTAACCTCCAATCTTCTCTGTGCTTTCTCCTCACTTGTCTTGAGAGTCAAGACTGATCCAGTAGCAGTCTTGGTTTGCACAGTGTCTCCATGAACAATAACTTCCCAAAGTGAGTAATCAACCATTCTTATGTACTGTTGAATCCTCATCTTCCAGATCTCATACTCTCCAGACTTGAGCATGGGAACCCTTGATGCAGTAACCATGTGTGTAGAGTCGGAGTCCATTGCTTACAGTGATGATTAGCAAATCTTGTATTCAAAAATTCTTCTTGGTACCAGTTTCTAGATCACAAGCTTTGATACCACTTGTTGATCCCAGTTGAGCTTCACGATCTTATTAATTACTTTAGATAATTCTAAGGTAATCGGTATAGAAACTGATTTTGAGTTGTATATCAAATATTATGCGGAAACTAATACTTGATCTTAAGAAGAATAAACACAAACGAATTCTCAAACAACACTTCAATATATTAATACGATTGCTCTGAATAGCAATAGGGTTACAAGAAACCTTGAAGTGTAAAACAATACGTATGCTAAGATAATCAATCAATCGATATCTAACTCTAACCCTAGAACCTCCTTTTATAGCGTAAGGAGTCCTAGTCGGTTTACAAGACTTCCTATACAAGAAAAATATTCATACGTATCTTTTCTATACTTATCTTAACATACTTTACATAATTAATAAGCAGCAGAGTAATCCTTCTAGCAGCAGAGTCCTCGTGAGCTAGCAACAGAGTTACAATATGCCTATTATACCAAAACAGCAGAGTTACCAAAACAGCAGAGTTCTTGTGCTAATCAGCAGAGTTACATAACTATCCAGCAGAGTTGTAATTCTCGAATCAGCAGCATTTCAGACCCAACAAAAGTTTATTAAATAGGTTTTCGAATGATATTTATAGCCTTCATAATTATCCATGCTCCTCCGTAACATCCGTGCTTATTGTGAACCTGAGATAAATACATGCTTAAAACGTCAACACAATGGTTGGTGAGTTCGTGGAGTTTAATAGAAAATAACTCTCTTTTAATGAATTTAAAAGGTGTATAGCGGTTGTTGAAATAAATAGTAGTTCTTTATGGAATCGATAATAAGATGAGTTGAATAAAAATCCACTAATGATTCATGTATGATCTCAAGTGATCATAGGTTTCAGGTTTTAAATGAAGATGAGCTACGTTGTAATACGCTCGAAATGATGTGTTGGGTCGACTTTTAGGAGTAATGATATACTAAGCAATTTGTCGAATAGAATTCTCATTTAAGTCACATATGATAACAGTTAAAGTTCAAGTACAGGATTCATAAATCATATCACATAATGGGAAGAGTAATTTAGAGTCTGAAATCTATCAGTGTGAAGTGGTGGTCTTCTAAATACAGATGTATCCTAGGATATATATGAAACATTCATATATTCATAAAGTTATATTGCCCTAAGCCTCATGACACGCAAAACGTTAACAGTGTACCGAAAAATGGAGTGTTCATCAAATTAATGACGAAAGTTTTGCCCTCATGTAATAGGTGACTTGCCAATTCCTATTTTTCTCAAATATAGTGCATCGCGACTAAATACGACTAACCATATAGGCATTCCGTCCAAGTATTTAGTGGGATAGGTCGTCAGCCTCCAACAGGTTTCGAAGCTGTTCACTATATTCGCGCTCACCGCAGTGATTAATGGCTCATGATCAAGGGACTTTATGGCAATAAAGTAAACTTAGGCAATATAGGTTTCAAGGTTCATGAATTATGCGTAATTTTAGTTTTGGCAATTATTTCTAGTGAAATGTAGAAATATCATAACAAAGTAACAGTACATTCATTTGTTATATGAATGCATACAACAAGTCTCAGCATCATGTTATGTCAAGTAGTGTTTAAGCTAAGCAAGCAATTTGTACATATATCGAACATATATTTCTCTCAATGGTGATTCAAACATGTAAAGCATAGTTGATAATTTCGAGTAAATCATGAGAGTTTTCAGAATATAAAATATACTTAAAACAGTCAAAGCATGTATCTCCCCCAAAAGAGTTATTAAAAACAAGTGTTAAAAGTAGGGGCCACGACTCACCTGGAGCGTATCTGACAAGACGAAATTTTTAAGACCAAGTAAACGATCACGAAAACTTCTTCAATACGAGACCTGAGTATAAGCGAAGTCTAAGAGTCTAACTTACTACTAATAACGAATGTGGAAAGGGTAAATCGTATAACGATTTGATCGGTGATGTGAGTGTGTGATATGCTTAAAATGCCTCAGGTTAAAAATAATATATATATAATATTATCTTGATTCTTTTATCAGTCGACCCAAAGTATTACTCTTTCAAAATATACAAAAAGGATATGCAAAAGGAAGTTGCTAATATTTCTAATAACGAAACTTTAAATAATGCATAACTTAAAATGTAAAATGCATATGAAGTGAAGGGTGCAAAATGAAAAATAAACTAAGAATGTCAAGTGAATTAAATAGATCCTTGTCCTTTTCAGATTTTATACTTTTTAGTCTAACTGTAATTGCGTTACGTCGTTAGTCCTCGGTTAAGTCCATAGTCCATAATAGTCCAAATCTTGTCCATATGTCCACATAAGGCTTGGAGTTCAATGGTATGTCAATTTAAGTCCCTTATAAACTGTTTTCACAGCTTCAGTCCATCAGTTTCATAGTTTGGCAGTTTTGGTCCCTCTAGTTAGTTCGCGTTACATTTTTAGTCCTTTTTGCATAAAAATAACGGGAAAAATATTCTGAAAATTTCTATATCTTTATTAAGTTCATTTTAGCTTATTTCAAGTGCTTATTCCCGAAAAGAGCTTATTTTTGTATCAATGGGCCAATTAACGTTTTAACTTAAGGCCCGTTAAGAAATCTATAGGCGAGGGTGTGAAAATAGTTTTGGGTTTGAATTTGGGCTATTTTTGGGATCCTGAAAATATATCACATGGGCCTAGTGGGCTGCCTAACACCGATGCTTAATGGGCTTTAATTTAGCCCATTACCGAAAATAGTTTTTGGGTTATATTTTCTAAGAAACGATCTAGTGTTTCTGTGATTGGTTCGATTGTTTTAAATGGTTGTTTCTTGCTTGTTTTTACAAGGTTTTTAAACGAAAAGTGTAGTTAGTTACGTGGTGTAATAGGTCGTGTAAAGAGAGGACATGGTCGTTAAATTATATAGTGAGATATGAAGTCATTTTGAAGGCTACTGGGGATTGTTTGTATACGTATAAAATTACTGAGCATATTTTAGCTTTTCCCATTTTTATTTATAGCGTGACATATTATGTTTTTACATTTAGAATGAAGCATATAACTAGAGTATGATCATGAGAGTAAGTGAGTTCGATGTATGCATGGTTCCATTGATGCATGAACTGAGATGATTATTTGTGGGTGTGACGTGCAAGATGGCTGCTAAGCCTTTCATAGTGAAGGCTCGTCATTTATCATTGATTATTCTAAATGAAGTGTATGTAACAGTGCATGGTTTACTCTAAATGATATGGACACAGTGATATATATTGATGTTTATACGTTCGAGTAAAATGATGCATGGTGATGAATTTGAGCGTAACAATGGAATGCAAAAGGAGTTAGAGTGACTTACTACAGGTGACTATAAGAAGCTTATCGTGGGGATTTGACAGAATCAAGCAACTTGCTCCAAAATAACTAGAACGTATATCTTTTCGCCTAGAATACTTGACCCCGATCATAATGAAAACTCCTGGTACTCGAGGGCTTCACAGAACTGGATTAAGGGATGGTAGCATGCATTGTAAGTGATTGAAAGTGAGAGTGTGAAGGGTGGTGAGAATGAAAGTGTGTATACGTTTGTATGTATATATATAAAAATGTGTATATGTGTTGTAGAGACTTACAAAGAGGTGAGAAAAAGGCTGTGGTACGTTGAGACTTGGGTAGAAACACAAGATCTCAATAAGTTAACCCGTTTAACACAAACTACTTCCCTTGAATCGAATATATTGCACCCAAGTGAACCGGCTGTTTCTGAACGCCATGCACTTAGTAAGATGAGTTTATAATGTGTAGGATTATTTGTGAATGTACAAGAATGAATGTGTGTGAGAGATGGTGAGGGTGAGAGGTGGTAGAATGGCAGTGGTGTTCGACTGTTAATACAAGAACGAAGGCAGTGGGTTTCTTTATCCGGTTTGCTTCCAATGTTTCTAAGTTTTCAGAGTAGTTTAGTGAGAGTGAATTGAGTGGTAGGTGAGCAATGTAGAGAAGCTAGGAGAGGTAGAATATATAGAAGTAGAATTCATACACGTTTTATTGACTATCAAGTCTTCCCTCCATTATTGATGTTACTGTGTCATGAGGGACACCTATGCCTATTTTACTGATATCCAAAATATCTTAGGGAGGTTTGGTAGAATTTTGTCCATTGTTGTTGGATTGCATACATGTTCACACGTTTCTAGTTCTTATTGTGTTCTAAGAATGAAGCTAGCGTACAAGCTTAGTCTCCTGTGATTCTAACATCATTTTATACGTGAAGGAATATTAGGAAAAGTCTTAAAAGTTTGTAGGAAAAGTCGGGATTCAAAATGGTTGCGGTTTGAGACTTTTGTTTATACGTTTGGGTGTGGAAAAAGGGACGAGACTACTATATTAATATTTGACATCTGTGTCTAAGATTTGGCACAAATAAAGTTTGGCGGGTGGTGATTAAGGCGAGGCAAAAATGTCTCTAGGTCATGTTTGAAAATGTAAAGTATACAAGTCGTTTTGGAGGGTATTTAGTTGTCGAGTATTACATAATTCTCAAAGTGAAATCTGAATTTGAAAATGGGCTTGGAAAAACAGTGAGTGTGATGGTGATGATGGGCTGGAACGTGTAAGGTGGGCTGAATTTACAAATCAGTCCTTTTGGTTTGTAGCTTGAAATAATTTGGTTTGTATTAGTGAAGGATTTAATGATAATTAATGTATTGTGGGATTTGTGGTAATTATGAATGGGTTGAGATTTTGTAAATTTGTAAAATATAGACTTAGTGTAAATGGAGTTTTGTGGATCACTGAGTCTCGAGGTACATGTTGTCATTTAATATATGTCGCGAATATGTAATGTGGTAATGATAATAATAAGAGAAAAGTTTAAATTTCCCTGCAAAAATGGGTTTTAGTAGATAGTAACTCGAGGTTATCTTTAATCAATGAGGATTATCCTAACGGATTTTCGTGGGATCCTACATTATGGTCCATGTGGCTTCCATTTTTGTCCATTTTTTTACGTTTTTGTCCGTTTTTATACGTTTTCGTTCATTTTTATATATTTTCATTCGTTTTTATCCGTTTTCGTCCGTTTTTATACGTTTTCGTCCGTTATTCTTACGTTTTTTTCGTTTTCATATGTTTTTGTCCGTTTTTGTCCGTTTTTATCCGTTTTTGTCCGTTTTTCTTACGTTTTTGTCCGTTTTTCTTACGTTTTTTCCGTTTTTGTCCGTTTTTCTTAGGTTTTTTTTGTTTTTGTCCGTTTTTGTGCGTTTTTGTCCGTTTTTCTTACGTTTTTGTCCGTTTTTCTTAAGTTTTTTTTCGTTTTTGTCCGTTTTTCCTACGTTTTTGTCCGTTTTTCTTACGTTTTTTCCGTTTTCGTCCGTTTTTATACGTTTTCGTCCGTTATTCTTACGTTTTTTTCGTTTTCATATGTTTTTGTCCGTTTTTATCCGTTTTTGTCCGTTTTTCTTACGTTTTTGTCTGTTTTTCTTACGTTTTTTCCGTTTTTCTTACGTTTTTGTCCGTTTTTCTTAGTTTTTTTCGATTTTGTCCGTTTTTATGCGTTTTTGTCCGTTTTTCTTACGTTTTTTTTCGTTTTTGTCCGTTTTTATCCGTTTTTGTCCGTTTTTCCTACGTTTTGTCCGTTTTTGTCCGTTTTTCTTACGTTTTTTCCGTTTTTCTCTGTTTTTGTCCTTTTTTCTTACGTTTTTTGTCCGTTTTTCTTACGTTTTTTTCCGTTTTTATCCGTTTTTCTTACGTTTTTGTCCCTTTTTTTTTCCGTTTTTGTCCATTTTGTCCGTTTTTCTTAAGTTTTTGTCTGTTTTTCTTACGTTTTTTTTCCGTTTTTGTCCGTTTTTATCCGTTTTTCTTACGTTTTTTCCGTTTTTGTCCGTTTTTATCCGTTTTTCTTACGTTTTTATCCGTTTTTGTTTATTTTCTTTACGTTTTTGTACGAATTTTTTGTCCGATTTTTTTTGACCAAATTTTATTAAAAAAATAAATCAAATTAAAAAATTTGAAAAAAAAAATAGAAAATTTTTTCCGAATTTTTTGTCCGATTTTTTTTTTCTTTTTAGTCCGAATTAAAAAAAAAAAAAGTTCAAAAATTTTGTCCGAATTTTGAATTTTTTTTTTATTTTTTATTTTTTAAATTTGGTCAAAAAAAAAATAGGACAAAAATTTTGAATTTTTTTATTTTTATTTTTTTAAATTTGGACAAAAATTTTGAAAATTTTTTATTTTTTTTATTTTTTTAAAAAATTCGGACAAAAAAGAAAAAAATCGGACAAAAACGTAAGAAAAATGGACAAAAACGTAAGAAAAATGGATAAAAACGGACAAAAACGGAAAAAACGGACAAAAAATTAAGAAAACGGACAAAACCGGATAAAAACGGAAAAAAAACGTAAGAAAAACGGACAAAAACGTAGGAAAAACGGACAAAAACGGATAAAAACGGAAAAAAACGTAAGAAAAACGGACAAAAATGTAGGAAAAACGGACAAAAACGAAAAAAACGTAAGAAAAACGGACAAAAACGGAAAAAACGTAAGAAAAACGGACGAAAACAGATAAAAACGAAAAAAACGTAAGATAAACGGACAAAAACGTAAGAAAAACGGACAAAAACGAAAAAAACCTAAGAAAAACGGACAAAAACGTAAGAAAAACGGACAAAAACGGAAAAAACGTAAGAAAAACGGACAAAAACGTATGAAAAACGGACAAAAACATATGAAAACGAAAAAAAAGTAAGAATAACGGACGAAAACGTATAAAAACGGACAAAAACGGATAAAAACGAATGAAAATGTATAAAAATGAACGAAAACGTATAAAAACAGACGAAAATGTAAAAAAACGGACAAAAATAGAAGTCACAGGGACCATAAGGACCATTACTGTAACTTTTCTAAGTGATAAAAAAGTCAAGGGATGACCGGTGAAAGTCAACGCAAGCCACAGAGACCATTCCTGTCAATTTTTAAAGTTTTCAACCTGGTAACCTGTTGGTTCCAGGTCATGTTACGTACATTGCATCAAATTTGAAAGTAAATTGCGTACAATGATAATTTTAAAAGTAATTTCGTTAGACTTTGAGAATCTTTAGACTTAGTCCCCAAATGAACAAATGAAAAAAATGAAAGAAGCCATATGATTGACTAGTCTATTTTGTAGGAAGAAAATGAAAATGGAGGGAAAAACAATAAAAAGAAGGCGGGAAGAGATAGTGGGCAAGTGGGGCTGTGTCAGTGTGTCAGTATAATCCAGGGATAGATCCCTTCTTATTTGGATTGATGGTATTATATTTGCTTTCAAAATGTGTACCAAACAACACACAAATGTCAAATCAAATAGAAACCCACTCAAAAGTGTCAACCAAAGGGACCCTTAGAATCCCTTTCTTTGGGGAGAAGTCGGCCGATCCTTTCCATAAAGGATATATGGGTCGATTTTGAGGAGTAGGGAACAAGTTAAGGAGGCTATAAATACGAACCTTTTGTGTTTGTTATTCTCTAGTCATTATCCCCAACTTCTCCTCTCCCCCCTCTAGCTCTATTCGATCGGTTTTAATCCCTAACTCCTAGGGTTTTTCTCGTCTGAAATAGGAGCAGCCACCATGTCGGGTGAGACTCCAGCAAATCCAGATGTGAAACTTACGGAAGAGGAACTTGAGAGGAAGAAGAAGAAAGAAGAGAAGGTAATGGCGGTTTAGCTATTGAATTTTGAGTTTAGCCGCTTTTTGTGTCTTGTTGTTTACATAGTGTTTAATTTGCTGTTTGGGTACACAGGCGAAAGAGAAAGAGTTGAAAAAACTAAAGGCTGCACAAAAAGCTGAAGCAGCTAAACTTAAGGTATTGTTAAATAATATCTTAATTTAGTGAATTTGCATATGTATGTGGATTTGAAGTAATGTGATTTCGATATTGACTTGATTTAATTGATTTGCAATCTAGGCTCAACAAGGGCCCACTTCTTCAAAAGCCAGCAAGAAAAAGCACGAGAGGGCAGATGCAGGAGAAGACAATCCTGAAGACTATATTGACCCACAAACACCTGCGGGTGAGAAGAAGAAACTTTCTCCCAAAATGGCAAAGGAGTTCCTTTCTGATGAAGTGGAGAAATCGTATGTCTTATTGCTTCTTAGTTTGCAAAATCAACCCTCTTCAAGTTATATGCCTTTTTTTTAATCAATAGTTTGTTGCTTACTTTGAAATTATTTATTGGTAGATGGTACGCATACTGGGAAAAGTCAGGTTTCTTTGAGGCAGATGCTAACAGCGATAAACCGTCTTTTACAATCGTGAGGCTCTTTCAGTTTACGTTTTAAGTTTAGTCTAACTTATATTTAGATTTCCCATTTTTTAAATATCAGAAATTTGCCTTCTATGTGGGATCTTCAAGTTGTATAAAGTTCCAAAAATACGTTTTATATATGCTAAAGGATGTTATAAGTCCATTGATTAGTATAATTTGTTTATAATAGTCATATGCGTAAAATTCTAAATGCAGGTTCTTCCACCTCCTAATGTAACTGGAGCTCTGCATATTGGCCATGCTCTTACTGCTGCTATCCAGGTTTCATGAGTTACACTCATCTTTTCTATTGCCATTTTTCAGTTTCCCTCATTTAAGTTGTAATTACTTATCATTTATACAGGACACTATTATTCGTTGGAGGAGAATGTCGGGATACAACACTTTATGGGTGCCTGGAATGGACCATGCAGGGATAGCAACTCAGGTTGATTTGACTTCTAAAAAACTAGTGCTGGTATTATATGTGGAAAAAGGGGCAGGTGGGTTGGGTTGTGTCACGGGTCAGAATAGGTAGTCTTTTTGTTATGTGCTGGTTTGAACTGAAATTTTGTAAGTTCCTTAAATTATTATTGTGTCACAAGTACGATTAAAAGGTTATATTGTTTCAACAATAATCAGTAGTTTTAAAGAAAGTGATATAGGATGCTTTATGCTTTAAGTTACACTTCAGTTGATGTTCGACCATTTTAAGATAAATTATAAGTTGGACCATTTGTTAGTAAATTAGGTTGGAATTGCCACTTTGCCTTCCCTAACTAGTATCCGAATATCCGATATGGCTATTGGGATACAATTGTTTATCACTGCTTTTATCCATTCTATGTCCTCCAATATTTGTGGCGTTAGTTTCTTATATTCATCTGACGCTGCCTCCTCTTATAGGTTGTGGTGGAGAAAAAAATCATGAGAGAAAGGCAATTAACCCGTCACGATGTGGGCCGAGAGAAGTTTGTAGCTGAAGTGAGTTTGACTTACATATATATTATTTATTAGAAGTTATGATTGTTAGACTTACTTCTGAAGAGTTATGCTATTTTGGTATTGGTGATAGGTATGGAAGTGGAAAGAGGAGTATGGAGGCACTATATTAACACAACTCAGGCGTTTGGGTGCATCTTTAGATTGGTCAAGAGAGGTAAAAAATCAGTAAGCAATTTTTATTGTTGCCGGTTTCATTTGAATTCTGAACCTAGTTTTTTATGTTCATTACTATTATTTTGGTATTTAATGGCAGTGCTTTACAATGGATGAGAAAAGGTCAAATGCCGTAACAGAAGCATTTGTCAGGCTTTATAAGGAGAAACTTATTTATAGGTACCATTGACATTTATAAGGTTTATCCCTCCTGGTGTTTGTCAAATCGGTTTTTGATTTTTCTTTACTTGAATCAGTATATTTTTTATCTTCTGCATGTTAATTTTCTGAGATGGCAAATTGTGTGGTCTGAGTAACAGGCTAAAGTCGACTTGGGCCAAGACATACAATCTTTGTATGGGGTCGCGGTGATTGAACCAAAACACTTTTTATCGAAAATATGTTTTTCTTTTGGTAAATATAAGTGCACCAACTATGATACAAATTTTATCGTCAATCTCTGTATCTCACTGTTTTGAAGAAATGGTCTACGAAGTTCTTTTGTATTAAAAACACACTTTCGGAAACTCTTGACCCAATTAACCTGTTAAAGATAAAACGGAAATTGAATCTACCAATTCATCAGGAATTAGGTCAAAATTCTCACCTCTATTTTCTGTAGAAAAAACTTTGATTTTCTTATATTATCATTATATGTATGTGGAGACCTTGATCAAACTTTTAGCAATTGTTGGTATTGGCATATCTCCAATTTTGATTAAATCTGTAATTATATTTGACTGTCTTTTCTTTTTCCTTAACTTCAGAGATCTACGATTAGTCAACTGGGATTGTGTTTTGCGGACCGCCATATCAGATATTGAGGTAGGCAATGCGACCTTCTTTTAACATTTAGCGGTTGTTTGGATGTGCATTTTGGAAGGGGTTATGTTATTTCAAAAAAAATGGAATCCAAACTATAAAATTTAGTTATGATAATCAGTGTAAAATGGAAATCTTCACATCCCTGTAGGTGTGAAATTTTATCTATTCTAAAAGTTTTGCCGATCTGTTTTTTTAGGTAGATTATATTGATATCAAAGAGAAGACACCTTTGAAGGTTCCTGGGTATAAAAACTTGGTGGAATTTGGTGTTTTGACATCATTTGCATACCCACTAGAGGAAGGTCTTGGTGAGATTGTCGTGGCTACTACTAGAGTTGAAACAATGCTTGGAGATACTGCTATTGCTGTTCATCCTGAAGACCCAAGATACAAACATCTTCATGGAAAATTTGCTTGTCATCCATTTAATGGAAGGAAACTTCCTATAGTTTGTGATGCTATACTTGTTGACCCCAAATTTGGAACTGGTGCAGTCAAGGTAAAATGATTTGTTAAAAAACTACATGTGGCAAAATGGGCAGGTTGGTTGGCGGAACGTGTTATTGTTTATAGTGGGTTAAAATGGTCGGGTTGAGTTGGACCAACACAGCAACACTACTTTATACTTTTTATATTTCATTATAAAAGTAGTTTTGAATAATGAGACATAGTTTGGTTACTCAACTATATAGGGGAATATTAGTATTTTCTCACTCATCGAAAGGAATCGACTTTCAAAAGTATAAATAGGATCATTCCTTATATTGAAGTGATTTTGAATGTTTTTTACACATTTGAATACACTTTTAATGACTGTCAACCCATTTGACTTGTTAGAGATAAGAATATAAACCAAACCAGGGCATTTTTAGGGAAATGAGTGAAAAATCACCTCTATGAACTGCTAGTGATTTTTCAAGTTGCTTATTTCGTTATGATGATTAAAAGGGTGTTATTGCAGATAACCCCAGCTCATGATCCAAATGATTTTGAAGTTGGAAAGCGACATAAACTGGAGTTCATCAACATTTTCACTGATGATGGGAAGATTAACAGTAATGGAGGTTCAGATTTTGTAGGGATGCCACGATTTGAAGCTCGTGTGGCAGTAACCGAGGCTTTAAAATCTAGGGTAATCTTACATTATCAATCTGTAAAATATGATCTGATAAGGATTCTTCGTGTTTTAATATCCATCTATTCTTTACATATAGGGACTCTATAAAGGGGAAGAGAAAAATGAAATGAGGCTAGGGGTTTGCTCTAGAACCAATGATGTTGTTGAACCGATGATAAAGCCTCAGTGGTATGTTAACTGTAAAAGTATGGGCAAGGAAGCTCTTGATGCCGTCACAGATGAGACAAACAAGAAAATTGACATAATTCCAAAGCAATATGTTGCTGAGTGGAAAAGGTCAATCTGAATAACTTATTTAATTTTTTTTTTCTACCTGCAAGTTAGAGATGGCAAAATAAAAGATTTGGGACGGTTTTTTATTCATTAAATTATGTGACCACTGTATGCTTTGTTAATTCCAATATCTAAAGGCACCAAATTCAGCGACAGCTGTTGCACTCAAATTAGAATGTAAGGACTTGAGAGTAATTTTGTAAAGATATTGTTTGAATATATACAAGGCGTCCTTTTGTTTAAAATAGGCTAGATGCCTTGTAGCAGCCAACTAATTGGTAGCCGCTTGAGCTGCAGGATGGGTGGGGGTGGTCAGGCGGTCGGGTAACAGGTCAAAAGTTGTGTTGGTTAAAAAGTTCTAAAAAGAGCCTGCTTAAGTCTGACATACAAAAAACATCATTACAACGATAATCTATATAGTGAAGCTATCTTTAAATAATAGAGTTTGTAAGCCTTTCCACTCGTGTCCCTTTCAAGATCTTTTGAGTGATCAGTTTGAGATAAAACACTACCCAAATCAACCCATTTACATAAATGGGACAACTCCACCTCTAGTAGCTGTACATTTTGTCAGTTATCATTCATTCTGTTATCTCAATGTGCATCTCTTTAGCCACAAGCTCTTATAAATTAAAGGTTTGTTGCATTTGCATTGGACAGGTGGCTTGAAAACATTCGTGATTGGTGTATTTCAAGGCAGCTATGGTGGGGCCATCGTGTTCCTGCATGGTATGTTACTCTAGAAGAAGACAAACTTAAGGAACTTGGGGCCTATGAAAACCATTGGGTGGTTGCAAGAAATGAGAAAGAGGCGGAGGCGGAGGCTAACAGGATCTTTGCAGGGAAAAAGTTTCAATTGGCTCAAGATCCTGATGTTCTTGACACCTGGTTTTCTGCTGGGCTTTTCCCACTATCTGTATTGGGGTGGCCCGATGAGACCCAAGATTTGAAGACTTTTTATCCAACTTCTGTTCTCGAAACCGGGCATGATATATTATTTTTTTGGGTTGCCCGCATGGTGATGCTTGGCATGAAATTGGGAGGTGATGTACCTTATACAAAGGTAATATTGTGAACATATATAATCTCTAGTGTTAGCAGTAAATTTTACACTAGTTTAGTATAGAAAAAGAATCTTTTTGGAATATACTTTCACTAAACTTTTTGAACTCCAATTTAGACACTGATTTTTAGCTGAGTATTTTTTAACTAATTTATCTACATTACATAATGATTTATTTCAATGATAATTATGTTTTAGAAGGTAAAAGTATATTTTAATCATATTTTGTTTATTAAAAATTAAAATCCACATCAGCATGTCCACCTCCATGCTAGCATGTTAACGAGTCAAGAGGTTATACAATGGCTGGGATGGAAAAGTTTTACTAGTTCAAATGACATGGGTGTTTAAAGACAGTATGTTACAATAAACGGAGTATATTTGAAAGCACGTTGCTAGTCTGTAACATTATCCCTTAATATATGACTACTCTAAAAACCATAGCTATTTAAGAATTGATATTTAACTATTCTATAGGTTTATCTACATCCCATGATTCGTGATGCACATGGGCGGAAGATGTCCAAATCTTTGGGCAATGTGGTGGATCCTATTGAAGTCATAGAGGGAAAAGAACTGAAAGAGCTTCACAAGAGACTGGAGGAGGGAAATTTGGATCAAAGTGAATTGAAGGTTGCCATAGAGGGACAGAAAAAAGATTTCCCTAAAGGCATCCCTAAATGTGGTGCAGATGCACTTCGATTTGCTCTTGTCTCGTACACAGCTCAGGTACCGTCTCTATTAACTGAAATTATGGACGGGCTAGGTTATGGGTCAATACATGTATTTATGGTACGGGCCTGAAACACCCTTTGTCCAAAGTCCTAACTATTTTTTTGGTTGATAAATATAATCTATGTAGTCTCAGTCTATAATATGTTCTTTTGGTAAAATGATTTGAAGGTTTTTTACGTTACAAAAGGAACTTTGGGCAATTTTTGTCTGTCCCAATTTTTCTTAGTATTTTATTTTACCCCTTTGACCCAATGAAAAGGGTAATTTTTGGTGTTGGTTGAAACGTGCCAAAATTGGGTTATTGAAACTTTATTCTTTTTAATATTCAGTGTGTCAGATATAATAATAATAATAGTCTAATTATTCGTGTTAAAGATTTAGAAGGGTTTGGGCTTTGAAAATACACGTTTGGCCAGTTGCAGCCGTTTGACCAGTTTGTGTTAGCTTTATTATATTTTTTTTACCCATTTATGTTGAGAATATATAAAAGCTTTGGGGTTATAAGTGGTAATGTTTTGGTACGGTCAGGTCAAGTTTGCTCAAAACAATGTTTGTTCAGAATATCTAAATTTTCTTTAAATAACTGGTCTGTTACATGAGTATATGATTATAAAAAAATATCTAAAATAAAAAATAAGTTAATTTAAATCAAATGATTTTAAACTCTAGATGAACATGGCTTTTGAACTGTTTGATCAGTTTCTATCTAGCTAACTTTTTTTACCCTTTTTAGCCAACTTATGACCTGAATGTATTCACAAGTTTATTGGATCGATACCATCTCTAGTTTTTATTAGTTTCTTTCTTATTAAGCTGTTTATTCCTTCTCCTGTGGATACTAACATTGTGCTGTTGCATTATTCTAGTCTGATAAAATAAACTTGGACATACAACGTGTGTATGGATATCGACAATGGTGTAATAAACTATGGAATGCTATAAGATTTGCCATGAACAAACTCGGGGATGATTATACCCCTCCGTCAAAGATAGTCCCAGAGAACTTGCCTTTTAGTTGCCAATGGATACTTTCTGCTCTGAACAAAGCTATATCAAAAACAGTATCATCATTGGATGCGTACGAGTTCTCAGACGCATCGAGTGCTGTATATTCTTGGTGGCAGTCTCAGCTTTGTGATATTTTCATTGAAGTCATCAAACCTTACTTCTTTGGTGACGATGCATCAAAAACATCTGCAAAGCGTCATGCACAAGATACTCTATGGGTATGTTTGGACAATGGATTAAGGTTGCTCCACCCTTTTATGCCGTATGTTACTGAGGAATTGTGGCAACGACTTCCATCACCAAAGCATTATACGCGAGAAGAGTCCATTATGATATGCAAATACCCGTCAGTTATGGAGGTTAGAATTGACTAATTTTAATATGCCTTTTATAGTTCTGACTAATATCTACTCAGCACTAGTCAGATCAAATCATGGCAAGATGTCACTTATATCTTTGGGATATACTTTTTACAGTCCTGGACAAATGAAAACGTGGAGTATGAGATGGAAATGGTCGAGTCTGCTGTGAAATCACTCAGATCAATTAGGGCAAACCTGCCCGCTGGTGAAAGAAATGAAAGGTACTTGGCTTACTAAATAGTTCAACTGTTTATATCTTTTGTTCTATATGATCCAAAATCCATGTCGTTAGAAGTGGCAAAATTGTCGGGCAAGGCAGGTTAAGTAACGGGCTATTACCTTTTTGCGCAGAATTTGTTTATTATTATTGATTTTTTTAATAAAAATATCCAGCATCTAGTATGAATACAAAAATGTTATATTATGCTTATAATAATCTAAAAAATACAATTATCTAAGAGTGGTTTTATGCATTAAAACGATACACTTTGACCTGTTGAGCCATTTGACCTTTTGTATAATGTTGTTTTTTTTGGTTAATTACTTAAATCAACCATATTGTTTTGTAATTGGGTAATCTATCTCTGGACTTTGTTATAAAGAACGTTCTCTTGTTTTCAGGCGAGCGGGTTTTGCAGTTTCTCGAACTGATAAAATTGCAGACCTTCTCAAACAGCATGAAATGGAGGTTTTGACCCTAGCCAATTTATCATCGTTGACGGTATGCACATTGATCACACTCGCATATATATGCACTTCATTCTAGAATCTACATTTTAACTGAATCTCTGACATGTTCACTTTTTGTCTTATGTTTTCTGATATGATCTTTATCACACATTTTTAAGCTCATTTTTTCTTGTACAACACGCTTATATCTCATACTTTCGATTTACAATTTCCAGGTACTTACCGAAAATACCGAAAATGACGCTGCTCCTACCGGATGTGCAGTATCTGTGGTAAACGAAACACTTTCTGTTTATCTAAAGCTGCATGGAGCTATTGATGTTAACAAGGAACGTGAAAAGCTCAACACAAAGTTGACAGAGTTACAGAAGTAAGAACTCTAACCAAACCCATCATTACTGATTTCAAGCATCTTGTAATTAAATATCACTCGTATATTTTAGTGGGATGGGTATTTGAATCTCTTCTAGAGTTGACAAGATATGCGTATCAGCTTGGTTCAGTGACATGTCAAAATAGTTTAGGTTGAAAATGATTATTCTTTACAGTTGTACAGGCTGGGTTGGTCAGCAAACAATTATTGTTAAACTTAGAATACTTTTTACATTTATAACCTAAATCTTTGAATAAAACATTCTATGAGGTTGTATGCATTTAGAGTATTTTTTTGAGCAACTTGCGACCCATTTGACCAATTTCCACCTTTTATGTGTTTTTTACCCGTCTGAGATAAAACTTAACCCAAATTTGCAATATACTTGGAGGTATTAGCAATATCATTTATTGATCTTTCCATGTTTCACCAGGCAAAGAGATACTTTAAACAAGGCAATGAGTGCTAAGGGCTATGCAGAAAAGGTTCCAGCCCGTATTCAAGAAGAAAATGTTGCTAAACTCGCCACACTAATGCAACAACTACTGTCGCTTGAGGAAGCTGCTGAACACTTTGAACGCGAAGTAGCCGCAAAAGCTTCAACTTCATAAATCTAAGTCAAAGTCAGTTTTCCTCTTTGTTGGTATTCTTTTTACTGCACACTTCAATAGATTTTGAGTGAATGCCTTTCAATGTCAGATGAAACACGCAGATGATGGGATCATCGAGGCATTCATTGAAATGTTAAATTTACAATAGTTGAAATATTTTACTTAGATCATGTTGGAAGTGAAATTGATGGAACAAATTCTGATACAATGTGGATTATGTGAAATTTTGTTGGGCTAATTGTATTTTCACCTTTATATTTGAATTTCAATTCAGAACATATACTCAAGTCCCACTGATCGACTATTAAAGAACAGAAACACGCACAAAGAAAAGACAATAACTTGCACACGAATATAATAGAATACGCTCTCTATTAATCAGAAAAATATAGGCTTACAAAAACTGATTATGAATGGTACATAAAACCACAGCTCGGCTTATGTATTTATAGGGAATAGAAAACATGCTTTCCTAATCCTATTACAACTCTATTAACCGACATTCCCCAATTGGCTTGGGTCGGCTGCTGCTGCCCATGGGCTCGGGTCAGACATTAGCCCAACATTCACCCCCCTAATTTCTGACTCGAGATAGGGAGGTTTTCAACTCCGAGTAACTCTTGCATTTGCTTGAACTTAATCCTTGCGAGAGCTTTCGTCAGAATATCAGCACGCTGCAAATCACCTCTTACAAACTCAACTTGTACTTGGCCTCTTTCAACACACTCTCGGATAAAATGATAACGTGTGTTTATATGCTTGCTTCTCCCGTGAAAGACTGGATTTTTCATAAGTGCAATAGCCGATTTGTTGTCAACAAATAAGACCACCACCTCTTCTTCCATTCCGGTTATTTCACTCAACAATCCACGTAACCATATCCCTTGACACGCGGCTGAGGTTGCTGCCATGAACTCGGCTTCACAAGACGATAGAGCCACCGTGTTTTGCTTTTGTGAGCACCAAGTGATAGGTGATTTACCTAGATAAAATACGTGCCCAGTTGTGCTTCGACCATCATCTTGGTCCATAGCAAAACTACTATCACTAAACCCCACTAACTTCTTGGTTTTCTCTTGGTTATATCGCACTCCAAAATTCAAAGTACCTTGGATATACCTTAGTATTTGTTTCACAGCCGCCATATGTGATTCTTTTGGTTCTTGCATGTAACGACTAACCAAACCAACCGAATAAGATAAATCAGGTCGAGTGTGTAGTAAATACCTTAGACAACCAACTCGTCGTCTAAACAGAGTTGCATCAACTGGTTTTCCTTCCTTGTCCATGCTTAACTTCATTCCAGGTTCTAATGGACATTGAGTAGAATTCGCTTCATGCATCCCAGCATCTTTCAAGATCTTCTTTGCATAGCTTACTTGACTTATTGAGATACTTGAATCCTCTTGCTTTACTTCAATGCCAAGATAATAGCTTAACTTTCCCAAGTCACTCATATCGAACCTTTCTTGCATTTGTCTCTTAAATTCACCAATTTCGTCAAGCTTCGAACCGGTTACTAAGAGATCATCTACATAGACCGCAATAATCAAGATTGACTTGTTTGTCTTCTTCACATACACCGCTTGTTCGTGTTGGCATCTTTTGAAAGACATTTGCTTGAGTTCTCTATCAAGTTTTGTATTCCACGCCCTTGGTGCTTGTTTAAGTCCATAAAGCGCCTTTTTCAACTTGTAGATCTTCCTTTCTTCTCCTTTCTTCACGAACCCCTCCGGTTGTGTAACAAACACTTGTTCTTTTAGTTCTCCATGTAAAAAAGCTGACTTTACATTCAAATGATGTAGCTCCCATGCTTCTTTAGCGGCCAATGAGATTAATAAACGCACCGTTTCAATCCGTGCTACGGGCGCAAATACCTCATCATAGTCAATTCCTTCCTTTTGAGCATAACCCTTTGCTACTAACCGAGCTTTGAACTTATTAATTGAACCATCCGGATTTCTCTTAATTTTGAACACCCACTTTAATCCAATGGGATTAACATTACCCGGAGCTTCAACTAATTCCCATGAATCATTCTTCTCGATAGACTCAATCTCTTGCTTCATAGCAACCATCCACTTGCTTGAGACTTTTGCTTCTTGAAACGTTCTTGGTTCATCATCTTCAATCAAAAGTAGATTTTGATCTTCATTAACAACTGAGGTTCTTGAACTAGATCCCATAACAAAGTCATTAAATCTTGTTGGCCTAGTTGAAACCCTTGAAGAACGCCTCACAATTGATTGAGTTTCTGTCACAGGATTAGGGTCATTATTCGCCTCAATTTCTTGTTCGGTATTGACCGGTTGATTAACATCAACATCATGATGATCTTCAGCCTCTTGATCTTCAGCTTCAACTTCATCGGTCACACCTGGGTTAACAAATCCACAACCCGTATCAATAGAACCGTGCCATTCTATGATAAACATACCTGGGTTTAGCTCGTGTGTTTCGCTTCCAGCAACATACTTCCAGCCAAGTTCCTCATTAAACTCCGCATCACGACATACTACAATCTTCTTGGCTCTTGGATTGAACAATCGAAAACCTTTCGTACCTGGCTCGTTTCCGATATAAATGAGTCGTGTTGACCTGTCGTCTAACTTCTGTAAATATGGCCTTGTACCCGTTGCATAAGCTACACATCCAAATACCCTTAAACCCTCCAAGTTAGGCTTTTTTCCTTTGAAAGCCTCGTATGGAGTTTGATTAAGTAGAGCTCGAGTTGAAACTCTATTAATCAAGAACGTGGCGTGTCTAACTCCTTCAGCCCACATATAGTTCGGTACGTCTCGTGCTTTCAAGATGCTTCTAGTCATTCCCATAAGAGTCCGGTTTCGCCTTTCCACGACTCCATTTTGTTGCGGTGTGTAGGGAGTGGTTAGATGTCTTGTTATACCCTCGTTTTCACAAAAGTTGGTAAACTCTTTTGAAGTGAACTCACCTCCTCTATCGGTCCTTAGGGTTATAATCTTCTTTCCCGACATATTCTCAACTAAAGCTTTGAACTTTTTGAAGTATTCAAATGCCTCTCCTTTTTCCTTCAAGGTAAAAGTCCACATAAAGCGTGAGAAGTCATCAATAAGAACAAATATGTACCTGTTGCCCGCTATGGATGGTGGAGAAATTGGTCCACATAGGTCGGCATGTATAAGTTGAAGAGGATGTGTTGCCTTAAATTTTGCAGCTTTAGGAAACGCCTTCTTGGTTTGTTTTCCTACCAAGCAAGATTCACACAACTTGTTCTCTTGATGAATTATTGGCAACTTTTCAACCATGCCCTTCCTTGCCATTAATTCCATCGTCTCGAAATTAATGTGACCCATCCTAGCATGCCATAACCAAGCATCATCTTCCATCTTTGCTTTGAGACACACCGGACTTCCAACTTGGAGCTTTATCTTGTAAAGTCTATTACTTGTTCTAGGAACCTTCATCAGAAGCTTGCCATCTGAGTCACGCATAGTAAGAAAATTACCTTTCATACGAATGTCACATCCGCCTTCGGTAGCTTGCCCAAGACTAATTATGTTGCTTTTTAGTTCGGGTAGGTAATAGACTCCAGTGATCAACCGTTGCTCACCCGTTTTCCCTTCAATGATTATCGAACCCTTCCCTTTTATCTCGATGTAGGAGTTATCACCAAACTTCACTCTGCCGGAGATATTCTCATTCAACTCCGAAAAGTATTCTCGAATCCCCGTCATGTGATTACTTGCTCCATTATCCAAATACCAAGTGTCTTCCTCGTTTGGCTTAGTATTCAATTGGTTTGGGATAATCTTTTCTTCATTCAAGAAAACTACTTCTTGAACGCTCTTCATCATAAAAAGTGTCGGGTCATTATCATCCTCCGTTTTCAAAAGGTTTGCTTCATGCTTTTTCTTTTGTTCACGGCGTTCGGGACAATTAGAAGCAAAGTGACCATATTCATCACATCTAAAGCATTGAATCTTAGAAAGGTCTCGACTTTTGTTCTTCTTTTGCTCCGTATTACTCCCGGAGTTGTTACGGTTGTGGTTATTAGCTTGACCACTACCATGAGATTTGTTTTTAGAAGAAAAGTTTTGACCTTTACCGTTGCCACCAGAGGAATTCCTTCCACGACCTTTCTTATCATCTCTTTCGGCCCTTCCGAACATCAACTTGCCTTGATCTTCAGAAGTAGTGTCAACTCCCTTCATTCTTCCTTCAAAAGCTTTCAACCTTCCAATAGCTTCTTGAAAGGACATCGTATTCAAATCAGCAAATTGTTCAATTGAGGCAACAATTGCAACAAACCTATCCGGAACGGATGCAAGCAGCTTCTTGACAAGTTTCTTGTTTTCATAAATTGTTCCCAAGCTGTTTACTTCAGTTACAATTTTACCCATCCTAGCCGCAAAGTCATTGACAGATTCGTTGACTTTCATCTTTAAAGATTCGAATTCCGTCTCCAAGGTTTGCAACCTTGCTTCACGAACCCGATCAACACCCACATACCTGGTCTTTAGAGCTCCCCAGATTTCTTTGGCTGTGTTGAATTGTGAAACTTGAAAAACAAGTTCTTCTGGAATCGCCTGAAAAAGTAACGCCACTGCCATATGATCTTGCTTATCAACGACTGGTGTTCCTTCCTTTGGTTCCAGTGCATCGAGTATTCCATGGACTCGGAATACCGCTTTAACTCTTATTGCCCATATGTTATAATTCGTGCTTGTTAACATTGGACATTGAAGAGCCGTTTTAGAGTCTGTGACTGGTGGTCGACTAGACTCTCCTTCTACCATCTTTCTTGTACGTCTTCTGTAAGTTACAGGTGTAGTTTGTTCTTCCAGCCCAAGATTCTAGAGCACTATTGATTTACTTCTTGCCTAAGTAAACCAAAACGAAAATCTTGAACCTTGATCGACTTCTTGCTTAAGTCGAATCTGATTTACTTCTTGCTTAAGTAAACCTTTGTCGAACCTGTCTTAAACCCTTTTGATCGATTCTTGTTTGAAACCTTTGAGTCGATTAAGGTTTAAAACTTTTGAGTCGACTTCTGCTGCTTATAAAAGATCGATCAGCTTTGAAAGTCGATTAGCTTTTTATAACCCTTGGTCGATTGCTGCTTTAAAACCAAGGTCGATCTCTGCTAATAAACCTGAAGGATCGATCAGCTTGAACACCTTAAGTCGATGCTGTGTTTAACCCTAAGATCGATTCTTCTTATTGCAACCTGGCTCTTGATACCAATTCAAGTCCCACTGATCGACTATTAAAGAACAGAAACACGCACAAAGAAAAGACAATAACTTGCACACGAATATAATAGAATACGCTCTCTATTAATCAGAAAAATATAGGCTTACAAAAACTGATTATGAATGGTACATAAAACCACAGCTCGGCTTATGTATTTATAGGGAATAGAAAACATGCTTTCCTAATCCTATTACAACTCTATTAACCGACATTCCCCAATTGGCTTGGGTCGGCTGCTGCTGCCCATGGGCTCGGGTCAGACATTAGAATTTCAATTCCCAACATATACAGTATCCGTTTTGTGAGCCCATTTAATGATCCAAATGCGTGTGTTTGCAATGATAACTTTTTTCACCTTTGTGCTTTCAACTGAGTTACAAAATGGTTAGGCACCAAAATAGCCCGCCTTTGCTTGGCTAAAGAGTTTGGGTGGTCTTTTCGAATTTATATATGCTTTTATAGTAGTTACATATGTGTGTCTACAGCTTAAACTCACTGAGATTTTTTATGAATAACAGAATGCTCGTGCAATGCAAAAAGTTTAGAAATCAATGGTGTTTAGGGTAGATGGTACCAATTTCTTTAATGAGATTACACAAAATGAGTCTTGTTGTAAATAGGAGACTCAAACCCTTGTGGCCATCACAAGAAGGTATAGAAACCAACTTAAAGCTTATAGTAACTTATAAGATGCTCATTTTTTTCTCCATTTTAGGCAAGTTACAAACTTTCCAACTAGATATATTTCTCAGTTTCTCAAGAGTTACAAGTCTTCTTATCACAACTTAAAGAGGCATTACCATACCATTTATAATAGCTAAGATCGAAAATAATAAATTGACTTAGTAAGCTCATATCAACTTAAAATTATGCTGAAACTCATAAATGAGGCTTTCCCCTTTCGGTTTATCCGGTGAGGGTGAGTCTTTTTGACACTTCCGTGGCCACCCCCAAATGTGTACCTATTAAAGTTTGAATCGTTGACCTCTTGTGAGAAAGTCAAGTGACTATGAAGCTTGTAGTATACTCATATCTCCACGTGTAACCAATTTTGCCAGTACCTTTTACAGTAACATCAATATAAGATGTTTGGATTAGCTGGCTGAATCATCGACCACTGGTCACTTTTTTTTTTTTTTTTTTCTTTTTTTTGTCTAAGCCGGCTCCTTAAATGATTCATTACGTTTGACCCACTACATATTTAGTTGATTATACACATTACTGATAACTTATACCTTATTTTATCTCTCAACTTTCAAATTTATATACCTTATTTTATCTCTCAACTTTCAAACTTATGCCTTATTTTATCTCTTTCACATAAATAGATCAAAATTGTTCCAAGAATTTGTATGACTTGATTATGGCTGATCATTGTCATTCTAACAACATCCGTAAAATGAAATTCCATGATTTTTCAGTATTTTATCAATATACATCAATTCTCAATAGGTCATAAAATTTAGGTTCTATAAACAAAAACATCAAACTGCAACCAAAATATCTAAAATCCAGAAATCAGAAATCACTAAATCAGTTTAATAAACCAATTTCTTATAACAAAGAAACTTGACTAAACCATCCTTCTTTAAGCAAGTCAAAAGTGCACCCAAATCTAGGTGACTAAACCAAAGCAATCAAGCTATGTACCAATACGTATTGAGTGAGGCCCTCCTGAGTAGCATCGACTAGTAATAACCCTCTTCATCTGCAATGAAAGACGTAAATTAATGGAAATGTACTATATACCGAAATGTGTAAAACTAGAGGTTGCAAAATAGGCAGGCAGGTCAAAATGGGTTGGGAAAGATTGACCCGAAAACACACGATTCACAACCAAGAAGTTTATTATAAATATCGGTTGTCAAGAATCATATAATTTTGATAATAAGATACGTTTTTTGATAATATGATGAGGTTTTATAAATTACTGATACACTTGGGGGATTTTTGAATTTTGATCCTTGCAACCAATTCAACCCGCTTATTAAAAACATAATCCAACTCGACCCATTTATTAACAAATGGGTCAAAATTGCCACCACTAGATAGGCTAATAATGCACAGATTAAACTAATAGGCTAATAATGCACAAGATTAAACTAAAAGGCTAATAATGCACAGATTAAACTAGTAGACTAATAATGCACAGATTAGAGATGGAATGAGCGACTACCACCACCGTCATCTTCCGGGTTGTTCTCGTCCTCATCATCATCAAACCCAATATTCTGCAGAGTTCAAGAATTAACATTAACTCCATCTGACCAACAGAATTAGAATTATATAAAAAACAGGTGCAACCTCTAAATCGTTTAGGACCATAACTATTTACTTATAAGAGTTCAGAATTTTGGGAGGAGTGTTTAGTGTTGTGCTGTTAGCTTAACCTGGCACCGCTTTCCCCTTTTGACCGTACATAAAACTTACCGGTTTTGACCGATTACCCAATCCACCCAATTTGTTACACAGGTAAAAGAAAGAAAAATCTAACAATCTATTAGTAATTATTACTGAAAGAGTAGATTAGTTTTACGAACCTCTGTGTATCCATCCTCAGGTTCTTCTTCTTCAACATTTTCGTCGTCTTCTTCCCCATCTTCATCTTCATCCTCTTTTTTTTCATTGTCATCATCATCTTGACCCTAAACAAAAGAAGCATATAACAAAAATTGATACCCAATTTCTTTCTATAAACCTTATTTAAATTTGAATAGCTTTAAACGGAAAATAACCTTTATTTGATCCAGCTTCTCAAAGAGATCCAATCTCTGTAGGTCTGCCCCCAAAAAATAGTATTGTTATATACGTGACATAAATCAAAACTTAGAAGGGTAGATTTGTTCATTCACTAGTTAGTTAAATCATAACTTCAAAACAGACCTGACTGTGGATCCCATCGAACCTTCTTATTGTTACGCCTCGCATTCTTAGCAACTATTTGAGAATAAAAAAATAAAAAAGTATCTTAGTGGTGTTTAATCGATTAAGCCATAAGGTATAACATGTGAAACAAAATAATGAGACACCTTTACACATTATATTTTACTAAATCCCGACGATTTACCTAGTTCTGCAGGAACATAGTCATCAGTCATCATCATAAAGTCTGAAAGTGGGCGCCTCTTTAGACCTCCATTCTCTGCCACCACAATTAATAAAATGTTTTATTAGACTTTATAACGGCTATAACGTATAATATAAAATCCAAAAATGGAGTCCGAAAAAGAGTTGGGAGATAAATAACATAATATTTCCTGAAAACCAAACAGAAATCATCTAAGTAAATATAATTACTACTATTCAACTTCCAAAACTGACGCTAAATCAGTCCTTTGTATAAAAAATACGGAGTAATAGTTTAAGGAATGGAAGCTTACTTTCGGCTCCTTGACGGGCATCGTCCAAATGATATGAAGACGACGTCCAAAACTTCTGCAAATCGTTACCCCATGACACTTATTTCCTTAACTGTTCATCTATTTCTTGAGGATTGACAGCAGGGAATTCCTTGATTTCCTGCAATGACAATATATAAGTTTTTAATATTAAACACCAAAGCATGCTATCATCTCAGAGTCAATACACAACTAAAAAGAACAAGACTTGTAACGGCTTCATGCTATAACGAAATCCATCAAACGCAATCTTGCATACAAAATATTTCACGCGACGCTCAAAATCAATTTTTTCATGGTAGTGATCACAAAATTTAGAACAAAAACTAAATATTCTCAGATACTAGATACTATCAAAATGTATGCATTTTAAGATTGCTTATAAAAACTGCTTTAAGCTTTTTCAAATAATCTGATAAGCAGTTTGAAATAAGCAACTCCCTTACTGATTACACAAAAACTGCTTATTTCATTATCATTTAATCAAAAAACAGGTTCGATAATTGATCCCAAACACCCTCAAAACTATAATCTGATGTATCATAATGCAATAAAAGCAACTATAGAGAGTGTTTTGGATTGGTTTGTTAAAACAAATTACGAGTTTCAAATCGCGTAACAATCACTTTGTTCATATAATTTCCCAAACACTGTTTACAATTATCTGCAAACGCAATCATGAAATAACCATAATCTACTCCAAACCAAAATCCCAAACACCCTCTTAATAAGCAATCACAAAGACCCTTTAAATCAAACATCAAGTACAATATTATGAAGTATGCTTTTGAACTTATTATATATTTTTTTAATAATCAGATAAGCAGTTTGGAATAAGCAACTTCCATACTGAATATACAAAACTGCTTATTTCACCCTCAGATAATAAAAAAAACAGTTTGATCAATTACTCTCAAACAACCTCAGAACTGCTTATCAAATAATTTCGAAACACAACAAGCAGTTTTAATAAGCAATAGCAAACAGCCCCTTTAATCAAGTACTCATCAAGTACATTATCAGGGACGGACTACAACTGACTAGGTGTTAACCACAATTATTTTTCGTACTATGTGCATTTAAAAAAAAAAAATCAAGGCTTTTTTTTGCAAAAAGTAGCACTACGCCACCACCCCGCAAAAAATTCATGGATGTCCGAGACGCACCCATTACATTATAATAAGCAATATAAAAAAATATAAAAAATAAAAAAATCTTTAATCAAGTACTTTGATATGGATTACGGGGCAAGTAGTTCGAGTTCTGTGAACCCGGGTCGCTCCAACGGTCAGTTGCTGAATTGGGTCGAGTCTCGAGACCCAGGCCCGGGCCCATAACCATGTGACGTGAAGCAGCCATGCAAGCCCAACGTGCTCCAGCCCAAGTTTATGTTTATGTTCTTCATTTCAATTTTATCGTTTGTTTTTATTTGTTTCAGTTAATTAGGAACTTGTCAAAGTGTTTCCTTATTTTAAGCCATACTAGTAGTGGAGGTATGGGTAGTTATTTTCCTTTGCATGTAATTTCCTTTAAAAGAGCAAGTTGGAATGAAAGAAAGGGCAGTGAATTTAGAAAATAAATTGAGTCTCAAAATTGAGTCTTAAAATTGAGTCCTAGCTATCTTGATCGGCAATTCAAGAGGTAAACAAAGGAACCAGTATTCTTTACCGGTGGTGTAACTGTAACCGGAAAAGAGCACTGTAGCCCGGCGATTATAATCGGAAGGTGCGTCTGTAACCGTTTGTATCGCTGTCAAACTCTATTTGATCCGATTACCAGGTGGTGCTTATATCATCTAGTATCAAAGCCTAATTCCATTTCCGCTCATATTCACGTAATCTTGCAGATCGACAAGATGGGAGATGAATATCGAACCCTCGAACAACAAGTTCAAGCAATGCAGGAACAACTGCAAAACTTGACCCTAGCCATTAATCGTCGCCGGCGAACCACCCGTACGCCGCCCCGATTTCGACCCGATAATGAGTACCATGAAGAGGAATCGGATTATGAGCACGAAGGTGATAATCCGTTTGGAAGGCAATACTATAATGACATCAAGGTAGATATCCCAGAATTTGATGGAAAGCTAGATCCCGATGTGTTCGTTGATTGGCTTAGAACAGTGGAACGGGTTTTCGATTACAAGCAAACTACTGAAGAGAAGAAAGTTAAGGTCGTGGCCCTAAAACTGAGAAAATACGCCTCAACGTGGTGGGCGAATGTTTGTGCAAAACGAGAACGACAAGGCAAAGACAAAGTTCGAACATGGCAAAAGATGAAGAAGTTGTTGAAAGAGAAATTCATGCCCACGTATTACCTTCAAGACAATTTCTCTCAGTTACATGTGTTGAAGCAGGGAAATAAGTCGACGGAGGAATATTCACAGGAGTTTGAATATCTCCTGATGAAGTGTGGACTAGATGAAGACGACCCCCAAACCTTAGTCCGGTACCTTGGTGGTCTTGAACCCCGAATTGCCCAGATTGTTGAATTACAACCCTACTCCTCTCTAGCTGAATTAACCGTCCTGTCTCATCGGGTTGAAGTTCAACAAAAGACCCGAAACAAGTATGAACCCCAACGAACCACAACCTCCAAACCCACCCCTTCTCAAACCTACACTCCCACTTCCAAAACCTCCGCTTCTACCGCCTCCAAACCCCAACCCAGAACCGAAACTACCCCACCTCAAAGCCGAGCACCTCGTAGATGTTTTCGATGCCATGGCATAGGGCATTATGCGTCTGAGTGTCCAAACAACCGGGCTGTTACCCTAGCCGAACTTGAAACGGCCAACCCTCCTCGTTATGATGACGAGCCTGTCGAGAATGAAGGCGATAGTACGAATGGAGTAATTGAACTTCACCCCGATGAGGGTGAGTGCTTGGTCATTAGACGCACCCTTAATAGTTCTGCTGCTCAGAAGATAAGTTCTCAACGTGAGTCTATATTCCATACCCGCTGTACCGTCTCAAACAAAGTGTGTTCCCTCATAGTTGATGGCGGCAGTTGTACTAATGCTGCTTCTCAGGCCATGGTCACAAAGCTTCATCTCACCACCACTCCTCATCCATCGCCTTACAACATACAATGGCTTAACCATGGGAAAGGCATTCAAGTAACTCATCAGGTTCTTATTTCTTTTAGTATTGGTAAACGATATCATGACGATGTTTTGTGTGATATCATTCCTATGGATGCTTGTCACATCCTACTTGGTAGACCATGGCAGTTTGATAGAAAAGTGGTGCATGATGGGTTCAAAAACACTTATTCTTTTACCAAAGATGACAAACAAATCACTTTATTACCATTAATCCCTGATCCATCACTTGCTACTGTGTCTCTGGGGGTTCTCCTTAAGGCTGAATTACGAGAGTATAAGGCTGTGAAAGAATTCATTTTAATGGGAATTGAAGCAGAACCTGAACCGACTAAAATACACCCTTTGGCCCAGGTGCTACTGGACCGATTTTCTCCGGTTTTTCCCGAAGAAATTCCCCCAGGTCTTCCCCCACTTCGACAGATTCAGCACAAAATTGACTTTATTCCAGGGTCTATGCTACCAAACAAACCAGCCTACAAGGCTAACCCACAGGAATCCGCTGAGATTCGCAAACAGGTTGAGGAATTATTGGCTAAAGGGTTGATCCGCGAATCTCTCAGCCCTTGTGCTGTACCGACTCTACTTGTACCAAAGAAGAATGGTGAATGGCGAATGTGTGTCGATAGCCGGGCCATCAACAAAATTACGATTAAGTATCGATTTCCGATACCACGTTTAAACGACCTCTTAGATGAACTGTACGGGGCTGCTGTGTTTTCTAAGATCGATTTACGGAGTGGTTATCACCAAATTCGTATTTATGAAGGCGACGAGTGGAAGACGGCATTTAAAACGAAGGAGGGGTTATATGAATGGCTGGTCATGCCGTTTGGCCTATCCAACGCGCCGAGTACGTTTATGAGGCTGATGAATCAGACCATGCGACCTTTTCTGGGGCGTTTTGTTGTAGTGTACTTTGATGACATTTTAATCTACAGCAAGAATGAAGAAGAACATGGTGAACACCTCCAACAAGTATTTAGAGTATTGAATGATGAGAAACTTTATGGGAATCGAGCTAAGTGCCAATTTTTTTCTCCAAAAGTGGTGTTTTTGGGGTATATTGTTTCAACTGAGGGCATTGCAGTAGATAACAGAAAGGTACAGGCTGTGAGAGAATGGCCCACTCCGTCCACACTACAACACGTTCGTAGTTTCCACGGCCTCGCTTCGTTTTATCGCAGGTTCGTTAAAGATTTCAGTACCATTGTATCACCTTTAACTGATTTATTGAAGCAGAAAACTTTTAATTGGACTGAGCAAGCACAAGTATCTTTTGATGAAATTAAGAAACGCTTGACTACTACTCCAGTGCTTGCTTTACCAAACTTTGATGAGGTGTTCGAAGTCGAATGTGACGCCTCCGGTGTGGGAATTGGTGCCGTTTTGACTCAATTGGGTCGTCCGGTAGCTTACTTTAGTGAGAAACTGAATGACGCGAAACGTCGGTACTCGACCTATGATAAGGAATTTTATGCTATAATTCGATTTTATGCTATAATTCGAGCGCTGGATCATTGACACCATTACTTGATAGCAAAAGAGTTTGTTTTGCATTCCGATCACGAAGCGCTTAAGTACATCCAAGGGCAGCATAGTTGTCAATAGCGAATAGCGATAAATAGCGACGAGCCACCTATATGCTACGTAGCGAATAGCGATAAATAGCGACCGCTATTTGTGTTTAGCGATAAAATAGTAGCAAAATAAAGATATGTTTTACCATTCAACACATAAACATTTGTAAACATTCAAAACACCAAAATAGCTAAATTAGTCTATTAGTAATCATCTAAATCATCAAATGTCGGCTCCAACTCATCATCATCATCGTCATCATCATCACCAAGGCCATCCACGACCGGCGGTGATGAAGATTGAAGATGTGATGACGCCGATCGCTACTCGTACTCGTGAACATAGTTGTCAAAAGCGAATGCGATTGCAAGGCGCAAAGACCCAAAATCTCGCCTAGGCGAGAGGCGCATAAAAAGCACGGGCCCGAAGAAAAAAAAAAGCGCAGGGTTGCAATAAACTTTGATTTTGATTCATTTTGTGTTTCTGGTTAGATTCAAGGGTTGCAATAAGATTCACACTGCATTCTAACACTATCCCACTAACTTAATTGGATTAAAACACTCTAAATCAAAAAATCCCAAATCGTACCATGAACCCTAATTTCAAAAATCAAACCAAACGTGTTTCTGGGTATGATTGGAACCTTGTATCATGTTTATAACATGATTCCGACCAAAACCCACTAACTTAATTGGATTAAAACACTCTAAATCAAAAAATCCCAAATCGTACCATGAACCCTAATTTCAAAAATCAAACCAAACGTGTTTCTGGGTATGATTGGAACCTTGTATCATGTTTATAACATGATTCCGACCAAAACCCACTAACTTAATTGGATTAAAAATAGATATTGTCGCTATTTGGTCGCTAAATGATAATAGCGGCGGCTGACCGCTTCGCTACATAGCGCGCGATAGCGACCGCTATCGTCGCTATTGACAACTATGAAGGGCAGCATAAGTTACAGCCGCGACATGCCAAATGGGTCGAATATATTCAAGCATTTACCTTCACTATTAAGCATAAGTCGGGCGTTATGAACAAAGGAGCCGATGCTCTTTCTCGACGACATCTTCTTATTCAGGCCTTCTGCCCAAAAGTTGTGGGATTCGAATTGTTTAAGGAATATTATTTGGGTGATGCGGATTTTGGGGATCTATTTGACCGATGTTCCAAACATGCTTTTGATGATTTCTACATTTCTGAGGGGTATCTTTTCAAGGGAACGCGTCTTTGCATTCCTAAGCATTCTGTGAGGGAGACGCTAATTAGAGAAGTTCATGAAGGGGGTATGGCTGGACACTTTGGTATCGAAAAGACGGTGGGAATTTTGCATAGTTACGCGTATTGGCCACGTTTAAAAAGAGATGTTGAGCACATTATTAAGAGGTGCCTTGTTTGCCAGCAAGCCAAGAGCCACGTATTGCCCCACGGATTACGTCTGCCCTTACCAGTTCCACAAGCCCCATGGGAAGATATTAGTCTCGACTTCATTACCGGTTTACCGCGTACACAACGTAAATCTGATTCTATCATGGTTGTCGTGGATCGGTTTTCGAAGATGGCTCACTTCATTGCTTGTAACACTACCCATGATGCCGTTCAGATTGCTAATCTCTACTTTAAGGAAATCGTACAACTACACGGTATTCCGAAATCCATGGTGAGCGACCGAGACACAAAATTCCTTAGTCACTTTTGGATCACTCTATGGAAGAAACTGGGAACAAAGTTGCAGTTTAGTACTTCTAGCCACCCGCAAACTGACGGGCAAACTGAAGTAACGAATCGTACATTGGGAACTCTACTGCGGGTTCTAATTAAAAAGCATCTTCGTAGCTGGGAAGACATGCTTCCTCAGGCTGAGTTCGCTTACAATCGGGTGCCGAATTCCACTACTAAACTCAGTCCGTTCGAGGTAGTATATGGTGCTAATCCGATAACACCTATTGATCTTGCTGTATTAGACACCGGTTCGAAATTTAGTCAGGAAGGCGCTGACCGAGCTTCAACTATTCAACAACTACATGAGTCCGTTCGTGTCAGGATTGAAGCTATGAATAAGAAAGTCAAGTAGCGGGTTGATCGACATCGGAGATTTGTCAAGTTTGAACCCGGTGATTTAGTTTGGATACATTTCAGGAAGGAACGATTTCCTCAGAAAAGACGTTCTAAGCTCAGCCCACGGTCTGATGGTCCTTTTGAAATAATTGAGAAGGTCAATGACAATGCCTACAAAGTAGATCTTCCAGGTGAATACGGTGTATCAGCCACGTTTAATGTTGCTGATCTGCGTCCATACTATGACGAAGATGATGAATTGCCAAGTTTGAGGACAAACTTTGTCCAACCAGGGGAGGATGATATGGATTACGGGGCAAGTAGTTCGAGTTCTGTGAACCCGGGTCGCTCCAACGGTCAGTTGCTGAATTGGGTTGAGTCTCGAGACCCAGGCCCGGGCCCGGGCCCATAACCATGTGACGTGAAGCAGCCATGCAAGCCCAACGTGCTCCAGCCCAAGTTTATGTTTATGTTCTGCATTTCAATTTTATCGTTTGTTTTTATTTGTTTCAGTTAATTAGGAACGTGTCAAAGTGTTTCCTTATTTTAAGCCATACTAGTAGTGGAGGTATGGGTAGTTATTTTCCTTTGCATGTAATTTCCTTTAAAAGAGCAAGTTGGAATGAAAGAAAGGGCAGTGAATTTAGAAAATAAATTGAGTCTCAAAATTGAGTCTTAAAATTGAGTCCTAGCTATCTTGATCGGCAATTCAAGAGGTGAACAAAGGAACCAGTATTCTTTACCGGTGGTGTAACTGTAACCGGAAAAGAGCACTGTAGCCCGGCGATTATAATCGGAAGGTGCGTCTGTAACCGTTTGTATCGCTGTCAAACTCTATTTGATCCGATTACCAGGTGGTGCTTATATCATACTTGCTTGTGTATTGAAAAAGCAAACTAACAATCTCAAAATATATACAACATAACTAATATCTCATAGACAGGACTTGAACCCACGACCACTTGGTTACGGAGCATCATCTCAAATGTACCACTAGGCTACAAGCACTTTAGTACTAAACACTTAGTAAAAAAAAAAAAAAAAAAACTTACAGGAAATAAAATATAGGGTTCTTCTTTGCAAGAACGTTGACTGGAACCAAAACCACCACGACCACGTCCTCTTCCACCTCTATACATCTCAAATTAACCACGAGATTTATACGGGCTCTAAGGTTATGGGCTTTATTACACTCTACCTATTTATTTTTTTTCTTGAAAAGATTTAAATCGGTGGAGAAATCTAACTTGAGGCACTCATGGTTGTCAAGTCGACTCTACTCACTGCCACAAAACGCAATTCTGCATAAATTGATTATTCACTATCAAATTACCAAACTAACCCAAAATATATGTCACCTTGTTCCTCACAAATCCCAGTTCCAACTTGTCTTCAATTCAAACGGCAACGCAATTGATTATTTCATACCATTGAATGGCTTAGAATTTTGTATCGGTGATGGAGGTGATGACTTGGTATTTCATGTGTTTTATCTTTTGGGAAAAAGAAGTAGTACTATCTTTGTATCTTAAAACTTAAAATTAAAAAGAGTATTATAAATTGTGGATAAACCATTCAAGTGCTCCACAGCTGTACAAAGTTACAAATTTAATACTAGTACTATTATTGTAGCTAATATTTTTTGTTAGTAAAAAGAATATGAGTACGTGTTATGCATCAAAAAAATTATTTTTTTTTGTTAACTATAAATTTCAACTTTTTGGCCGACTAATCTACGGGATTTGAATCCATCGCCACATAAACTCAAATAGGTAAAACCCTCCTTTTTTAGGAGGTTGACGTGACCACTTAAGGTTGTTTGCACCTAGCAGAAATTCAACTTGAGACCTCACACATTTTATAGTGATAGTCACAAGCCCTTTTACTATTATGCCACTCTTAAGTGGTTTTATGCATCAAATTTTAGTACACCATTCTGTGTTAAGTAGTAATTCACACCGATAAAAAGCCATGTCTATTTCGGTCATTTCACTTATTAAAAATATAAATAAAGTGATTTGCCAAACACAAAAAAATTGATTATCTTATTATTGCCATGTCAAACAGCATAATCAAATCCAAACACTATATTTCAAAATCACATTTTGCAACAACTAATTATCTATTTCTTTTAAAGTCCCCTTTCGCGGCTCATAAATACATTTGCATAAAAAAAGGCAATTCAAAGTTGCCTCTTTTGAGGTTTGAAAAAATTGTCCATTAGTAAAAATAAATAGATAAGTTTTACCGAGTTTATTATGTTACATTTATTTAAAGTTATTATTACAGATTTTATATAAATTGTTGCAAAAAATAAGAAATATATAACATTAATGATTATGCTTATGTTAAACAGTATTATATAAAACTAACAAAAGGCGCGGATTGTTGTATAGTAACTTCATCTACAGTACCCAAGTATAATAAGCTATCATCCCCACAAATTTCATAACCCGTTTCCCCGACACACTATCTTCAACCGCCCAATATAGACAATCGATCACTACCACCACCACCCAAAAACCAGCTTCGATTACACATGTAACCCAAATGCAAATCTAGAAAATTCTTAAACAATACTCGAGAGGTGGATTTAAGGAGAAAAATCAAATGTGTAAGTTTATCAACCCTAAATAAATATGTATAAGTTTTACCTTTTCTTCGATTTTGTGTGCTTTTGATTAGTTTCGTGGGTAAACAAAAGCTTAACAATTACTACGACTTATACATATGTAAAAATTGAATCTTGAAATTAGGGTTTTCGCATAATTGGGTGTTTTGTTGATTTTTTTTTTTTTTTTTTTTTTTTTTTTTTTTTGGGTAGATTTTAGGGGTTTTTATAATGGTTAAGCTTATGCCTTATTTATAAGTCATGATTTGAAGATGTTTGGACTAGCTTATTTTCCCTGCTTATGAGCTAATTTAATTTTTTTTTTTTTTTTTTGCTTACGAGATTGGTTACTTGGTTTTAGTGTTTGAGTGGTTTTATGGAGCTAACTGTAGCTAAATGATTTGAGCATTTATTGCGTTTGAGCTCCAAATAAACCAGACATGAATTCATAGTTGTTATTGTGTTTCAGCTCCAAATAAAGCCAGCCATGAATTCATAGTTGGTGCTATGGGTTTGTATGACTTTTTTTTGGCTACATTAAGCTATTCGTGGCGAAAAGATTATAGCTTTTTTTTTTTTATCGAGTTTGAGGTTTCACCTGTTTGTTTTTTTTTTTGGTGTTTGTGATTCAATTTTGCATATGATCTACATATGAAAGGTATAGCAAAATAAATGGGTGGGGTTTTAGTATTTGATTATAAGATTTGTGGGTTTCGTTTATGCTGTTGTTTGGAATACCTTCGCCGCATCTATTCCTCAGAAATTTATTTGTGTTGGTTAAATGAAATTGCAGGCTGGGCTATTACTAGCTCAAGGTATGGAAGATGTGAACTTTGAGCAAATTGTCGACTCCGTGACTACAATGACAGTTTGGTGGCCTCCTCATGCGCAGCAACAGGCAATACATTCTTTTTAGTATGTTTTAAGATTGTAGAGAAAGTATGCTAAAACGTTTTGTTTTATTTTGATTTGGTTTGTGGCCTTTTATTGCAGCGGCAATTCAGAACAACAGAGGATTTCATCACCAACAAAAATTAGCATGGTTTATTGTTTAACCTCCATTGGTGAGTTATTTCTTTATTTATTTATTTATTTATTTTATTTATTTATTTATTTATTTATTTTATGTTTTTTTTCATTTTGATGATTCCATGTAAATGGATTGAATTGTTAATCTTTTTTTGTCATTTTCATATTCATTTTGTGATTTTATTAATGGTTTTTGCATATTGTTTAATGGGTGTTTTGATGTGTGTATTTAGTCTTTGGATTGTTGGTGATGGTTTTGTGGTTTGTGTGTTTAGGTCGGTGGAGATGGATGGTGTTCGTGTGCAAGATGTGTTTTGAATTGCAGAGCAAATAAGTAATCCATCATTGGTATACGGGTAGTCTTCGATTGTAACACCCCCAAAATCTGATTTAGCGGAAGCATACATGTTTGTGTGCTACTAAATTGATATTATAACACAAGGTACAAAGAACGATTTTACCTCAACCGTTTAAAAGAAATTTTCATATTCAAAAGTGTTTTGTTTACAGCATTTCATAACCGGTGTGGAAATATAGGCCCATAAAAGAGATCAAGCGGTCCCAAATACATCAGAGTCTTCTATGACCATGTCATGCCATGCCAAAAGCCTCCACAACCAGGTTATCGTCTTAAACCTGAAAATACATGCTAAAAGGGTCAACACGAGGTTGGTGAGTTCATAGGTTTGTGATAAAGCAGTAAAAATACTGTGAGTTCCATAAAAGTTTAGTGTCCATTGTGTCGCTCACAATGTCATGATAATAAAGTTTACCTTAAAGAAAATTTAGAGATGTGGACCATGAGTAGGGTATGTGACCCAAAATAAAATAGTCTATTACGCTAGCACTAAGTTCATACAACCGAAGCTATGACAGTGTGCATGCTCTAGAAGCATGTTAAATATAAAGGCCCGGCAAGTGTTTATCCCGATACACTTGTATTTCGACATGTTATACGTTCGCGTTTGCCTATCCGGTCAAACCGAACGGGGGAGTCACCCCGATAGATCTATTTATAACATTCGCGCTTCTCAGCAGGAATTGACGGCTCATGAGTTTGGGCATAGTGGGATTCAAAGGCTTAGGCTAAGCTGCGTAATAGTTTAATAAATCATAAGTTTCGGTTTGGTCCATAAAAGAGTTTGCATGTTTCTCACCCCGAGTTTTGCAATGCAAAGTAAAGTTAAAGAGTGGGGCTATAATTCACATATAACATTTACGCACTTGTGTTCAGAGTAAGGTAAACCAGTGTGCAATAAGCAGATAACTCATGTTCTAAAGTAAGAACAATAAATGAGTTTAAGTATAAACAGGCATTGAGTTTCATTAATAACGAGCATGTATTATCCCCCAAACATTTATAAAACAAGTAAAGGTAGGGACCATGAACTCACCTTAGCTTGCAGCAACGCTAAATTTCACAATGGTCACAACTGGCATCAAGAGCTAAACACAACCATATCGAGGGTGCAGGCACAACGGTGCCGGATCGGCACAACCTAATATATATGTAGTTATCTCAGAACGCGTCTCGTAAAGTAAAAGAGTTTTCAAAAGACAAGCGTTTTAGTTTTCGTGGATTACTCATATCAAAGTTTGTAAAAAGTTTAGTGTTAACGTTTCGTGTGGTGGTAAGAAAACATAGACTCAAAATGTAACTCATGCCAAAGTATAATATATATCCAAATATATTATAAAAGAAATAATAAAAGAGCAGTCAAGAAACACTGACGATGACTCAAGTATACACACGTCAAAGGGGAACAGATAACGACATAGTCGAGAAAAGTACCGACGAGAACTTGAGTCGAGAAAGAATGACAAGAAGAAATCAAGAATTGAACAATAAGGAACAAAATATGTCAATAAGAGTAGTTCGATTAGTAAGTTTCGGTATTTACCCAATAATTCCCAATAGTTTGGAAAACGTCAATTAAGTTGGGAAATGTAATTTAAGTTTTTAAAGAAAACTCAAAATATTATATCTTCTAGCAAAACGTTTACAAATTGATAAACTGTAAGTTTCGATTATTGTCGGTTTTATAAGAATGAAAGGTTTTTGAAATAAAAATGTATAAGTTTAGAAAGTTTTATAAATTTCGGCATGACGCGTTCATTTATACAACTTTCCCAAGTCATTTTGACTTAAATAAAACTCAATTTCTCAAAATAATGTTCCCGACAAGTTTATAACTAACAACTCGTTATTAGTTTAATATGTGTTGATTGGATATCTAGGTCCGTTACGAGTTTAATATATTAAATTCGTCCCGAGTTTAATATATTACATTCGTCTCTAGTCCAAAATGTCCAATCGTTCAATACAATCCAATGCATAGTCAAATGTCCATGTTTAATACTCCATCCATCCCATATTAAGTGTCCACTTTCCAAATGCACAAAATTTTAGGAAATTCCACTAACTACACTCTCCACCAATCAAATATCACTATTACCCACTAAAGTCTCTTCTCATTGGTTGAAAATATTCCCTGGACACTTAATTTGGGACATCCCAAGATTCCATTATGGACACTTAATATGGGACGGAGGTGACCCAATATAAACAAACCGAATCTTATATTTTGGGTCGTACTCCGTCCTGAGTCACGGTTTGAAGATGGGTAGCTTATTCATTTTTCATACTCGTTATTGGTTGGGTATTATGAGTAAAGTTAGTGTGTTGATTTTGTTGGTGTTCGGATTTGTATAAAACCCGTCTAGGGTATCGATTAGTTGTTTTTGTTTTGGGTCAATGCAACCATAAGGGTGTGTGGCGTGTATTGATCTCGGTTCAACAAGACACCCACATAGGGTGTGCTCGTTTGGTTGAGTATCGGCTTAACGGCCCACGTAGGGTGCATTTAATCTCGGTTTGACATCAAGCACCAAGGTGGTGCTTACATTGGTAAATAGATTTAGTTGTATTTCTGTGGTTGCAACATCGCGTTAAAAACCTGTATTTGTGTTTGTGTTACTGTTTTAGATCATCTTTTTGACCCGTTTTGGACTCAGTTATTATCCGACACCATAAACACATAAAATCAACCTTCAATTTCTTTAAGCAATCCGACAAATAAGAACAATATGAATATTAATTAATCTAAGACTATGTTAACTTAACTCCTAAATACAACTATCAGTTAATTAAAATTTTACATCATTGTACGCCATGTCGGTAGCAAACCATTTTTCAGTTCTACATGATACTAAATTTCATGTATCAGTAGTACGTTTCAAACTTTCAATGTTTATATTTACACAGCCTTTGACCTTCAAAAGTCAACTTTGATTCCATGTATACGGAGTGTGTTACCAGGCCACTAGGGTGCATTCGGTTTGTTTAAAATGGGCCTCAAGCCCAAGTGTAAATATAAGGGTGCGTTTGATACTTCGAATCCATATAGGGTGCGTTTGTTGTTAGTCTTGTTCAGTTGGTCATCAAATCCGTATAGGGTGCTGATGAACTCAAATAAGTACATTTTATTACTATCATTTATCCTATTAAATTGACTTGTTTTACTATATTATGTATGAGGATTGATACTTAATCGTTTACTTTTGTAATTCTCAGGTAAAAACAAGCATTTGGTGAAACTTAGCGATTTTGGACTGATTATGGAGCAAAACATGCATAAAGTAAAGAGTCTACTGAAATGAAGAAGATCAAGACTAATCTGCTCCAGATGCGCCGCATCTCACTCATGACATGCGCCGCATCTCTATCAAGATATCACCAGATACAATCCAAGATACAAGAGGACATGCGCCGCATCTAATCATGGAGTTACGCCGCATCTTCTGGCGGTGTACGAATATTCCTGAATATTATAATCTTGGACCCCACGCGAAGTTAAGTACATGCGCCGCATCTACTTAGTAGATGCGCCGCATCTTCCCTCAGACAGAAACTATAAATACCCCAAGACCAGACGAATTTCGTACGCATTATATTATAACCTAAGTCCGAACAGGAGAAACAAAAGGACGAATTCAGTCAAGGAGGCAGCACAAGACACACCCAAATCAAAGATACAAGAGCTGTAAGAAGGTACTGCATGTGTTTAATTCATTAAGTAGTTTTGTTTTATTGTGTTAGCAAACTTTAATTCATCAGGATTGGTGGCTTGTGTAATGTGACAACGAAAGATTGCACTCCCTTTAATACTTGCTTTCCCATCAATTAAAGTTTATATGTTGATGTCTTTGGTTACTACTTATTAGTGCATTGATAACCTCTGTGTTTATTAGTGGCTTGTGGGCATTTGACTGCGGGACATAATGTGGCTCCCACGGTTATTACTAAATTGATCACTTAGGAATAACTTTTAGACATAAGTAATCATTAAGGGTTTACTCGCCGATAAGATTAGGACCAACGAGAAAGGGTTAACTACATACACCTCATATAAGGCTATCAATAAAACAAGTGACAATCTACTTAATCATAAGGACAACCCTCTTATTGTCTCAAGTATCTATCTGTGTACGTGTGTGCTACTTGCTGATTCGTGCCTATTGGTTTATTTTATTATTTAATTGCAAACAAATCGTGCCAGTCTCTCAGGCTGAAACCCCCTTGCGTTAGGATATTAAAATACTGATTAGAATAACGAGATAATACGTTCCACTCTTAGTGATCGACACTCTACTTACCATTATCTTCATACTGACCGGGTACACTGCTCGTTAAGTGTGTGTGTTATTGATAAGTCGGCTAAATATAAATTTAAAACTTGAGTAGGCATTAAAACTGCCAAAACTATACTCCAACGCACGCTCACCAAGTTTTTGGCGCCGTTGCCGGGGAGTGAATTGTTATTATCTGTTAATTTGATTAGTATTTTAATTAGGTTTTTCTTTTTATTAGATTAATTGCATCATTGTACTATTTTGCATATTTGTTGTATTGTGTGTTAATTGCTTGCTTTTATTTTTATTTTTGTGTGTTTTATTTTCGTCTTGTGTTTAATTTTTGTTTTTATTTTTCGTATTTTTCTGTTCTGCTATCGTTGTACTGTGCTAAATCAAACGATACGGCGCATCTGATCTCTCAGATACGGCGTATTGCGTTTAATTTTTTTAATACAACGCGTTTAATTAATTCGATACGACGCATCTTTTCCCCAAGATACGGCGTATCTGTTTTTAATGAGAAAATTTTTCTAAGCGATAAAGTAATACGACGCATCTTTTCCCCAAGATACGGCGTATCTGTTTTTAATAAAAAAAATTTCTAAACGTTAACGCCATACGACGCATCTGCTTTCGTAGATACGGCGTATCTATTATTTTAATTAAAAACAGTTTGCGAATTATTAAACAGATACGGCGTATCGATCTTTGTCGATACGGCGCATCTTTCTGAATCAAAAATCGATATTTATTTTTAAACGTAACGAAAATACGGCGCATTAACTTTCGTTAATACGACGCATTTAATTTTAATTAGATAAGCTGATTTTTGATTAATTAATTCGATACGGCGCATTCAAAATTCTAAGCGGCGTATCTATTTTCTGAATAAAGTCTGATTTAATTTTAACGTATTAAGATACGGCGTATCCAACTTTTTGGATACGGCGCATCGTCTGCAGATATCAGCTATTTGTATTCTTATATCCGTTACTAAATTCGTTAATTTTTCTTCTTGCGAGCAAATCCTACTGATGCTTTCGTGATTATTTCAGAAGAAAAATGGAAGGATACGGAGAACTGATTGACTTCGACTTCGAAGCCAATTTTATGAATGAAGTATTAGTGCATGATAAATCACTCGAACGTTACGATGGGGACTACATTGAACTTAATGACCTTAATGGACCGTTGGAATCCAATGACCTGGTCATGGATGATGCTGAATCTGAGTTAGAAGAAGGAGAAATTGTGGATAGTCCAAAAGTCAACGTTATTAATACTAGGAATTACGATGAATTTGAGGGATATGATGGTTCTTGGGATTATGGTAGAAGAATCCACGCCAATTGTGCTTACAATTTGCAATTCCCATGCATGATTGGATACAAATGTATTGACGCCAATTTCTTTCCTATTTTGCCGATCAATGTTATGTCAAGAAGCTTTTACAATTCTATTATGAGAAATAAAGTGGAGTGTAGGGGAAAGAATGTAGTTGGAGCCTTCATTAATGTCCCGATCTTCGTTGGACGCTTTACTATTGTAACTGAGTTCGCCGTTGTTGAAGACATGAATGCCTATCGTGACAGCAGTATGGGCGACGTGATTGTTGGAAAACCATTCTGTAGGGAGATCACTATTAATGCAAAGCGATTTGAAGGAAAGATCACCTTTCAATGTGGAAGCGACGTTATCACTTATATGATGCCCCGAACTCACCCTGGATTTAAACATGCTACTAATAGGGTCTGCTACAAATTCTCTCCGTTCCTTTTTATTAGTAATGATGACATGAAGAGAGGAATTGAATACCCGTATCAGATGATGGAAGGATTCTATAAAGGAGTTTTGAACTTGGGACCTGAATATATACGTGACGAATTAGTTGCTAAATGGATCCTACGTGGCAATGTAGGAATCAATGATCGATATTAAAGAGCTGAACGTGAGTCTAACTTGAAGACTCTGGAATAAAGACAAGTGCTTACCGGGAGACAACCCGGATTTATCTTTTAATTATTCTGTTTTCTGTGTCGAGTCAGTCAGGCCCGCACGAAGATACGGCGCATCTCAATTCTGAGATGCGACGCATCTCCTGCAATGGTCATATCTTATTTTATTTTTCTGCATTTTTATTTTCGACTTTAAAACTATTTATCAGTTTATTTTTAATGCGGCGCATCTTTATTCTGATCCGTATTAATTCCAGGCTCGATACGGCGTATCTTCTTCCATAAGATACGGCGCATCGACTGACCTGATGATTTTCAGTTTTAATTTTTAAGTTTTATTTTTCCTAACTACTAATGTATTATGCAAGTTGAACCTTTCTTATCTTAGGTGTGTTTTAAAGCATTGGTGGTATTATAGTTTCCTGGATTTCCTGTGGATACATCAAGTATGAAGCTTTAACGTTCTAATCCACAAGAAAGATGATTTTTGCTCTTATACTAATGGAGGATCATACCGAGCAAATCTCAGGGGAGTTTTTCTGTTCTAATTCTTTTATTTTCCAGTTTTTAACCTTTTATACAAACAACGAGGACGTTGTTTAACTTAAGTGGGGGGATTGGAGAATTAGAACACTTAACACTTACTTGTCCTAAACTTTTTCAAAAATTATGCTTAAAATGTGCTTAATATATCAAACTTAAAATTTTTAGCATGTTTTTGTTTAAGATCTAAGTTGCATAGCTGCACACATGACGTTATTTTCAAAAATTGTGATTTTTCAAAATTCACAAATCTATGAGTGTGCCGGTGACTTGTAAACTTTAGAACTTGGCTTGTATACTATTCGAGACCACCATAATGAGTATTATTTATATAATTGGAATGACTTGTCTAAATTGGTAAAATTCTAGGACTACACCCAAATAGCCTTTATATGTTATGTGTTATTAACTAACTACACTGGTTAGTTAACCCCCGTATAAACCCTTTTGTTACTCTCATTTTTAGAGTAAGATACCCCTAGAAAAACCCTCAGAGCCATTCCTTTCGTTTCTTACACCTATGTTTAAAATGTTTCGTTACACCCTTACACCTTAGCCTACCCTGTAGATTAGAATCCGTGGTTGGTTAATTGCTATAGGCAGAGTGTGTTTCCTTACATTACCTGTGTTCGCGTGCGTAATTCATTATCTTTGGTTAGGTCGGGAAAATGCACAATGCAATTGGAGTGAAAGTAAATATTGTATATTTTTTGAGTTTATTTTTCGTGTGTTTACTACTTTCACTATTACCATTATTTCTGAAGTTATGAAAAGTATGGAACAATTATCCAGAATTATCATTATAGTGATGTGGTGAAATTTTACACATCTTTAGTTTAAAAAAAAAAAAAAAAAAAAAAAAATCGAAAAAATAAGAAAAGAAAAAGAAAGAAAGAAAAGTTGGAAGTTAGTTTTAAACCAACTTATGTAAAGTTATGTAAGTGGTCGATATCACCACTATTTGTTGTACTATATCTATGGATTGAATGGGAATTGGCAGTTATGGGAACGCCAATTAAGGTTTATTCTTTGATTAAGATCTTGTTGAGTATAATTCGTGTCTACCTAAAGCGTGTGTTTCAAGTGTTAAAGCGTGAGTTATTCGATGATATGAGTCTTATTCATGGGATGGTTGGGATAGTGATTAACCACACTTAGGATTTTAATTTATTTGTTTTGTTTATTTTTATTTTTACACCAATTTATATCCCAAATGTTATCCATGCCCTTCATTATTCTTTATCCAACCAAACCTTTGATTTATTGAGATTAGGGATTTGAGCAATCTTAAGTATCGTAGTCGTGGATTCGGCTATGTATTTATGATTTTGTCGCCCTTTTTGATTTATTATTATTGGTAAAGTTTGGACCTATCTTTAGCCTATTCGAGTTAAGGATTTGAGCAATTGCAAGTATCGTGTTCGTGGATTCGATCATGTATTTGTGATTTTGTCGCCTTTTCTGGAATTTGAGATCGATAGTGAAAGAGAATAATTAACCCTTAAACCTAAAAACCCTTTTTACCGCTTTAGACTTGTTATTCCTTAGCTTTAGTGGTGGAGATGTGTATACTTGCCAAGCTTATGATAGAATATTCGTCACGACTGGACAGTTAAACGATTAGATTTGCTTTTATCGACTTATTTTATTTTACTTCTAATTCGTTAAGTGTTTAGTTGTGTGATTATGAAATAAACGAATACATGCTTAAATATAAAAATAAATCCTAACATCTTTTAGGATACATTTTCATAAAAGAAATTCTAAGGTTTACTTGGGGACAAGTAAAGTTCAAGTGGGGGGATATTTGATGAACTCAAATAAGTACATTTTATTACTATCATTTATCCTATTAAATTGACTTGTTTTACTATATTATGTATGAGGATTGATACTTAATCGTTTACTTTTGTAATTCTCAGGTAAAAACAAGCATTTGGTGAAACTTAGCGATTTTGGACTGATTATGGAGCAAAACATGCATAAAGTAAAGAGTCTACTGAAATGAAGAAGATCAAGACTAATCTGCTCCAGATGCGCCGCATCTCACTCATGACATGCGCCGCATCTCTATCAAGATATCACCAGATACGATCCAAGATACAAGAGGACATGCGCCGCATCTAATCATGGAGTTACGCCGCATCTTCTGGCGGTGTACGAATATTCCTGAATATTATAATCTTGGACCCCACGCGAAGTTAAGTACATGCGCCGCATCTACTTAGTAGATGCGCCGCATCTTCCCTCAGACAGAAACTATAAATACCCCAAGACCAGACGAATTTCGTACGCATTATATTATAACCTAAGTCCGAACAGGAGAAACAAAAGGACGAATTCAGTCAAGGAGGCAGCACAAGACACACCCAAATCAAAGATACAAGAGCTGTAAGAAGGTGCTGCATGTGTTTAATTCATTAAGTAGTTTTGTTTTATTGTGTTAGCAAACTTTAATTCATCAGGATTGGTGGCTTGTGTAATGTGACAACGAAAGATTGCACTCCCTTTAATACTTGCTTTTCCATCAATTAAAGTTTATATGTTGATGTCTTTGGTTACTACTTATTAGTGCATTGATAACCTCTGTGTTTATTAGTGGCTTGCGGGCATTTGACTGCGGGACATAATGTGGCTCCCACGGTTATTACTAAATTGATCACTTAGGAATAACTTTTAGACATAAGTAATCATTAAGGGTTTACTCGCCGATAAGATTAGGACCAACGAGAAAGGGTTAACTACATACACCTCATATAAGGCTATCAATAAAACAAGTGACAATCTACTTAATCATAAGGACAGCCCTCTTATTGTCTCAAGTATCTATCTGTGTACGTGTGTGCTACTTGCTGATTCGTGCCTATTGGTTTATTTTATTATTTAATTGCAAACAAATTGTGCCAGTCTCTCAGGCTGAAACCCCCTTGCGTTAGGATATTAAAATACTGATTAGAATAACGAGATAATACGTTCCACTCTTAGTGATCGACACTCTACTTACCATTATCTTCATACTGACCGGGTACACTGCTCGTTAAGTGTGTGTGTTATTGATAAGTCGGCTAAATATAAATTTAAAACTTGAGTAGGCATTAAAACTGCCAAAACTATACTCCAACGCACGCTCATCAGGTGCGTTTGTTGAAAGCCGTACAATGTTGCGTGTATGTTGTGGTTTTATTAGAGGCGGTGTGTGTACGTTGTAAGGAAGTGAGAGGACCTTGCTTCTGTCACCTTGTGCATGTATTAAAAGTTGGTGGTTGTGTAAATAATAATGGCTCCTTAATGTTTAGTTTTGGGAGATGGATTTGGTCATAGGAAGTTAATGAGTCCATGCCCACTCCATGGTGGCTTAACTTTTGTCTAGTGTCATGTAATGGTCCTGCACCTGTTTAGGATCAGTTACGAGTCCTTGACAACTGTCGTTACATGTTATCGGTCAATTTTTAGTCCACGGCCAGCGCCTTAATTAAGCTTTCCTAGTGTTTAAGAACGAACCTAATACATTACCTAGAGGTCGTGCAAATCCTTTTGTTTCTCCCATGAACAACGTTTTACTGAAAGTGGACCCTTCTTTGGAGTAATGCTAGTATTTTCTAAAAGATTCATTTTTAACATACGTTTTGTAAAAGTGTCAGTGATGTTGAGTTTCAATTGCCATAAAAAGGATATAAAACAATCAACATAAATAAGTTTGATTATGTTGTGATGATTAACACGGCAAAATGTAAATTAGAAGCCCCACTACCAACAACTATTTTTAATGTCCAACGGCTATACTTGGGATTTGAGACTTGGATTGGAAAATATAGATACTTAACGGACTTTAATGCAGGACTTATATTGGGTCACCTTATTTGGACAAATAAACTAATAATGGACTAAAAATGGACTTTGAGTCCATGTATTTTCAACCAATGAGAAGAGACTTTAGTGTCCATATTATTGGACAAAGTTGACCAAATATAAGATTCCATTATGGACACTTAATGCTTGAGGCCCATTTTAAACAAACCGAATGCACCCTAGTGGCCTGGTAACACACTCCGTATACATGGACTCAAAGTTGACTTTTGAAGGTCAAAGGCTATGTAAATATAAACATTGAAAGTTTGAAACGTACTACTAATACATGAAATTTAGTATCATGTAGAACTGAAAAATGGTTTGCTACCGACATGGCGTACAATGATGTAAAACCGACATGGCGTATAATGATGTAAAATTTTAATTAACTGATAGTTGTATTTAGGAGTTAAGTTAACATAGTCTTAGATTAATTAATATTCATATTGTTCTTATTTTTCGGATTGCTTAAAGAAATTGAAGGTTGATTTTATGTGTTTATGGTGTCGGATAATAACTGAGTCCAAAACGGGTCAAAAAGATGATCTAAAACAGTAACACAAACACAAATACAGGTTTTTAAGGCGATGTTGCAACCACAGAAATACAACTAAATCTATTCACCAATGTAAGCACCACCTTGGTGCTTGATGTCAAACCGAGATTAAATGCGCCCTACGTGGGCCGTTAAGCCGATACTCAACCAAACGAGCACACCCTATGTGGGTGTCTTGTTGAACCGAGATCAATACACGCCACACACCCTTATGGTTGCATTGACCCAAAACAGAAACAACTAATTAATGCCCTAGACGGGTTTTATACAAATCCGAACACCAACAAAATCAACACACTAACTTTACTCATAATACCCAACCAATAACGAGTATGACAAATGAATAAGCTACCCATCTTCAAACCGTGACTCAGGATGGAGTACGACCCGAAACCTAAACGGGTTTATACCCGACCCGAGAGCAACAACCGCACTAACACATGATTTATTTGATTTACCACACAAATTTATATACCAAACATGTTTTAAATCACCTTTTTAATCCACGAAAATAGTAACTTATTCATAATCGGTTTGAAACAAAGAAAAAATATATAATATATAACGAGGGTTTCACGATTACCGAAACAAGAACGAGAGGGGAGGATGGTGTGGCTGACTGCTACGGTGGTGGTGGCGCGTCTTTGACTCGAGATGGCCGGAATCTGGTCGGAATGAGGGGCGGCGGGAAAACCCAAGAGAGATGTGAGTGTGTGATGAGGATTGAGTGTGTGTCCTCTCCGTGTTTCGACCAGATTAAAAAGAAGAAAAGAAGTAGTTTTGACCACGGCTTTCTTGGTGGAATCTCGTGAAGGGTTGAATCCAGCTGCAGTCTCTTTCCATTGAAGAGATTTGAGATGATCTCGTGATCTTGTTTGGGAAGAAGAGAAAGAAGAGCAGAGATATAAAACTGCACACTGAAAAAGAGAGTGGGAAAGGGATAGAGCAGTGGGTGGGGTCGGTTGGGGTATTAAGTGTACCCCGTGTCCCGTTGAACTCCGGTGTAATTTGAGTTTACCGGGTTGTCGTGAGCTCGAAAAAATATGATTTTTGAGAACGTTTTTGTAAAAGTAATATGAAAACACAATTATTGATTCCGGATAATGAGCATTGGATTCATGCCGTTACTAAGGTTGTGTTGGTACGCGTGTGGCGTCGAGTTGTTCAGAAAAGCGAGATGACTTCTCGGTTTTATATATAAATTGCCAGTAAGTGTCAGGAAGCGATTACTTCACTTTTCTTGATAAAATTAAGTAGTTTTGAGGGTTACTGTATGCTATTGTGTGCGAAATAACTTTCCGGAATAATCATGTAAGCTCAAAAATGCCCAAATGAATTGCCAAATAATAATAAGTTAACTCTTATTATTAAAATAAGGTTTGGGAAAATTACGGGTGGTTACATCGATGACGAGTCTTAGCCCATGTGGCTTTGTCTCATCAGGTGCTACATTCGTATGCAACTCATAGCTGCTTCGTTTATTATTTTTTTTGTTCAATGGTATGTTTACGGTTTACCTCTGTATTAAATATGCAGGGATGTCTTCTATGTCAAAGCACCAGCAACCACGATAGGAGGTGCCGATTAAGCAATTTAAAAACCAGGTGCAATGAACTTAGGGTTCTTTGTGAAATTAGGGGTGTTTGAAGGAACGCCGAATAGTTCTAGATGGGTCTCTCTGAGGGCACGTAAGTTTGTTGATTCAATTTATGTTTAGAAGATTTTCCTTCTTTAAAAAAAAAAAAAAAAAAAAAAAGAAGCTCGATTTACGCTACACTTTTTTTTTCAGGTTCTTTGAATGAGTCGTGGTGATGAGGTTGTTAAGATGCCGAAAGAGTTTAGCACTGTGGTCACAAGTGAGCAGGGTTCTGGAGTGTGCCGTGAGGCAGTTTTATAGGTTAGAATATCATTCTCAGGTACGAGTTTTGTGATTTTGGTTTTCAGTGGCGAAATTCAGTGGTTTTGTGCAAATATGTTAATTTACACATGTGATGTTGGAATGCCATTAGGTGGAGTAGACAAAGGTCAGATCGCCAATACCTTGGCAAGGCACATTACCAAAAAAATTGGAAAAAAAAAAAACCAAAAATGACACTTTATTTATATATTTTATAGTTATTGTTGTTATATGATTACTTTTATGTTTGTCGGACATAGTGAGGAAGCGAGGATAGCAAAGGAGTTTGAAGCAAATCAGAAAAGGATTAACAAAGAGCTTGAAAAACAAGATGTCTTGAGGTGAAAGGTATTTTTCAAACCTAAACAAAACTCTGGATGTGAAGGTGGACCAGTTTCGATATGTAAGTGCCTTTAAAATACCTTAACACTATATTGCTTGATTTTAATGACCCTATATGCTAATGTGGAGCATGTCTATATGCTTCAGGAATTGCAAGAACTAAGAAGTACTCTACATTAGCAACCAGAAGACGTAAACGTCAGTTTAAAGAATTTAGTGGTAAGCTTTCTTTGTTATTTCTTGATATCTTGAGATTGAGGTGCCAAAATGGGTAACATGATAATGTCTGCAAAATGGGTAAATCTGTACTAGGGCCTTTATGTTTTTTATCCCTTCGTACTCAATTAGAGTTTGATCTCGCTTGGCAATCTGAAATTTCTTTACTTATTCTATTCACGCCGCCAAAAAGAGGTAAAAAAAATTGGTGTAGTCATAATTCATGTACTGAAGTTCATTGAATTTCTCATAAAAAAAGTTCCGATTTTTGTAAACACATGTTAGTATTAAGGGTGTTAGGGATTTCTTATTCAAAGTTGTTTGTCTGTTGTTACACTTTTACCTAGATTTGGGGAGCGTATGTTTTAGTTGTAAACAGATGTTGTAAAAGATTTTTGGTTATTATATGCAGGGCGAAGACTTAAAAAGCTTCGGGCAGTGGGAAAGCAAAACACCTGGACACCCTGAAAACTATGCCACACCTTCTCTGCTGTATACGAAAGTGACTTTCGAACCGTGTGGGGATATGGGTGGGGAGGAGGATGGGTGTGGGGGGGGGGGGTGTAGTAATTATTTGGTTTCCGTTGTGGAGAGTGGGAGTGAGGGTGAGAGTCAGGTGAAGATTGGGATTGTGGCAGTTGAGATATTGGCTGGTGATGTTGTTTAAGGTTAGTTAGAGGATAGGTTGTTGAGGGATGGCTTGAGGCGAAGTTTGTGGGTTTGCGTCCTGCTGAGTTGCTTGGTGATTCGTTGTCTAAGTTCACTAAGAAGGTACTTTTTATCTAATTGATTTTATGTCGATTAAATATGTTACTAATTGATTTTGGTTTGCGTATGCTTATGTTTTAGTAGCTAACTTCAGTCAAATGTCGAGAAGTATTTGTATGTGCGATAGTAATTTAGTGCTAACCGTTTGGGTAATATAGTTTTAATGGACCTAGAGGTATCAAACGGGTAATAATTAGCTAAAAAGGAAACGGGTTAAAAGGCTAAATTAAATTTAGATAAGAAAGGAAATACGTCGAATGGGCTGCAAAAATTTGTTTGACATTGTTGAAGCAATATATTTTGTGTAATGGTGCTTGACGCATCATTATCTAAAAAACTCAGATTACTTGCATAAGTGTTCTGGGTTAAGAGTTTTTTTTACACATAGTTTATTTTAACCCTTTGCTTCTATTTTGCCACTTTTTGTTAGCTTAATCATTATGCACTGCACTTTATTAGTTAACTATTTTGTTGATAAATTGAAAATCTTGGTGTTGAGATCTTTAGTTTTCTTCTTAATGCAATGGAATATGTACTTGATGTGTAGTTTTTAATAGCATTAACTAGACCTGCTACAAATGTGCAAGTGGAACGTGTCTCTCACGATCACTACAAAGATGGTGGTGTATTAGCTGAAGCAACATATTGCTTTGATACTAATGTTAGACCTGTATCCCGGTTACTAGTAGGTCCCACCCTAGATGGAATATGCTAAGGACTTTATGTGATTGATGGTCAACAAAGTTATGTGAAAGTCAAACCCGATAGTCAAACCAATAGTCAAAGTATGACTAATGTAGTAATATAAATATGATGCATAAACTAAAGGGACCTTAGTTGCTATTGTGGTAAAATGGTATAAGTGTGTTGTGGCTAAAGAAGAAAGAAAGGAACTAGGAGGACTATCTATGTCAAGTGGCCAAAGTTATCACCTAACTATTATATCTAGGATACTCTAGTGTTTTCCACAATTATTGAGAGGGTGTAAGGACCGGATTTTAGAGAGAAGAAAAAGAGAGGGAAAAGCTAGATGGTGGTCTAGGAAGAAGATGAAGGAGATGAAGACCAAGTGCTTATAATCCTTCCTAGTTATGATCATCACAAGTAAGTATTTATGTTCTTGATCTTAATGAGGTATAGATTATGAATAAGTGAGAAATCATCAATTGATCAAGATATGATCAATTAATGATGTAGAAAGGAAGATGGGTTTGTTTGATAGGTTATGTTAACCTTGTTTATGTTATTAACTATTATGTTATTAGGGCTTGATATGTTGTAGAAGATTGATGATTATGGTTAATTGTGGAGATTGATGATGATGATGGATGATAGTGGTGATGATGATGTCTTTGATGCTGTTTAGCTTGGACTAAGGTAAGTAACTCCCACTAAAGCATGTATTATATGTGTATTTATCATGTATGTATTGTGGTTGTATAAGAGTATAGGAGTTGGATTTAGAATGGTTGTAAGCTAATGATGGATGGCTAGTGATCTTGACTAAGGGTATGTTAGCTTGTTGGACTTGGACTAGTTAAGGTATGTTGTTGATTATGGTTGTGAGGAATGGATGTAATTATGTTATGAAGTTGTGTATGAGATGAGTGGTATGACGTAGCTTAGAGACTTTTATGTGATTATGATGTTTATGTGAAAATATGTGTATGAGATATGTTTTATGTCGGGTTACTTACTAAGCGTAAGCTTATTCTTTTAGTTGTCAACGTTTTGTAGGTTTATGTGCGGCGGGAAGGAAGTACCTGGATTATGGCTTAAGAACGTGATAAGCGGGTTGGAAGATAATACACGTTAGGAGTTAGGTAGAATACCGAGCTCGAGTCAAGGTTGTACCCCCGAGAGTCTGTCTTATGATTTGTAAGTGTGTGTCAAGGTCGTCATAAAGTTTGGATGGTCAACGGTGTGTCCAAGTGTGTTAATTGGTTTTTGGTCAATGTTTAAGGGGGTGTTTGGATTAAGGTTGTTCTTACCCATTTTGGATAGTAAACAGGTCAAGTGTCATTGGAACATGTTTATTATGTTAAAATAATGAAGTTGGTCAAGTTTGGTGGAAAAATGATGTGGTATAAGTGATTTGTAGTATAAATGGGTCAAACGGGTTTTAATGCATAACCCGTCAATTTTGGGAGTACTATTCCGGGTAGTCAAACGGTAAATGTTTTTGTATGAAAATGAGCCCAATAATATAGTAATGAAATCTGGAAAGTTTGGTTAAGTTTCGAGTTCGGGAGGTCGGACTTTCAAGACGGGATTTTGAAAGTGCAAAATCTGGACAGGATCTCCCATCCGATCGGATGGCTGGCGATCCGATCGGATGGAGGTGTCTGACAGATTTTTGGTAAACTTTGAAAAATCATATCTTTTGATCCGTAAGTCGTCACAGGTCGTGCCACCCGTCGTTTTGAAGGTAATTGAGTCTAGTTTCATTTAAAAATAGTCTCAGGGTCTGAAAGTTTATAGATTTTCATAAATGGTCAAAAGAGTAACAGGATGTCCGTAAAAGTCAAGCGTTTCCGTGTAAAAAGTTTTAATTTTTGGTCTAAGCGAGCACGGGATGTAACAACTTAGTATCAGAGCTTCGGTTTAAGTGAATTAGGTTTTCTTTAGGATTGCCTAGACTTAAACCACTCGTAGACGCGTTAAGTTTAAGTTTAAGAAATGCGGGCAATTATTACGTAAGTTATAGGATGTGAATGTTGAGTTTTGAAATGAATTATGTGATTGCTATATGAGTATAATGATGAGAACTTATGTATGTGTTTTATGTGATATATGAATTGGTGTGTGAGTGATAGGATTACCGTGCACCTCGGGTTGTATCGGTAATTATTATATGATTATGTGAATGTAGCGAAATATAGAAGTAATGAATTAGACGTGGAAAATAGATGCCTTAGGTGTGCGATGTGAAAGTGCTTATAGCAATAGTGGGATTAGGTTTTGGTTGGATATAATGTGAACATTGAGAATGTGGACTTACTAATGGTAGAATTAATGAGTTAAACTCGAGTCATTGATTGTCTAAGTTATGAGGTGGAATACGTGATATGTTGTATGAGTGTAAGGTGTTAGGAGTTGTTCATGTGTATAGTATTGGTGTGAACGTAATGTAAGTCCATGGCGGACTAGACATGCTTAAATGATAGATTACCGTACACTCGGATATTGTCGGTGATTGTTATATGATTATGTGATTGTGTGCTATGGTAGTTTAGCGAGGGCGAATGGATGTAATAAGTTGTGTGGTGGTTTATAGGAAAGGTGACTAAAAATGAAAGTGCATGGCTTGTGTGATAGTGATGACCAAAGCATGGCCTCATGAGTAATTATAAATAGTGTGATGATCATTAATGAGGTATTAGAGATGGGTTAGTGGAAGATCAAAGTATTATGAGCATAATTATGAACGTGTGGTAATGTTGAATGTGTGTTATAGCATAGCGTGGTGAAGAAATAATATAAATTTATACATAATAAGTCCGTGATGAACTTAGTAAAGTTATAAAATGAAAAAAGGCATAGGGATTGAGTAAATGATGAAATAGAGCGAAATTTTCTAAGTATTAATAGCTATAATGAGATGGGTATGTATGAGGTTAAGGTATTGCCATGAAATAATTATATTACGGCTAAGGCGATTAGCGGTAATTATTAATAATGAATGAATGTGTTATAGTTGACGATCTATGTAAGGTCTACATGTAAAGGAAGCGAGTGAGACTAAAAGAGTAATGATAAAGATGCGGAATTAGCTAATGAGGGTTAAATAATGTAAGTTGTGGTAAGAGATGATAAACACATAGAATTGTGTAATTATAATAAGCAGGCTCATATGCTCTATGCGCTTGCGTTCACTAAAATATATGAATGTAATAATGTATGTAAGGTGCTTATGACTTGGATCCATTGCTAAAGTGATAAAGTGTGAATGTTAATGATCCTTCGGGGTGAACGTTAAAAGTGGTATCCTTCGGGATGACCAAGTAAACGAATGTTAAGGAATCCTTCGGGATGAATGTTAAAGATCCTTCGGGATGAAAAGTATTGCCTTCATCGGCAAATGGGGTTGCTTACATCTTTGGCAATAAAAGTATCCCCATAATGAATGTGTTAATGATATGGATCCAAGTCTAAAAAGGAAATATGAAGTATAAACGGGATGAAATAATAAAAGTTAAATTGGGAAATAGGAGTAGTAGTGTTATGTCGGGAGTACATAACCATGAGTTTATATTGCTTGATTTACATCGATTGGGATGCCTCTCCATGTAAATGAGGAAGTATAAATGAGTGGGCTTATGTGTTGCCGACACGGCACGAGTAGGGTTAGAGAAGTAGGAGGCGAAAGTTTAGAATTGGTTAGAAAATTATAAGGACTAAGATAGGAGGGTTAGAATTTGACCATGGCTTTTAGTTGAGACTTAGGAGAAGCCTTGAGGAGATGAAGAAATGGTAATGATGATATGATGTGCCTTGCGGCGTGGTACAAAATATGATGAATGAAAATAATAGAACGTGCATGTATTAGTCGAGCGTAATTATGCAAAGTCAAATAGCACGAGTTTCTTAAGTATCAAGTAGTCAGAAACGAGAATAGAGGATAAAGCAAGTGAGATGGTGATGTAACGGTAATAGGGCAGACTAGAATGATGATTAGTTGTAATAAGTATGTCTTGTATTATGCAAAATCTAAGCAAGAGTTGTATGGTATAGAAGTAAGCGGGAAGGAATGAGGGTTAAGGATATGTGATATGTTATAGTATGCTTAGAATTTCAAGATCACTTAGATCGTGCAACCAAAAGGGGGATTAAGAACAGAAAGTGCTAAGAATGGAGGTAAGTGGAAACTAAGTTTGGATAGTTTTAGACGAGAGATTTCGGGGACGAAATCCAAATAAGGGGGTAGAATTGTTAGACCCGTATCCCGGTTACGAGTAGGTCCCACCCTAGATGGAATATGCTAAGGACTGGTTTGTCACAATTATAGTTCAAGGAATTACACAAGAAATATGCAAAACCCGGTTCGTTGTCCCGATGAAGGATGAATGGAATATGTGATTTCGGGATCATGAAACGTGTTGTGAATGGATAATATAGTGAGATTTTTGGATTTTAAACTAAAAATAAGCAAACATAAATTAAAAACAACTAATTAAGCTAGGGAAATTATAATCTAAAGCATATGAATCCTAAAATGCAAGGAAATCCTAAAAATGCTTAAAACCCGGGCTAATCCCGAGCTTTAAAAGGAAAACTAATAAATAATAACCCTAGGTATGAAATACTATTTTTTCTAGAGCCTAAATGATAAAAGAAAATTTTAGAAAAAAGAATTATATTTTTTTTGATTTTGATTTTAATTGTTATGATTTAAAAACTGTTTTAAACTAATTAAATGTTTTAAAATACTAAAGCTGTTTGGAAAAATCTGAAATTTTTATAAAAACTCTTTACTGCTATAAGAAATGTATGAAAAATAAAATGGAATTAAAAGCTATGTTTAATAAGCTAGAATAAGCTAACAGATTTAATAAGCTTAAAAAGGAAAACTAGTATAAGAAATAAAGAAAGCACAACTCTACCAGTAAAGACCCAAGGGCATTCTGGTAGTGTGTGTTGTGGGTGAGGCTTGGTTAAGGCTGAGGTCCAGGGTTCGAATCCTGACCTCGGCTTTTTGAAAAATTATTTTATTTTTTTGGATTTTTCTTTTTAAAACTTAAAAAGCACTTAACAATAAGCAATTTTAATAAAAGAAACTATTTCTAAAAATCAATGATAAGCTCAGCAATAAGCCAAAAGGAGCAGATCAGAGGACATTTAAGGCAAATATGGGAAATAAGCTAAGGCAAAATTCTAATGGACTAATAAGCTAATTCTAAACTAACATAAGCTGAAATAAGCTAAGCTAATCTAAATGATTCAATAACACCAGAATAAGCCAAAGAACAAAGAATAATAAGCACTGAGATGAACCTAACTAGCTTAAAGGTCTACTGAAACACTGTTGGAGCAGGGCAATAAGGGCAATTTTCAAGCTAATGAAAAGCTGTTATAAGCTATTCTATAAAATCCAAAAAAATGTCAACTAACTACAATAGCAACCAAATATTAAATGTTCCAAATTTTGGCTTATATGAACTGATAATGAACAAATGATAAATAGAAAACACTAAGCTCAATTGGACAAAATGAAAAAAAAAATTGCAGACTAAGTTCTATACTGATGCAGTTTCAAGCTAAGATGAAATGCCAATAAGCTAAAAGCTACTAATCTAAAACTTAAGGAAGATGAAATTTAAACTATAAGCTACCTAGGGAACAAGATTCAAACCATTTCTTGAACTAATAAGCACCTAATACTATCCTAGAAAACTAGATCAGTAGGGCTGCAAATGGGAAAGCTACTGATGTGGGATTTTTCACAAAATCAACTCAAACCTAAATGAAATGATGCCAACTCTAAACAACCAACTTGAATAACTAATTTTAACCAAAAATAAGCACCTAATGAGCTTGAGCTTATGAGAAGCTCATTCACTCAGTATCTAACCTGTAACTTAACTTAACCACTCAAAACCTCAAATGCTACTAAAATAGATCAAAGGAGCTTATCAACAGCCGATTTTAACTAAATTAAGCAAGAATCAAGTTTCAAAAGTGGTATATGAACAGTGCTTAACCATTTTTGACCCATAATTGACCCTGTGCCAAACAGCCTTTTATGGACTGTTTTTGAGCTTAGTACTAGTATAGCTGTTTTAAGCTATAAATGAGAACCACAGACTCTTATCTAGGTATATTGAACTCTAAAAACAACTTTTCTTCTATGTTAAGGCACTAGAAATAAGTTACACTTAATAAGCTAATAAGGAAAACTTAAATTTGAGTACAAATTTTGAAAGATGAAAAGTAAATGACAAATAGCTGGAACAATAAGCTGCAATAAGCTAAATTAATGACTACTCTACCATTACACTAAACCTAATCTAACCCTAAAAATCTAACCATCTAACATCAAAAACTGTAACAGCAAGGGGCTATTTATAGCCTGAAGGAGGAGCCTTTAGGGTTTGGAGAAGCATCCCTGATTGAACAAATATTCGTCAACCAAGCCTTCGATGGAGATCAAAGGAATTATGGGGTGTTGAGATTGTGCCAAGCTTGTTCTTAACCTGAAAATAAGAAATACAAAGACACTACGTTAAGTGATTGCGCAGGGGTTGGACCCTGCGAACCACCTCCGGCGTGCGAGTAAGTATGTGTAATGGTAATGTAGGTCGTAAATTTAGAGAGTGAGGTTAACTTGAAATTACTTACCTTGTTCTTGGCCCGACTATGCTATTTATAGGGGAGAAATAGGGCATAGTGGGCGGTTGCACATAGTTCGGAGATCATGGGGGCGTCCCATGGAAAGTGGTAACCGCTAGGGCTTTGTAGCCCACGATCTCTGTTTTGGCGGGAAGCCAAAGGATAGAGGAGACGTAGGTTTGACCAGGTCTGGATGATCCTTCGTGTTAGTCCCTTCGTCAGGAATACCCCGAAGGGCTTAGGGCTTCGATTGGCGGATTCCCACATGGTAACCATTCGCAGGCGAATGGTTTTACGCCAATGAAACGTATTAGAAGGTTAACCTGGGCCTCCGAAGAGAGGGCTTTCTACAGGCTCGAAGGGGAGTCCTTCGACCCGTTAGGAGGGTGCATCATCAAGCCCCCCAGTCGAAGGCGATATATACGTACGAGTATAAATTGCTTTCGACTCAAAAAACCTTATACACTCTATCCCATTTATCACAAATTCGGACGAACTGAAGATAAGTGCTTTAAATAAATTCAAATGCAAGAAGCAGTACTCTATCTTTCTGATTTTAAAAAATAAAAAGGAATATGTCTAACTGAATTCCGCATTAAATGCAAACCATCATTATCCGGCCACTTGCAAACCCTTAATTGCTACTTCTTTGGTAAGCGCAAAACGTCATTTCAAATTTAGCATCCATTTGAAATCCGCTTAGATAGTAAAGAAAGTGTACACGTGTTCGGTTATGATCAAAGATTTCATGAGTATTTAATCTTCGACATGTTAAACCCTAGAATACTTTTACCTCCGCCCAAAATATACACAACTCTGTGTCATTGTGCTTCCATTGGAATCTAAAAGGTAAAATTCAGCCATTTTTCTTTGCTCTCCTTACTTTATTTATGAGTATGGCTGCAAAACGAATAATTAAAGAACAAACTTGTACCTTGTCGAAACAAGCATTGTCTGATTTTCTGAATGATTATCCCATACCCTTGGAATATAAAATCATGCTTCCCAGTAAAAAGCAAAGTATTTTTGATGCTCCGAAAGGATTTGTAGGCTTATATGTGCATGCGTTTACGCAATCAAACTTTAGGATTCCCATCCACCCTCTTATTTTGGAGTTTTTGCAATATTACAAGGTGCACATTTCAAGGTTTAATCCATTTGGTTTAGCCAAGTTGACAACTTATATTGTGATGTGCAAAGCGTATGGTTTTGAGCCTTCATTGACTGTGTTTAGAGGCTTTGCCAATCTCTACCCTGGTGGAGATTGGGTAACTATTGCAAAAAGGAGTGAGTATGATGTCCCACACTTATTGACTAAACCTTTTTCGAATATTCGAAATTGGAAAGGTCAATTTTTTTATATTGAGAGTACCATCATACCCCCCGAATATCCTGAGCTGTTGGCCGAAGGGAATAGGTTTGATGAAAAACGATACAATGACCCATTACCTTATGAGGTGAGAAGTGAACTTATGTATCAACGTCTTGCACGTCATCCAGTGGACGTACAAACGTTTCCTGAGCCCATCTTATTCATGGCTGGCATTGCTAAGAGTTGGGAAGGGTCTCCATTGCTTCCTGAAATTATTTGTGAAGGAGAAAGTATGTATAATTTCTTATTTCATAAATAAATAACTTACCTGCTGATATTCATCTCTTTTCCTTTGTCTTGTGCAGAAATGGCTTTTCGAAACTTTGTCGTGGCTGGAGGTGCCAAGGAAGTTAGCTTTATGCCAAGGGACCCTCAAAATACAAGTTACGGAGCGGGATCTCCTTCCATTTCTGTCAATAATAATGATGTTGATATCTCTCCACCCAAGCCCCTTGCTGTGCTTCCCCCAGTCAAAGCAGTTGGTACTGAGGAAGCCCCTCAGGTGGTGGAGGACATTGGTGATTCTGATGATACCCCTTCCGGAGGTGATCAGCTCAGGATTGTGGGGTCCTCCGGCATCGCTGATAGAGTTCGGACTAGAAAGGGTACTAGTGCCAAGGCTGCAAAGGCTGTCCCCAAGAGAAAATTGGACATTCCTACCCCGACTTCCCGAACCACCAAGCAAAAAACAGAGAAGTCTCGTGGGAAGACCATCATGTATGCTCCGGAAGGACTGGCCGATGAAGATAACATATCTGGTAAGCAGAAATTCTTCCAGCCTTTTTTCCTTTCCGTAATATTGCGTGTTTGGCTTATATTGCTTTCGTCTTAAAGGTTTACCAGATACGAAGGAATTGCCCAACTCTCTCTCCTGCCGCTTGCTTGTTGAGAATGTTACTCCTGCCTCATGGAGGAAGAAAATGAATGAAATGTCCATTGAAGAACTATGTGATCTCAACGACAAAAGTTATATCCGACAAGCAATGCTGGATAGTCATCTGAGCTTTCGCACCAGGGGATTGCTTAATAGGGTCCAGGAAGCGAAGGAGGAGGTTGCTGCTGTTGTTGCCAGAGAAAAGGAGAGGGAGAAAAATTATGCTGAATTGGAGAAGAGATGCGATGAAGTTATGGAGAACTTTGAGAAACATCCAAGGTATGAGGCTCTTCAAGACAGGATTGATAGTCTTGAAAAACAGCTTAAGGAGTCACAGGCAGAATGTGGTAGGTTAATTCTTGAGGAGGCTAAGGTTGTAGGCTATGAGAACCAGGTGAGTGCCCTGGAATCCAAGTGTACTGGGTTGGAGGTTGAGAGAACTAGACTAGTGGAGCAGGATGCTAAACGTTGTCAGGAGGTTGATAGGTTGAAGCTTGAATGTCAAAGGTTGAGAAAAGATAGGGCTGAGGTCGTATCGAAGGTTGTTCCCTATATTGCTATGGAATTATATCATAGCGATGAGGTGGGAGTGGTTGTGGGTAAACTGGTGAATGCAGCCATATTTCATGGCAAATGCACAACTTTGGAAGAGATTGCCGAAACTAAGAAACCCGTTGTGCTTTCAGATGTGCCATACTATCGTCCAAATTCCGTTCAGGAGTACGATGAAGCTGGTAATGCCTTCACCACTGCAGTTTACCCCTTTCTTGCCGAAGCAACCAAAGATCCTTCAGCCTCCATCGAAGATCTCCTTTCTAAAAAACCCAAGAGTATACAGCCTCCGTCTCCAACTAAAAGAACCTTGTCTGAGAAACCCAAGTCTGCGACTCATCAAGAAGACCCAAACTCTTCCATCAACAAATGAAGGCTGCCATGTTGGCAGTAATTTAGTCTGTAAGGGTGGCGTGTACCCTTTGAAACAATTTGTTTGTGCTTAAAGGCTGATGCCTTTCTTTAAGACAATTTAGCGTGCTTTTATCAGGCTAGTGCCTGTTTGAATGGTTTGTCTGGGCTTCGTCCCATAACTTTGAACAACTGTCCTTTTTTGAAAATGGCTTCGCCTGTGCGTAGTCTTTATGACTCTTAATTTGGAGGAATATCCTCCTTTTTTAATGCCATGCTTATCTTCTCTTACGCTCATTACTAGAACGTAAACATACAACCTAAGGTTATAACCTTATTGTGTGTATTTTGGACCAAGATTTTATGCAATCGTATAATTTGACTGCGACAGAGGGTCGCGACCCACTCCGTCTTTATCCTTAAGTTACAGAGGGCTTCAAATACCCTAAGACTTCATAGGAAAGCTAATGTGAATTGTAATGGATGTTAATGTTATACAAGACATGTGTCTTGCTTCATCCTTCGACATAGAAACTTGTAAAGTACTTGGCTGGATAAATCTATGTTGTATAAAACGAAACAAGAGATTTTGAGGGAAACATGCTATATCATTAAGTGGGTAGGGAGGATTACATCATTTGAAAAAATGAACACTAGACACCTACCATTAATGCTTTTTTCCCATGTGAGAAGACTACGTTACATGAAATTGAAAACAACTAAATGTTTTTAAAGGAAGGTAAGTTCTTATATGTAAGACTTACGAGAGCTTGTATCATGTCCAAACTTGTTCACGACATCTTTTGTTTTCCACCCTTCGAGCTTCCACGTCTTTTTTGTCACCGTAATTCTTCTTTGACGCTGGGCTCTTTCATTTGGCTTCGTTTGCTTTTACTCGAAGGACAACTTCCTATATGCCCTCAAGGCTTTGGGAAGTTTGTCTGCCCATTTATGCTGATATTGCCTTAACTTCGTCTCAATTTCGGTGACAATATCCTTGTCAACACAAATGAATCTTTGCTTCACGTTCAGGCTTTTGCAGAAAGAAGGGAACACTCCTTCGGCAAAGTGTGGCCCTTCGTAAGAGGTGATAACTTGTGGAATTCCAAATCTGAATATTATGTGTTCCCACATGAACTCTTCCACATCTCTTCCCTTTGTTGATGCCAACGGCTTGGCCTCGACCCACTTGGTGAAATGATCGATGGCTACGACCAAGAATTGTACCCCTCCGGGAGTTAATGGTAAGGGTCCAATTATGCTGACTCCCCATTGATCGAAGGGTCTTACAGTCATGCTAGGTGTCGCATCATACTCTAACGGTTTATGGGCTTTGGAGTGTGTCTGACATACCGTGCATGTTCTGATTGCTTCCCTTGCATCTTCTAGTACGGTTGGCCAGTAATAACCCCATTTTGTTACCTTCGCGGCAATGGCTCTAGGGCTTGTGTGTCTTCCACAGAACTCTTCATGAGCATTGCAGAGAATGATCGAAGCCTGTTTTAACTCGATACAGCGGAGCCAAGGAGATGAAAGGCGCCTTTTGTAGAGATTATTGCCTATGAGCCTGTACTGCGGACTTTTGACTTTGATTCTTCGTGCCGATTTTGACTTATCGGGCAAAACGCCGCTTATCAAATACATTTTGATTGGTTCTATCCAGCTGGAGCCTTCATCAAATGTTTCACTTCTTGCAATTGACCTGGTGGCCAATTCTTCTACTAAAACCTCACGGGGTAGATGAGCAAAAGCAGTCGATGCTAATTTGATTAGGGCCTCCGCCCTCTTATTTTGGCTTATGTGGACATTTGTCACTTTGTATCTTTCGAAACCCTGAAGGACTTTTTTAACCTCGTTCAAGTACTCTTTGATTATTGGCTGCCTTGCTCTGCGAGAACCCTTGATTTGATCAGCGACTAAAAGCGAGCCTACTAAAATGGAGAGGTCATGAACCTCGATACCCTTTGCGAGTCGAAGGCCAGCCAGCAAGGTTTCGTACTCTGCTTCCTCTTTCGTGGCCTTGAATTCAAAACGTAGCGCATAACTGTACTCCTTTCCCTCCGGATTTATTAGGATTAACCCTGTTCCGAAGCCATTGAAGCTTGAGGCTCCGTCGGTAAATAACTTCCATTCTTCCGCCGCTGTTGGGAGAGTTTCTCCATTTGGGCTGTGTCCGGAAGGTGTTTCGTTGAGGACTTCTGCGAAAGTCTGCCTCTTGGTGGAGCTTGGATTATCACGTTTTTTCGATGATCCTGGAGCCGGCAGGCCAATAGCTGCTTTGAATTTCGAAGGATTGATTTTGACTTCTTGCTTTGTCGACTTAGTGGGTTTGAATCCCTTGAGTCGATATCCCTTGCCATAGGGCTTGTCATCAGTTCTCGGTGTCGGAGGAGTTCTGGTGCTCCTAGGACGTATCCCCTCAAAGATCTTCCCTTCGGCTTTGTGTGGTTTCTCCAATTCTGCTGTGGAACTATTTGGATATTGCTTTTTGCTTATCACTCTTCGTTCTGCACGACGCTTTTTTCTGACGATATCTTCTTCCTCATCCGCACTTCCAATAACATCATTCGGAGGCTTTTTATAGCCTTCTATCTTTTTCTTGCTGTCCTTTGAACTGTGCTCAGAGAATACCGTCCCTATTCCGTTGGGTGTGTGAAACTTTACTGCTGCATGTATAGTGGAGACTACTATACCCATCTTTTGCATGGCGGTCCTCCCTATCAACAAGTTGTAAGGAGAGTTGGACCCTACGATAGTAAACATGAGGGTTTCTGTCCTTGCGATCCTGCCTTCTCCGACTGTTATTTCCAGCGGAACTTCCCCTAACGGCCACGAGCATTCGCCAGAAAACCCTACTAAAGGCCTCTTCGAATCGACCCTTTGAGACCTGACCGCCGACGAGAGCTTTCGAAAGCAATGTTCATATATGACTTCGCAAGGGCTTCCGCAGTCCATGTAGGCCCCCCTTATTTCTTGGCTAAAAATTAGGACTTTGATAACCACTGGATCGTTCGAAGGGATCCTGCCTGAGATAGGGGAAAACGTTACATCCCTTATCTTGTTTGCTTCCGACTCCGGTACCTTCCTTTTCGAAGTGTTTTCGTCTCTGTGTATCATTAGTATGGGGGCTTCGGTAGGGTTAGTATCCTTGGCCATTTGAGTGTCAGTCATCTTTTCTTTGCCTTTCTTGATTCCTTTTACCAGGTGTGCCAACTGCCCAGATCTTACGGCCTCTTCAATTTGTTTCTTTAATTCCCTGCAACTGTTCGTGTCGTGGCCATTGTCTTCGTGGAAGTGACAGTACTTGCTGGTATCCCTGTTTTTACCCTTACTCGTCATACGTGGAGGCGCTTCGAAAGCTTTGGCCGCCCTCTCTGTAGCAAGTATTTCTTTTGGAGACTTCGTTAGATTGCTCAACAAACCATGGTTGGGGCCTTTGTTGTACGGAGAGAACCTATCTCTGTTCTTGTTCTTGTTCTTGGACCCTTCCCACGTGGAATGCTTCGAAAACTTGTTGTTGCTATCCTTATCTATCGGAGCCCCATTAGTGGATACCTCTTTGGCTTCGATCCAAGTGTACGTCTTCTCGGTCAGGCCCTTGTAAGTTGTCGGAAGGTCGGTGGACAAGAATTCCACCAAACTCCGATTCCGAAGGCCATGTACGAAACCAGAAATACGTTGATCTTCATGAAGACCCAAAATTTGCAAAGTCTCATCGGTGTACCTAGTAACGAAGGCCCTGGTGCTTTCATTTTCTTTTTGTTTGATGTTGTGTACCGTTAAATGAGTCCTTGTGAATTTCTTTTGCTGACTGAAGTGCGACCGGAACTTAGCTTTGAGATCATCAAGATTGACGATGCTACCGGGCTTTTGCCCATTCCACCAAATACGAGCAGAATCCCGAAGGGTGTACGTGAACATGTGACAGGCCACCGGCATAACCCACTTTTGCATTTTGATAGCCCCTTCGAACAAGTGTAAGAAATTGTCCGGATCCCCTTTTCCATCATAAGTCCCGACATGTGAAGGCATTTTCAAACCATCAGGCAATGGGTAATCTTCTATCCATCTAACGAAGGGTGTAGCTGAACCCATAGGGTCTGAGTATAGACAATTATAAGGTGGTGCGTACATGGGGACCGTATTGTATGGATTGCTGTTTGGGGGCATTCCCATAGGAGTTTGGCCTGGGTAGGACTGATAAGGTGTGCTCATGGCAAACGGGTAACTGTTTCCCATGGCATATGGAGGGTAGGCCATAGGGTGGCCGAAGGGTATGCTCCCATAGTTTTGAGGGAAGCTTGGGTTATTAGGCTGTCCATTTATAGGAGGATATAAATTTTGAGGATAAGACTGAGTTTGGAACGGGGGGTACATACCATTGGGAGGAAGATTTCCTCCCATATTGATTGTAGACGGATTGTCTTCTACACTTGACGCGTGAGAAGGCTGCAACGGAACCCCGGCTTCAGTTCTTCCAAGATGGGCGGCTAGTAATGGAGGTAAAGTCACCCCCCTTTCTTCCCTAAGATGACTCCTACCGTTAGAGCCTTCGGCAACCGTCCCTTCTCTTCTTGTCGGAGCCCTCTCGGGGACTCCTTCGAAACCAACAGACCTTTTGGTTAGCCTTCGGCCAACTGGAGAACCAATCCTTAAGGCAGATAGGGTTGGTCCTTGGGTCGGAGGCCTAGGCTCCATCTCCATTTCCTCATCATACTCTTCACTCGAGTATTCCAACTCCTTTCGTACCTCAGCATTCCTGACTTGCCTGTTGCGAGCCCTTAAAAGGGTTTCTAACACTTCATGGTTGGCTTCGACAAAGGCTGGGCTAATGACAGGTTCTGGGTTGGCTGATGTCGAAGCATGATTGTTGGTTGTGATTTCTGGGTGAGAACGTGTTGTGAAAGTGGAGGCGGTTATTGGGGGAAGGTTGTTAGGGTCGTCGACTGGTATTGGTGTTAAGGTAGAGAAGCCCGGTGGGGGAGTATCTTCTCTCCCTTGATCCATGCCGGAATAATAGTGAAATTGGTTGGTAGGTTAAAAGCTCGGAATTAACGAGACCAATTGTAGCGGTCCCACGGATGGCGCCACTGATTGAACAAATATTCGTCAACCAAGCCTTCGATGGAGATCAAAGGAATTATGGGGTGTTGAGATTGTGCCAAGCTTGTTCTTAACCTGAAAATAAGAAATACAAAGACACTACGTTAAGTGATTGCGCAGGGGTTGGACCCTGCGAACCACCTCCGGCGTGCGAGTAAGTATGTGTAATGGTAATGTAGGTCGTAAATTTAGAGAGTGAGGTTAACTTGAAATTACTTACCTTGTTCTTGGCCCGACTATGCTATTTATAGGGGAGAAATAGGGCATAGTGGGCGGTTGCACATAGTTCGGAGATCATGGGGGCGTCCCATGGAAAGTGGTAACCGCTAGGGCTTTGTAGCCCACGATCTCTGTTTTGGCGGGAAGCCAAAGGATAGAGGAGACGTGGGTTTGACCAGGTCTGGATGATCCTTCGTGTTAGTCCCTTCGTCAGGAATACCCCGAAGGGCTTAGGGCTTCGATTGGCGGATTCCCACATGGTAACCATTCGCAAGCGAATGGTTTTACGCCAATGAAACGTATTAGAAGGTTAACCTGGGCCTCCGAAGGGAGGGATTTCTACAGGCTCGAAGGGGAGTCCTTCGACCCGTTAGGAGGGTACATCATCAATCCCGAAGTCCAATCTCAACCCTTGATCAAGCCTTGGTGACCAATCTTTAATTATCAGCCCTTGGATTAAATTCGTGAGGTGTTCTAGCCAATGAAATGCTGCCATTTGGCCACGCTGGCATTCCCTTGATGTCATACCTTCTACCATGTCAGAATCTTTCTAGAAGGTACTTTAAGTACGGGTAATTTATGGGGATGCAGGGTAATTTGAGGTAAGGGTTGATGAACAGTAGAAATAAGCGGGGTAAAGATTGGGGATTTATTTTTGTTGTTTGACTGGTATTTAATTGACCGGGTTATGGGATGGGTAAATAGGATCCGGGTTTGGGTGACTGGGTCTAATTTGGATGGTGTTTTTAAATAAAGGGTGATGGGCTGGGTATTTTAACTGGGTTTGGTGGGCTTATGGATTTGTGATATGGATTTATTATAGATAGAAAATTTTAAGGTTTAAGGACCAATGTTGTACACTTTGTAATTTCGGGGACTAATTCTGCCAATCTTCAAAAAATATATCCAAGGGCTTTTCTTGACATTCTGAAATTCTTCAAGGACTATTGTTGTAAATTAGAAATAATCCAAGGGCTGTCTTGAAGTATAGAGCTCAAGTATCTTCCCCGGCTTCGGCTTTAATTCTCTTTCCATTCTCGTGCCCGTTTTTTTTTCCTTTTTTCCTTGATTTTGTCCTTTTTTTCGAGATATCCGCACCTGCGTATAAACAAACACAAAAACACAAATATCTTCGGCATTTTGGTTAGTTTTTGGTCGTTTTGGTCTGATTTTAGTCAAGAAAAAGGTATGTGTTTAAGCACATACCAAGGACTTTATGTGATTGGTTGGTCAACAAAGTTATGTGAAAGTCTAACCCGATAGTCAAACTAATAGTCAAAGTATGACTAATGTAGTAATATAAATATGATGCATAAACTAAAGGGACCTTAGTTGCCATTGTGGTAAAATGGTATAAGTGTGTTGTGGCTAAAGAAGAATGAAAGGAACTAGGAGGACTATCTATGTCAAGTGGCCAAAGTTATCACCTAACTATTATATCTAGGATACTCTAGAGTTTTCCATAATTATTGAGAGGGTGTGAGGACCGGATTTTAGAGAGAAGAAAAAGAGAGGGAAAAGCTAGATGGTGGTCTAGGAAGAAGATGAAGACCAAGTGCTTATAATCCTTCCTAGTTATGATCATCACAAGTAAGTATTTATGTTCTTGATCTTAATGAGGTATAGATTATGAATAAGTGGGAAATCATCTATTGATCAAGATATGATCAATTAATGATGTAGAAAGGAAGATGGGTTTGTTTGATAGGTTATGTTAACCTTGTTTATGTTATTAACTATTATGTTGTCACTACAAAAAAACAGGCTTTAAGAGACTGAATTTCTAGGGACTGATGTATCAGTCGCTGATACATAGCATCGGTAACTGAACCATCAATTGCTGATACTTTTAAGGACTGACCTTTTATTGACTGATTGCGGCGACTAAAAATCAGTCCTCGATTCAGTGACCCTATATCTGAGACTAAATTTCAGTTACTAATATGCCTGTACGGGAAAAAATTTGGAGGAAAATTTGTTAGTAACTGAATACAGGTGACAATTCAGTCCCTAGTACATGTACATCATATCTAAGACTAAATTTCAGTTACAAATATATTTGCGCAATAAAAAAATTTGGAGGAAAATTTGTTAGTGACTGAATTATAGTCACAGTTCGGTCCATAATACATGGAGATCATAGCTAAGACTAAGTTTCAGTTACAAATATGTCTACACAATAAAAAGGTTTGGAGGGAAATTTTTTAGTGACTGAATTTCAGTCACAGCTGCGTCCCTATTACATGGACATCATACCTAGGACTAAAATTCAGTTACAAATATGTTTGCGCAATAAAAAAAGTTTGGAGGGAAATTTGTTAGTGACTGAATTTGAATCACAACTTAGTCCCTAATACATGGACATCATAGCTAAGACTAAAGTTCAGTTACAAATACATATGCAAAATAAAAAAACTTTTGAGAGAAAATTGTTTATGACTGAATTTTAGTCCCACATAAACCTCTTATACATGGGCAACATATTTAAGACTAAAATTCAGTTACAAATATGTCAACACAATAAAAAGGTTTGTAGGGAAAATTTGTAGTGACTGAATTTCAGTCACAGCTGAGTCCCTATTACATGGATATCATACCTAAGACTAAAATTCAGTTACAAATATGTCTGCGCAATTAAAAAGGTTTGGAGGGAAATTTGTTAGTGGCTGAATTTCAATCACGACTCAGTCCCTAATACATGGACATCATAGCTATGACTAAATTTCAGTTACAAATACGTATACAAAATAAAAAGGTAATTTTGACAAGACTTGTAAACAAGTATATATATGCCTGTAATTGTTTCTATAACTATGTTGGCAAAACCTCTACTGGATGTCAAAAGACTCAAAACTAAACGGTCTTTAAAATAAACTAATGTACTTTTGTTTGAAGAAATCATAGTAAAATGCTGCAATAAGGTAGCCTATAATCATTTCTTGCAATTTCTTTTACCTATAAAAATGTACAATTTTTAATTTTGACTTATTCTAAAAGTCAACATTCTGTCTTGAAAGATATAAATTCTAAGTTTGTCTATCTGCTAATAAAGTGATTGTCATTCATATACAGTCTATGTAATGGGATTTCATTACAAATTCTAAACTCTAAAGAGTATATATCCAATTTATGCAAACATCTCATAAGAAAGGAAAGCTTTGACTTTGTGCACAAACTCCTTTTTTCACTGACACATATTGCAGTATTACAACATACCAGATTCACAACAAAACCATAATTCCTGATGTTGTTCAGTATTAACTAACAACTACGCTTGTCTATATATCCTGTTAAGAAGATCAACAAGCACCTACTAGCATACTTAAGCTCCATCATTAGCTTAGTAGCTTACAAAATAACTGAACTAAAAAGTTTCAGTTTTGACTTGATTCTCAATATGATTGTCATATTTCTAACTTTTAACAAAATGTTAGGATATTTGATATACTAATATGAAGTATGATACTAGTAATCCATCAATTAGACTGCACCGAGGAATGTATGATAACTAGATCTCTTCAGGCTTCACGTCCCACCTTGTACGTCGTACTGGTTTTGTTGATGGTGTTACTCGTGGCGAAATCGGTTTGTTGAACCATGGTGGTAAATTTATAAAGTTCCACTCCTTATAAACATCATCAGCAGCATCATCGGTGAACCAACCATGATATGGTTTTCTTTTTCGAGGTTGAGCATTAAGAGGTGGTGGTGGAAGGGTGGAAGCTATGATAAGTGATGGTGGAAGTGGTGGTGGCGGCGGCAGAAGTCAGCCCACAAAGTATATCTTCATTGCTTAAATCATCTAAATCATTTCATTGATAGCTAATACTACTTTTATTGATAGCTATTTATAAATTGTTTTGGATCAACTCAACCTGACCGATACCAGATCACCTATTTTGACTGGCTAACCAACCCATCGGACCCACCCATTAGGTAGATTTAAACAAGATAGACAACCTCAAGATCAGGGATGGCTCGGTCAGCTTGGAACTGATAGAATGAGTTTCTAAGCAAATTCTCTGGATCACCATCTTCACATCTCAATTGATTTAAAAGCATATTGTAGCTCAAATGGAAAGCACTGACAAAGTCAACAAAGAAAAGTCAAGTTATGATGCAATTCATAAAACTCGGCACTTTGAGCAATGCAGTATTTTAGAAGCAGAAAAAAAAAGACTTACCTGTTCAAACAATCGGCACTTCCTTTTACCATCATTTTAGCAGTGGAAGGTTCCAATTTTTCATCAAGCATGAGAATACAGACACCACGGTCATCAATTCCTCGACGACCCGCACGACCACTCATTTGTATATACTCCCCACTTGATAGCCATCTGAACTTATATCCATCAAACTTGCGAACATTTGAAAATACAACAGTTTTTGCAGGCATATTAAGACCTATGCTGAACGTCTCTGTGGCGAACAAGCACTGAAACAAAATATTTTTTTAATATAAGAACCTCAATATTCGGAAGTCATGTGATAATATAGTTACGCGCACTATAAATCTAGCATATCTGCTACCATTATGAATTTTATGCCTAGCAACAAGTGAAGGAACATCTGTTCTTGAATTCACACACTCCTTACATGGACAGTGGATTTTGCCTTCACTATCAACGTATCTTTTACCCGTTTCTGCAAAAGCCAGTGCGCCATTGATGAACCTTGGATCAAACTTATTAGTGATTTTAGTCCAGCTCTTATCCAAATTCATTGCGAATACTGGGTAAAAAAAAATAAAAATAAAAAAATATCATTTAACTAAAATGATATATTTTTTATTTATTTATTTATTTATTTTTTTTAATATATATAGAACAGATGGATCTTAAGAAACTGTAAATGACCATATGTTATTCAGATATTCAACTATAGATTACAATGTAGCACTAGGTTTGACTCTTCAAAGTCAAAGCTTGACTATTTTCGACCACACACTCACAACTGTTCTATCATGAAGTCCCTATATGCAAAGCTTTGTTATTAGACTAATGGTTATGATTATATCAATACCAGTTTCTGTAACTGGTATGTTTGCTCAGTATCATTAAAAAGTTCATATATTTCTTTGCTCTAAAGACAATCAATAGCAAGAAGATTCACTACGCACATAAGCAATATGAGATGCGAAGTGCAGACAAGCTTCCTACACACTTTGCAGCAAGCTTCATTGACATTTTCAATGAATATACGCCATCTCCATGTCAACTTAGCTTAAGATTTTTTTAGAACAACAAACACGTCTCTGATAGGACATGAACCAACAACATATGGTTGGTGGAATGATAAAGGCACATTTGATATCGCTAGGGCAAAGACATTTTGGATGGTTGATCAAGTCGCAAACTTTATTTATCATTTGCGAGGTGGGATATTATCGTGTGTGTATGAATTGGCAATATGTTATGCTTATGGCAATAATCCCGAGAGAACAAATTGATAAGGATATTTGCTAGTGTCTATGACCATTGATCAACATCAAACCTTTTCCAAATAGTAATTTTATTGTGTAGGCAAATTATTCGTACCCTACAGAAGTTCATGATGGGCTTTGTGTTGGACAATATTTAACTATGAGGGACCAAGGACTATGTGATCCTCTTTACCTTACCAACCAATTCGACAGAAGTACATGCCAACTAATAAGCCAGTAATTCCCAAAAATAAGCTTACCCAAACACCCCCTGAGAATGCAGTAAACCTTAGCAGTCGTGGATCAGAATTAGCACGACTATGCTGGATATTGCTTATGTGCGATATCCGTGTGTAACAACGATCCGATCGGCCTTCCTGCACTGGTAATAGTTTAATGCAACCACACATCTAGTAAACCTTAGCAGCCTAACTTCATAAGCTCAACGAACAATGTAATCCATTTGTTTAATCATACAATTTCAATAACTATCAAAACTTAAAGTTTTAATTTTTGTAATAACAATGTCATGCTAGAACCCAACCCATCAATTGTTTTTGCCTATTTCATCATAATTTCTAAAAGTTATAATTTTACTTGAATTCTAGATTAAAGAAAATAAAATTCATAGAATACCTTGAAATTAATTGAAGATAAGGGTTAGATTACCCTTGTTGCTGTGAGCGTGCAAACCAACCAGGGACCAGGGACTAAGGGTCTTTTTCACCTTGTTTAAGTATGCAAAAAAGGGACCAGGGACTAAGTGTATTTTTCATCTTGTTTAAGTCTGCAAAAAGTAAAAAAAAAAAAAAAAAAAAAAAAAAAAAAAAAAATTCAAAAAGCTAAGGCTGGGGTTCGAACCCCAGTCTCTCAGCTCAAACACAACACACTTAACAATGCGCCCTTGGGTCTTTTTCAATACCAGTTTGCAATATTTATTTCTTAACCCTCTTTTTCCCTTATAAGCTTAATACACTGTTTAGCTTAGAATCAGCTTATTCCAATAAGCTGGTGCATTTTTTCGAATTTTCCTAGCCTCAGTATACCTTAAAGTAATTTTATTAAAATTTTCAGATTTTTCTCTTTTCATTTAATATTTTTAATCATTTAATTTTCTTTATTAAGTTTTTAATTCATATTAATTAAAATAAAAATCAAAAAAATGTAATTCTTTTTTCTAAAATTTTATTTTGCTAATTACGACTTAGGAAAATTAATTTGGCACCCCTAGGATTAATATTTCATTATTTTGACATTTAGGTTCGGGATTTCCGGTATAAGTTCGTATTTAGGTTTCTTTTGCGTTTTTATGATACGTAATTTGCCTTAGTTTAGCTTTTTCCCTCGCGTTATTTATTGTTTTAATATGGTTTTAAATAAATCATGTCTTTAAACTAATAACTAAAAGAGAGGGGTAAATTAGGCACCTCAAGTGGTTTTACTTTATAAGCGAGCCGAGCTCGAGCTATCTGAAAATAAACGGGCTCGACTCTACTCGTTTACACCTCTAAGACTAGCATTCAATTTTCTTACTTACTAAACACAGATTTCTTTCACAAAAATCTAGCAATTGCAAAGTAAAAAATCTAATTCATTGCAATTGCACGGTTTATTATTGTGACATATGTATTATTATTATTTTATGCTATGGTAGAATATATTATCTAAATTGGATTTGAAGTATCTTGGCGTTCATATGGGTTGTAATATGAAGCGGAGTTCTAATTGGGAAGTCATCATTCAAGAAATGTATTCCAATCTCTCTAATTGGAAAGCTCATCTGATTTCTGTTGGTAGCCGTCTTTCTTTAATCAAGTCGGTTCTTAGTAGCTTCCCCACTTATTTCATGTCGCTTTACAGGGCACCTGTTTCCAATGGATTTGGCGGTTAATGTTGGTCTTTTGTTCAAATGGATTTGGCGGTTCTTGCAAAACTCGACTGATCGTTGGGCTACAGTGATTAAGGCGATATATGGTCATAGCGGAGGTATATTTGCTGATTCCACGCATTATTCTAATCAAGGTACTTGGATCGGAGTGGTATCTTGTCTATGGTTAAATCCCTTAAACATAAAGGAATCGATCTTTTGTCCTTGTGTACTCGGAAGTTAAGGAATGGTGCTTCTGTTCGTTTCTAGGATGACACATGGTGTGGGAATCCGCCTTTAAAAAGCATTTTCCCGCCCGTTTATATGCTCGATAAAGACAAAGGATGTTATGTTGTCAATCGGATTTCTTTTCATGACTGGAGTGCTTTTTTAGAAGAAATCCGAGAGGTGGCACTGAAGCTTCTCAATTTTCGAATTTGCAAAATCTTATTCGAGACGTTGTGTTAACTGATCAACACGATTCTTGGATATGGTCGCCTGATATTTCAAAAGGATACTTCGTTGCCTCAGTTCGATATTTGATTGATTCTCGTATCCTATACGTTGGCCCTAATGCTACTCGTTGGAACCGTAGTATTCCTATAAAAGTTAATGTCTTTTTATGGAGATTGTTGCTTAACAAGCTTACATCCAAAAACCCAATACCACTACCAGTTTCTGATGTAGTAGTTTGTCAAGTGAAGAAATGGTACCACCCAAAAACCCGATTCATTATCGGGTCAGGTATCGAGTGAGTTTTTAAAAAACCCAAACCCGATAACCCCGATAACCCGACCCTATAACACCCCTAACCACCACACCATTATGCCTTTCATAAATTAAAAAAAAAATGATTTTAATCACCACCATGTTCCGGATCCATAAAAATTTGAGAGGGAAAATCAAGAGGGAAAGAGTGATTTCTACAAAATCAAAAATCAATTCAATCCCATGGAATTCGGGATTTCCTTCTTGATCTCAGCCCATTTACATAAAAAAACCCTAGATATGTTAATTTTATCTCATCACAATTCAGTTCTATACCCATTTTCTCTAATAACGATTCAGAAGATTAAGGTACTTTCTCCCAAAAATTTTTATGCTTAATTGATATTTAATTCGTTGGTTCCTCAATTTTAGTTTTTCATATAACTAGTCTTAATTCATTGCTGTTAATTTTTGTTTTTGCTATGCCGATACCTTATAAAATTTATGTATGATTTTGTTTTGATTACTTATGTTATGACCATAATAATAATTATTGAGTATGCCGTTAAAAAAATAGATAATAATTATTGAATAAAGTTTTTAGTGATTTATGGTGGTTGCTTGAATCATTGTTATCAGATTTTAAGCCACTGTTAATGAACATATCTTCGAACTCCTTATTACATAATATATTGATGATTATTGTTATCAGATTAAGTCATTTATTAATTTGTTTTTGTTGTTAGTTAAGCTTTAAACAGTACAATGTGGATATTTATGTTGATGATGATGGTTACGACTCTTACAAGAAAGAGAGCGTTAGCACAAAACCCCAACATTGATGGAAGTCGGATATTACAAAAAACCCTACGTAAACGCAGTCACCGCTTGTCAAAAACTGTAGCTAGTGGTAAAGCTCCCTTTTTCTTAAACTTCTTATATTTTGATAAAGGGTTAAATTCTATTTATTTTGTACATGAAAATTTTATAAGGATCTATCATCTAAGACTTTTGCTCTTTGGATATTTCAATCAGTTTCTGTAGATGCACCTGATCCCCATACTGTTATTCCTGAAGTCGTACCTATTAGACAACCAAGTAATGGTGAGGTCGCAACTATTGAACAACCAAGTAATGCTCAAGTCGAACCTATTGAACAACCAAGTAATGCTGAGGTCGCAAATGTTGTGAACCCACCCAGAAGGCGCAAGCAAAATACAAATAAAAAGGTAATAAAGATTTTAGAAGGTTTGCCTAAGGGTACTAAAATTTCTTTGGAAATGGATAAAGCCACAAAGGCCTTCGTCGGGCCCTCAGCAACAACCTTTGCGACCGAGTGTGAAATCATTATTCGCAATGTTTGTTCAATGGAGTATCATAGATGGGATTCAATTCCTCAAGCTGAAAAAAATGTGATGTATGAGAAATTACAAGTAAGTTGTGTATATTTTCAGTTTTAATGTAAAGCTTTATATTGTTACTTGTTACAATTTCAGTTCTACTACTAACATATGTATAAAATCTAGGGAACGTTCGAGTTGTTACGAAAAGATATGAAATTTATGGACTATGTGGATGCTCGGCTACGTGAACATTGGAAACGCTACCGAGGCGAATTGAGTAGGCATTGGAAGAGTGTTGGAGGGAAAACAAATCCTAAATTGGCAAGACAAGAAAATTAAACTTGGTTGTCACCCAGATAACTGGAATCATTTGTGCAACTATTGGGAGTTGGAAAAAACCCGGGTGAGTGTGCTAACTTTATTTTACAAATCAAGATACATATGCGTTAACTTTTTTTTTTTTTTTTTTTTTTTTTTTTTTTTTTTTTTTCATTTTACAAACCATGATACATTTCCGACTTTTGATTTTCTAGAATTATAGTGATAAGATGGAAGATAACAGAAAGAAACAAGTTAATGTAAGCAGAGGGGGCTCACGTTCGATAGCCAATCTTGTGCACGAAATTGTAAGACTTTTCATCATTCTTAAACTTTGTCTATAATATTGGCCCTTTCCCCTGTTTTGGCAAAGGGTGTTTTAAAATGGGTATACTTAGTTGTTATCACAACTGTTGTGCCACTGTTTATTTTTAGCGGCCAACAACTAGGATTTAAGAACCTTAAACGAGCAAACATAGTAAAAGTTTATTATCTGCAAAACTTAGCTCTCATCAATTAAGCTTCGTTTGTTTGTCAAAACTTATTAGAGCTTTTAAACAATGTAAGCTTAGGTTACTTCAACCAAGTAGCTTTTAAAATAATGTCCAACTCCAACTTCCAACTAGTTTTGCAAAACACCCACCATAGTAATAAATGAAACGTCTACCCTGAGTTGTGTGTAACCAGGTACCTCTTGTTTTATTTATAAGTTCTTACTCAATTGCAATAGAAAAATTGGATTTAAAATATGTAAACATGAACAAATACATTCCAGTGCCGTAGAATTGTGTGTTTCAGCGTTCATTTTAGGGTTTTGAGATTGTGTACAAGTTTTTGTGTTTCTATATGGTTGTACTGTAATGTTTGTATACACTTGAACATGTAGACGTTTACAGGCTCGAGCTTCTCTCAGGTTTTGGCTTAGTGCCTTCTGTTAGCTCCGGTGCAGGGGGTTATCTCTATCATGATAGTTTGTAGAGATGGCAAACACAACCCTGCCCGATGAAAAGCCTTCCCATGTCACCTATTATAGTTTAAAATGGTTTGTCATGGGTTTAAATTTATTATTGTAAGATATCTAATAGAACAAAAAATGATTAGCATGAAACAAATCGATAAAGTTATGGGTTAGTTGGGTCGGCCAGCACCATCGTAGCTATCACCCTGCTGCTGTTGCTACCACCCTTCCCACCTTCTTCGTGTATGTTTTATTTTAGGATCCAGTTCTAGAATGGTTTATCTCAAAGTTTATACTAACTCACACCTTGCCACTAGTATCATTGTAACTACCAATTATCACCACCGCCGCTTCTTGTTTTTTCAACTATAGTTCATTCTTTCATTTTGCGTCAAGTTTTCTTTATCCAAAATTACACAGACCCACCCATTCGGATATGGAGTAGACCAACTTCTGATGTTTATACTTGGAACTGCAAATATGATACTTAATGTATGATACATTAAAAAAAAGGTTTGATTTTAGTGAGCATAGATGGGCCCACTAGTACAAAAATGAGATTTAGTCACACATGCTATTTTTCGAACAGCCACACAGTCACCTTTTTATGTGACTAAATGTACCAGAATAAAATAAACAGCCACACTTGATCCGACTTGTGTGACCATTTCGGAATTACATCCGAGGCTACAGCCACACATTTGAATATTTTCGTGACTATACGTATCTGGTAAAAAAATTTTTGATTTTTTAGTCACTTATAATTTGGGACGTGTGACGGATACAAATAAGGTTGAAACATTAGTCACACTATATATATACATATGTGACAAATATATGTCACGCAATTGAAAAGTGTGACCAAAATCCATATATGGTCACATGAAGTAATTGTGTATGTGGCTAAATCATATGCTCAAGTTTGTCACACATTATTTAAGCGTGACTGCTAGTTTTTGTTGAAAATTTAGCCACATATGAATTTGAAATGTGTGACAACTGAAAAGTAAGTTTGAAGCATAGTCACGATATGCATTTAAAAGTGATAAATATATGTCACACACTTGAACAGTGTGACAAAATGTCATATATGGTCACACTAAACCATAGGTATACATGATTAAGTGTGACCATAATTCGATACAAATGGTCACGTAAGTTAATATGTGTGTCTAAAGTTAAGTGTGTGTTTGCCTGCCTATTCCTAATGTGTATGGTCACACTTAATTGTAGCACAATCATGTGACTATAGGCTATACAATAGTCACACCATACCACAAATGTGCATCTAAATTATGTTTATGGCCACATTATAAGGGTATTATATGTGACCAATACATTGAAAATAGTCACACTGTGAAATATTCATGTGACTAATATGTATAGCAAAATGTGAACTCAGTTATCATTAACCTTGATATTAGTCACATTGAGTGTTTGTGTGACTAAATTCAAGATGTTACATATGGTCACATGAAGTATTTATTTAGGTGTCTAAATCATAGAGTCATATTTTGAGTTCAGACTGTTAGTCATGACTCTTCATTTAATTTCCCCCATTACAATGCTGGGATTTTATAGTCTATCTAGTTTAATGCAGTAGTATGTAAGTATGTTACTTGCCCCTAGGAACCAGATTACTTGACTTTCTAAAGTCAATTTTCAACTTTATAATGAAGTAACATGTTACTAAAGTGCCTGCAAGTGCATATACATGATAAATGGAAACTGCAAATACAATAAAGCTTGACTGCAAGTGGACATATAACAGTGAAAACCGCAAAATTTTTCATTGCCATTGAAAAGCTTGACTTTTTTGAGTCAAAATCCATTACAACAGGCTAAATTACAGGAACAACTATTTAATACTAAAACAGATATTCATCTAACATTACTAACTTTACAATACCAGCTGTAACCTTGCACTTAGCCTTGAGCAGCAGTCTTAACTTCAACCAGCAGGGTTAACTATTACACTAGCAGTCTTAATGCAGCATGACATGCTTCACTTGGATTTTCGTATAACAATACCTTCAATGTCGGTTCGATAGTAGTCACTTCGTGATTCCTTGCCCAAGTCTTCTTTATATACACGTGGTAATATTTTTTCATCTTGCTCGTGAATGACTGTACTAAACTCCTCATCGACTTCTTCATATGTATCTTTGTAATTCTTGGTAGGTGTTTTAAAGACAATGGACAAATTTTTATGTACCTGGTCTTTCACATAAAACACTTGTGTTGCTTGTGACGCTAATATGAACGGATCATCCTTGTGGCCGAAAGTATTCAGGTCTACCAACGTATAACCAAGAGTATCACGTTTGACCCCATGAGTTTTGCGATTAACCCAATCACATTTGAAAAGAGGAATGTGCCTGAAACGGTAATCTAGTACCCATATCTCTTGTAAAACCCCATAATAAGATGTTTTTTTTTATGGTTGCAACTTCTTTTTTGGATATGTGCACATCTACTGACTCAACACTAACCCCACTGTTCTGGTAAACTATGCCATCATTACTTTTCGTACGAAATGTATACCCATTGATGTTATACGCCTCGTATTTCACTACGCTGGCGCGTGGTCCAAATGATATCCACCTCACAGTTTCTGATACACTGTCATTGGATATCGCTAACTCTCTCTTAACCTGAATTTCATTACAAGTATATATTACCTTTAAATTGCAGGAACAACAAGCAAACAATATAATTAAAGAATAGGAGTGTTTGGGATAATGAAATGGTGTGCTGGTCGACCTCTATCTAATGTCATATACAGGAGGGACAATTATGATGATAGCAACAAACAAACAATTATAAACAACATACAAGTAATTACCTCTTCGAGTAACCACTTAGCAAAAGATTTACTGTGCTCATTCTCCAGCAATGCAATTTTTTTACCCGGGTTTTTTCTTTTCAAAACTTCCTTGTGTCGCTTGAAACAAATAAATGTCTTTGATTATTATATTTGATAGAACATTTTAAGCAACGAAATCGACATGTGTTAGTGATACTTACTCGATATACGGTTGAATTTCATCCGTATTTTGTATTACATACAAATGTGCTTTCTGAAAGGATTCTCTGGAAACTTCACTAGGTTTGCCGGCCGACAATGGCTTTCCGTCCTCATCTTCATTGGTTACATGTTTATCAGCTGGGATACCAATAGTTTTCATGGTTTTATGATATTCGCTAAAAAACTCTATTGTTTCTTCCGCGATAGTCTCCTCGGCAATGCATCCCTCTGGTCTATTTCTGTTTCGCACATGTCCTTTAATAACCTTCATACATCTTTCGAAGGGATACATCCACCGAAAGCATATAGGACCACATAATTTTACCTCCCTAGTTAGGTGCACAGTCAAGTGTATCATAATATCAAAAAATGACGGAGGAAAGAACTTCTCGAGTAGGCACAGTGTAACAACAAGTTCTTCTTGCATCTTATCTAGTTCTTGCAAGCTGATTTCTTTCCTACATATAGATTTAAAGAAAAAGCAAAACCTGATAATAGCATATCGTGTGGGCGGGTGCATGACTGAACGTATAGCAATGGGTAAAAACTCTTGCATTAGCATGTGATAGTCATGCGATTTAAGGCCAATGAGCTTCCTATCATTTAGGCTGACCAAACTAGAGAAATTTGAACAATAGCCTTGTGGTACCCTGATGTTGCTTAACGTTTCACAAAAGATGTCTTTTTCAGCATTCGTTAATGTGTAACCTGCTGGAGGTAGTGTTGTTTTGTCTGCTTCTTGCCTAGCAAACAACTCTTCTTTTATCCCCAACTCTTCCAGATCCAGTCGAGCATTCATTCCATCTTTTGTCTTTCCAGGAACATTCAGCAAAGTTCCGAGTAGACTCTCACCAACATTCTTTTCTACATGCATGAAGTCAATACAATGCGGAACAGAATGATGCCTCCAATACCTTAGCTTTCGATACCAAATGTTGAATTTCTTCCAATATGCTTCATTTGCTTGGCTTGAACTACCCTCTTCTTCTGTTGTTTTCCTTTTCTGCTTTTTAATCTTCCCACCTCTGCCTCTGGTATCTTGATCTTGGTTTTTCGAGTTTTTTCCTTTTCCCCACTTATTTTCAATATGTTGTACCTCGTTGTATATTTGTTCCCCGGTCAATGGATTTGGAGCATGACGTGGTTCTTCTTGTCCATTAAACGCCTTCCTTTGCGTTCTGAACGGATGGTTGTATGGTAGATATCGTCTGTGTCCAGCATAACTTTGCTTGGATGAGGCGGAAAGTCTAACACAGTGTGTATCTTTCCCACATACTACACAACCTTTGAATCCACTGTATGGGCAGCCACATAATGTACCAAGTGCAGGGTAATCATTTATCGTCCATAACACAACGACGCACAAATTAAAGTTTTCTTTTTTAGAAGCATCGTATGTATCAACCCCTTCCTCGAATAAGGTTTGCAGATCATCAACCAACGGTTCTAAAAATACATCGATATCATTTCTCGGGTATCCCGATATCAATACCGAAAGCATGATAAACTTTCTTTTCATACACAACCATGGAGGAAGGTTGTATATGACAGATAAAACTGGCCATACACTGTGATGCCTATTTCCTGAGTTGATGTCAACCCCATCAGCCGATATTCCTAGCCATAGATTTCTCGGATCTTCAGCAATTTCGGGGAATTTTTCATCTATGGTACGCCATGCCTGTGAATCTGCGGGGTGACGTAAAACACCATCTGTTATCCTCCTTGTTGCGTGCCATGTTAGATCTTCTGAAATACTTTCTAACTTAAAGAGGCATTGCAGTCTTGGTATAATTGGAAAGTACCACATTACCTTTGCCGGAATGTTTTCGTACACTTTATGTATCTTACTATCCACCTTCCATCTTGATGTCCCACAAGTTGGACAAACAGTCAACTCCTTGTTAACCTTCCAGTAAAGAATGCAGTTGTTGCTACATACATGTATCTTTTTGTATCCTGATCCCATCATTCTCACTAGCTTTTTTGCCTCATAAGTTTTTTCAACCATTTCGTTACCAGCAGGTAGCATCTTTTTCAACAATCCTAGTAATTCAGTAAAGAACTTATCAGAAGCTCCATACTTACCCTTCAAGTTGAGTAGTTTAACTATTGCGGACAACTTTGTGAAGTCAGGACATCCTTCGTAAAGTGGCTTCTCCGCGTCTAATAATAGTTGTTGAAACTTGGCAAGGTTATCCTCATCAAAACATTCTTTTGCACCATTAACCATGTTCACTGTTGCTGGGCCATCTGTTGGAATTTCTGGAACAAAATCCATGTCGAAATCCGTGTCGTCAACAAACTCCTCTGTTGTAGCATTAACAGGTATTTGGGCAGTTGTTGCTTGCTCATCATTTTCTCCATGTTTATCCCATTTTGTGTAGCTTTGATTAATCCCGTGGCAGAATAAATGGAACTGCACATCCTCCACTTTATGCTCTATGCGGTTTAAACATGAGATACACGGACATGGCATCTTAAGCTGTTGTTTATTACCTCGTGGGTCGATGTTCATCATCTTCTGCAAGTTGTGTTCTGCATACTTGATGAACTCAAATAAGTACATTTTATTACTATCATTTATCCTATTAATTTGACTTGTTTTATTATATTATGTATGAGGATTGATACTTAATCGTTTACTTTTGTAATTCTCAGGTAAAAACAAGCATTTGGTGAAACTTAGCGATTTTAGACTAATTATGGAGCAAAACATGCAAGAAGTTAAGAGTCTACTGAAATGTACAAGATCAAGACAAATCTGCTCCATATGCGCCGCATCTCACTTATTACATACGGCGCATCACTATCAAGATTTCACCAGATACGATCCAAGATACAAGAGGACATGCGCCGCATCTATTTATGGAGTTACGCCGCATCTTCTGGCGGTGTACGAATATTCCTGAATATATTAATCTTGGACCCCACGCGAAGTTAAGTCAATGCGCCGCATCTACTTACTAGATGCGCCGCATCTTACCCTCAGACAGAAACTATAAATACCCCAAGACCAGACGAATTATAAGAGGAGATATTATATACGAAGTACGAAGACCAGATAAACCTAAGGCCGAATTCAGACGAATAGGCAGCACAAGACACACCCGAACGAAGATACAAGAGCTGTAAGAAGGTGCTGCATGTGTTTAATTCATTAAGTAGTTTTGTTTTATTGTGTTAGTAAACTTTAATTCATCAGGATTGATGGCTTGTGTAATGTGACAACGGAAAGATTGCACTCCCTTAAAACTGCTTTCCCATCAATTAAAGTTTATATGTTGATGTCTTTGGTTACTACTTATTAGTGCATTGATAACCTCTGTGTTTATTAGTGGCCTGCGCATTTGACTACGGAAGAGAATGTGGCTCCCACGGTTGTTACTAAATTGATCACTTAGGAATAACTTTTAGACATAAGTAATCATTAAGGGTTTACTCGCCGATAAGAATAGGACCAACGAGAAAGGGTTAACTACATACACTTCATATAAAACTATCAATAAAACAAGTGACAATCTACTTAATCATAAGGACAGATCTTCTTATTGTCTCAAGTATTTATCTGTGTACATGTGTGCTATTCGCTGATTCGTGCCTATTGGTTTAGTTTATTATTTAATTGCAACCAAATCGTGCCAGTCTCTCAGGCTGAACCCCCTTGCGTTAGATTAGGTTGTATAGCTAACTTAGTATATTAAAATACTGATTAGAATAACGAGATAATACGTTCCACTCTTAGTGATCGACACTCTACTTACCATTATATTCATACTGACCGGGTAAACTGCTCGTTAAGTGTGTGTGTTATTGATAAGTCGGCTAAATATAAATTTAAAACTTGAGTAGGCATTAATACTGCTAAACTGCAATGACACATCGCACGCATCAAGTTTTTGGCGCCGTTGCCGGGGAGTGAATTGTTATTATCTGTTAATTTGATTAGTATTTTAATTAGGTTTTTAATTTTTTTTATCTAACCGCTAATTCTGTTGTATATTAGATTAATTTGCATTCATTGTATTATTTTGCATATTTTCTGTTTTGTGTGTTATTTGTTTGCTTTTATTTGTGTTTATTTTCGTTTGTGTTTTTTTTATTTGTTTTTATTTTTCGTATTTTTTGTATTCTGCTATCGTTGTACTGAGCTAAATCGAACGATACGGCGCATCTGATTTTTCAGATACGGCGTATTGCGTTTAATTTTTATAAAATACAACGCGTTTAATTAATTCGATACGACGCATCTTTCCCCAAGATACGGCGTATCTGTTTTTAAGGAAAATTTTTTCTAAACGTTAACACCATACGACGCATCTGCTTCAGCAGATACGGCGTATCTATTATTTTAATTAAAAACAGTTTTCGAATTATTAAACAGATACGACGCATCGATCTCTGTCGATACGGCGTATCTTCTGAATAAAAAATCTTATATTTTGAAACTTAACGAAAATACGGCGCATTAACTTTTGTTAATACGAAGCATTTAATTCTAATAAGTATATCGATTTTTGATTAATAAACAGATACGGCGCATTCTAATTTCTAAGCGGCGTATCTATTTTCTGAATAAAGTCTGATTTAATTTTAACGATTATAAGATATGGCGTATCCAACTTTTTGAATACGGCGCATCGTCTGCAGATATCAGTAACTTTAATTTTTCGTATTTCGTTTTCGTTGTTAATTTTCTGATATATTACTTTCTTGAGCATACCCTACTGATATTTTTGTGTTGATTTCAGGAAGTGCATGACCAGGAGTTCTACGAAGAACTTGATTCAACCTTTCGAAGATCCTGAACGAGTCTTTCATTCGCTTAAAAGGCTTTTCAACACAAAAAGCTTTGATACTTCAAGTTCATTCGAGCTTGATTATTTTTCTGAAGAGAAAGAGGAAGAAGAAACAGAAACAATGGGCGAAAACACAACTATGGAGGAATACATGAACAAAACCCGTGCTGATTACACTTCAGGAGTTGCTAGACCAAAGTTTGATGATAAGTCAAAGTTTGAATTGAAGGGTCTGTTTCTCAAGGAGCTAAGAGAAAATGCTTTCAGTGGATCGGAACATGAGGATGCTAATGAGCATGTTGAAAAGGTCCTCGAGATTGCGGATTTGTTTACTTCAGAAGGAGTGACTGACGATCAAATCATGCTAAGAATCTTTCCACTCTCACTTAAAGGAGCTGCTAACAAGTGGCTAAGGAATGAACCTGCTAGTTCAATCACTACATGGGAAGATTTGAAGAGCAAATTCCTGAAGAGATATTGTCCACCTGCTAAGACTACTAAAAAGATGGAGGCTATCAACAGTTTCAAGCAAGAGCCTGATGAAACTCTTTATCAAGCTTGGGAACGATTTAAAGATTTACTGGTAAAATGTCCTCAACACTATCTAACCCCTATGCAGGAGATAATATTGTTTTATCAAGGATTGGACGTGCCTACTAGACAAATCTTGGACGCTAAGGGAGCTGTGCCTCAAATGAGTGCAGCCAATGCTAGGAAAGCGATCCAAGAAGCTGCTGATCGTTCTCAAAAATGGCACGATGGGACCTCTACTAGATCTAAGAGCAGCACTAATTTTGACGGGATTGCTGCTATTCAAGCTCAATTGGATAAAATTAGTAGAGAGATGAAGAAGCGTGATGAAAAAGTGTATGCTGCCTAAGTTGGATGTGAAAAGTGCGAAGGACCTCACTACACTAAAGATTGCCCGAATAAGAATGAAAGTGAGACGTTTGAAGAAGCATATTACACCCAATTTGGACAACCATTCCGACCTTCAGGAAGATTTAGGGAAGCCACCCCGGGATTCTATCAAAAGAACAACTTTAATCCTGCTTATCAAGAAAGGAGGCAGACTTTAGATGACACTCTAAAGCAAATTATGGCCGATGCTGCTAAAAGACATGAAGAGAATACTGCTATGATCAAAGAAATCTGAGCTTCAACGGACACTACTACAAGAAATCAAGGAGCTTCGATCAAAGCATTGGAACAAAAAATTGGTCAAATGAGCAAAGTTCTTCAAGAAAGGGGATATGGAAGTTTACCTAGCTCAACCGAAACCAACCCAAGAGATCATGTCAAGGCCATAAGCACCACTGAAGAAGTCACTCCTTACTTACCTAGAAGATCAATGAATGGTAATGATGGTGCAAGACCCGAATTTTTCTTTAATTCTTCAATCAGTTTAAGGAGACTACTAAAAGAAAAGACAAAGATTGAAGAGGAGATCAAGGCTACAATGAAAGAAGAGAGCTCTGCAACCGACTTACATGCCTTGCCTCATAAAGAAAAGGACCCAGGAAGTTTTACATTACCTTGTTCAATTAATAATATAAATTTCAATAATGTGTTAGCTGACTTAGGAGCTAGTGTTAGTGTTATGCCTCTTAAGACATTCACTACCCTAGGACTAGGAAAATTAGCACCAACTAAGTTACTCATTGAATTGGCTGATAAAACGGTAAAACGACCTGAAGGGATTGCTATTAATGTGCTAGTTAAGATTGAGGAGTTTATTTTCCCTGTAGATTTTGTTATATTAGATATGCCCGAGGATGTTAAGATTCCTTTAATCCTTGGAAGACCTTTCTTGTCTACTGCCCATGCTAAGATTGATGTGTTTAAAAGAAAAATCTCATTAAGGGTAGGGAATAATAAACTAGTCTATAAGTGCCAAGATCCTGTTAAAAGCATAATTAGAGGTGTCTATGTGCTAGGATTAAGAGAGCGTATGGACCTCGATCTTGAAGCTAGGCTTATGGGAGAAACATTGATTCAAAACAACTCAACTAATCCTAATCATGAGAACTTTGAGGAATTTATTGACCTTAATGTACCTACCGAACTTAGACGCGATGTTGTTAATGATTCTAATGATGAGTGGTATGATTGCGTAGTAATTAACAAACGTAGGAGAATAGTTGAGAAAACGAATTTGAATAATGATGTGTTTATTGAACTACCACCCCACCTTGCTTATTTATGCCTATATGATAATAAGAATTTCCCGTCTATCATTTTGTCATCTCTGCCCGAAGGGGACAGAACTTTGTTTATACAGGTATTAAAGAAGAACGGCGTGGAAATTAAGGACGAGCAAGGAGTGTTCAATATTACTGAATTGGCAATGAGGGAGCGCGATGTTTCCGACTCCTTCAATGATCGATATTAAAGAGCTGAACGTGAGTCTAACTTGAAGACTCTGGAATAAAGACAAGTGCTGGCCGGGAGACAACCCGGAGAAAATTTTTATTACTCTGTTTTTGTGTCGAGTCAGTCAGGCCGCAGAGGATACGGCGCATCTCAATCCTGAGATGCGACGCATCTCCTGCAATGGTCATATCTTACTTTATTTTTCTACATTTATTTTTTACTTTCGACTTTATAACTTTTTATCAGTTTATTTTAATGCGGCGCATCCCTGGTTAAGGATGCGGCGCATCTTCTATTCTGATCCGTATTTATTCCAGGGTCGATATGGCGTATCTTCTTCCATAAGATACGGCGCATCGACTGACCTGATGATTTTCATTTTTAATTTTTAAGTTTTATTTTTTCTAACTACTAATGTATTATGCAAGTTTGAACTTTCTTAACTTAGGTGTGTTTTAAAGCCTTGGTGGTATTATAGATTCCTGCATTTCCTGTGGATACATCAAATATGAAGCTTAAACATTCTCATCCACAAGAAAGATGATTTTTGCTCTTATACAAATGGAGGATCATACCGAGCAAATCTCAGGGGAGTTTTTTTGTTCTAATTCTTTTATTTTCCAGTTTTTAACCTTTGATACAAACAACGAGGACGTTGTTTAACTTAAGTGGGGGGATTGGAGAATTAGAACACTTAACACTTACTTGTCCTAAACTTTTTAAAATATGCTTAAAATGTGCTTAATATATAAAAATTTAAAATTTTTAGCATGTTTTTGTTTAAAGTCTAAGTTGCATTGCTGCACACATGACGTTATTTTCAAAAATTGTGATTTTTCAAAATTCACAAATCTATGAGTGTGCCGGTGACTTGTAAACTTTAGAACTTGGCTTGTATACTATTCGAGACCACCATAATAAGTATTATTTTATATAATTGGAATGACTTGTCTAAATTGGTAAATTTCTAGGATTTCACCCAAATAGCCTTTATATGTTATGTGTTATTAGCTAACTACACTGGTTAGTTAACCCCCATATAAACCCTTTTGTTACTCTCATTTTTAGAGTAAGATACCCCTAGAAAAACACTCAGAGCCATTCCTTTCATTTCTTACACCTTTGTTAAAATGTTTTGTTACACCCTTACACCTTAGCCTACCCTATAGATTAAAATCCGTGGTTGGTTAATTGCTTTAGGCAAAGTGTGTTTCCTTACATTACATGTGTTCGCGTGCGTAATTCATTATCTATGGTTAGGTCGGGAAATTGCACAATGCAATTGGAGTGAAAGTAAATATTGTATATCTTTAAGTTTATTTTTCGTGTGTTTACTACTTTCACTATTACCGTTATTTCTGAAGTCATGAAAAGTATGGAAAAATTATCCAGAGTTATCGTTTTAGTGATGTGGTGAAATTTTACACATCTATGTTTATGTTAGTAGTTTGAAAAAAAAAAAATCGAAAAAATAGAAAAGAAAAAAAAAAGAAAAAGAGTTGGATGTTTGTTTTAACCAGCTTATGTAAAGTTTTGTATTAAGTGGTCGATATCACCACTAGTTGTTGTATATTATATTTATGGATTGAATGGGAGTTGGCAGTTATGGGAACACCAACTAAGGTTTATTCTTTGATTAAGATCTTGTTGAGTATAATTCGTGTCTACCTAAAGCGTGTGTTTCAAGTGTTAAAGCGTGAGTTATTCAATGATATGAGTCTTATTCATGGGATGGTTGGGATAGTGATTAACCACACTTAGGATTTTAATTTATTTGTTTTGTTTATTTTTCATTTTACACCAATTTATATCCCAAAATTTATCCATACCCTGTATTATTCTTTATCCAACCAAACCTTTGATTTATTGAGATTAGGGATTTGAGCAATCTTAAGTATCATAGTCGTGGATTCGGCTATGTATTTATGATTTTGTCGCCCTTTTTGATATATTATTATTGGTGAAGTTTGGACCTATCTTTAGCCTATTCGAGTTAAGGATTTGAGCAATTGCAAGTATCGTGTTCGTGGATTCGATCATGTATTTGTGATTTTGTCGCCTTTTCTGGAATTTGAGATCGATAGAGATTAAGGAGAATAATTAACCCTTAAACCTCAAAACCCTTTTTACCACTTTAGACTTGTTATTCCTTGGCTTTAGTGGAGGAGATGTGTATACTTGCCAAGCTTATGATAGAATATTCGTCACGACTGGATAGTTAAACGATTAGATTTGCTTTTATCAAATTATTTTATTTTACTTCTAATTCGTTAAGTGTTTGGTTGTGTGATTATGACAAAAATGAATACATGCTTAAATATAAAAATAAATCCTAATATCTTTTAGGATACATTTTCATAAGATTAATTCTAAGGTTTACTTGGGGACAAGTAAAGTTCAAGTGGGGGGATATTTGATGAACTCAAATAAGTACATTTTATTACTATCATTTATCCTATTAATTTGACTTGTTTTATTATATTATGTATGAGGATTGATACTTAATCGTTTACTTTTGTAATTCTCAGGTAAAAACAAGCATTTGGTGAAACTTAGCAATTTTAGACTAATTATGGAGCAAAACATGCAAGAAGTTAAGAGTCTACTGAAATGTACAAGATCAAGACAAATCTGCTCCAGATGCGCCGCATCTCACTTATTACATACGGCGCATCACTATCAAGATTTCACCAGATACGATCCAAGATACAAGAGGACATGCGCCGCATCTATTTATGGAGTTACGCCGCATCTTCTGGCGGTGTACGAATATTCCTGAATATATTAATCTTGGACCCCACGCGAAGTTAAGTCAATGCGCCGCATCTACTTACTAGATGCGCCGCATCTTACCCTCAGACAGAAACTATAAATACCCCAAGACCAGACGAATTATAAGAGGAGATATTATATACGAAGTACGAAGACCAGATAAACCTAAGGCCGAATTCAGATGAATAGGCAGCACAAGACACACCCGAACGAAGATACAAGAGCTGTAAGAAGGTGCTGCATGTGTTTAATTCATTAAGTAGTTTTGTTTTATTGTGTTAGTAAACTTTAATTCATCAGGATTGATGGCTTGTGTAATGTGACAACGGAAAGATTGCACTCCCTTAAAACTGCTTTCCCATCAATTAAAGTTTATATGTTGATGTCTTTGGTTACTACTTATTAGTGCATTGATAACCTCTGTGTTTATTAGTGGCCTGCGCATTTGACTACGAAAGAGAATGTGGCTCCCACGGTTGTTACTAAATTGATCACTTAGGAATAACTTTTAGACATAAGTAATCATTAAGGGTTTACTCGCCGATAAGAATAGGACCAATGAGAAAGGGTTAACTACATACACTTCATATAAAACTATCAATAAAACAAGTGACAATCTACTTAATCATAAGGACAGATCTTCTTATTGTCTCAAGTATTTATCTGTGTACGTGTGTGCTATTCGCTGATTCGTGCCTATTGGTTTAGTTTATTATTTAATTGCAACCAAATCGTGCCAGTCTCTCAGGCTGAACCCCCTTGCGTTAGATTAGGTTGTATAGCTAACTTAGCATATTAAAATACTGATTAGAATAACGAGATAATACGTTCCACTCTTAGTGATCGACACTCTACTTACCATTATATTCATACTGACCGGGTACACTGCTCGTTAAGTGTGTGTGTTATTGATAAGTCGGCTAAATATAAATTTAAAACTTGAGTAGGCATTAATACTGCTAAACCGCAACGACACATTGCACGCATCAATACTTAATAAACGCGTGTACTCCAGCAATATATTGTTTCTTGGTCCTACTAGTTTTCATCCAAGACTTGTCCATGGTATTGTTGAGGTCAAATGGTAACGTATGTATCCTACAAGTCACAAATTAAACCAATATAAGCATCAAATCATTTGTGCATAAGTAAACCAAGTATTTACCACTACTAGTACAAAAGGTACTGCTGCTAGTGAAATTTAGTACTGCTAGTATAAAGTTAGTACTGCTAGTACCAGTCACAAATGTTTGATACGTTTGGGCCTAACTCTAATGTGGGATAAAATGTTTATTTTGAAAATATTACAACCATACATTAGTAAAATCTAGTATTAATGGTTTTTGTTGCAAAGTGAAAATTAAAATAATACTCTGTTAGTATAGTATTAATGGTTTTTGTTGCAACCTTGCAACTTGCAACTTGCAAGTAATTATGGGGAAGGCTATTTCATCATTACACACTATTCACATTGCTAGGCTCGATACATCTTCCTTCCTCTAGGTGTTTCTTGATTGTTGTTGTATATAAAGCAACATACCTCTCATAATTTTCATCTCTTCTTAACAAACCAAAATAAAATTTAAAAATTACAAAAAGTCTCAAAATTTTTTGTTATCAAAATCATATATGGAAACTAAACTAGTGATTTGTTCTGAATTGGCAACAGTTGCAAACTCAAAGCTTGTGAAAGACATGATGCTAGTTTACTATGAGCGACAGGTTGAAGCTACTTCCAAGGAAGTTCATGATTTGAGGCACAAGGTTTCTGAGAAAAGAATGCTGATAAACAATAGGGATAAGATGATCAAGGAGTTAGAGCTTTTATATAGTTTTGATTCTGCTCTTGAAAGCATTGCTGATTTAAGGAGGATGCAAGAGGAGGACATGATGGCATCTGATAGGTTGCTTGTTGATATTGCCCAAAAGCATAAGCGTCTAGGTGATTTGGGCAACTTTATCACGAAGCTTGGATCAATGAACTACTGATGTGGTTGATATGTTAGTTGACTATGTTTATGTCTTTTGTGTTTTGTGGTGTCATGGTTGATGTTGTTGGTAGTCTTTCTGATGTTGTTGTGTTTTGTGGTGTCATCGAATGGTAATGCGATAGATGTATGATATGATGTTAAATATTAATGCAGCTATGTTAATGTCAATATTATTTTCTAACAGCCTTTTGATTTGTAAAGTTACAATGTCAAGTGTTTAGTACTGCCTAGTTCCAAAAATGCATATACTTAAGAAAGTCAAACTTTGTTTATTACACCTAAATGTAGGAAGTTACCTACACATACCAACCAAGCCTTTAATGGCATTTACTTATACATTGAACTATGTGATCCTCTTTACTTTAAATGGCCATTACATAAACACAACATTACACACAACATTACACCATCAAAAACCTGTCAAACACTAAACCTCATCCAAAATGACTTCCAATCCAAATGTTATTGAAATATCCTCTGATTCATCAGGACTAATGTCTCCTAAACCTGATTGGAATTTCCCCTACCCTCCTACAGGTAGCTTTCATAAGAGAATACCACCTAAGGGAAAGGTTGCTGACTCAAGCTCTGACGATTTTAGCTCCTTTAACAGTAGCTTTTTTAATGATAGCTTGGTTTCTAGCTATCATTCAACATCTGAAGATGAAGCTGTCTCAAAAAAAGCCACAATGTCCAAAAACCCTCCTCCAGTTCACACTCTGTCAATCCCAGGAAAAAGGGAACAAGTTCTATGCCTACCAAATCAGGCAACTAGGGAAGAAATCCAAGCAAAGAAGAGAAAGGGAAAAGGCCCAATTGAACTCACTAAGGGTAAAGGGAAAAGGACAATTAGCTGAGCTTTACTAGTCTTGATGTTATGATGCTACTGTAATAAGTACTATGTTTTCTCCTTGTATGTAATCAACTATGCAATCAAAAATGCATCTATGTATGCGAATTTTGTTATGTAATAACAGTTGGTTTTTCAAGTTGAAGATTCTATTTTTCATTCATGTTAAACCCAAAATACAACTTTAAAAAACTATATATCCTACAAGTCACAAATTAAACCAATATAAGCATCAAATCATTTCCTAATTATTGCATAAAAAAATGATTTCCTAATTAAAAAAATTACCTAATTTAGATCTAAATGAACCTCCCTCCGTTGTTGATGGCGGACGGCGAGTGGTGGCTGTGATTGGTTACTGGTGAATGGTGGATGGTGAGTGGTGGCTGTGATTGGTGAGAAATGTGCGAAATTTGAAATTTGCTGAAAAAAATATGGGGGTCTTTAATTTTGAAATT